>QEPC01013002.1:9623660-9683554 GCA_003113815.1 Sphenodon punctatus | reverse complement strand
GGGGGGGGGCATAGCTCAAATGGAAAGAGCACGTGCTTTCCATGTATAGCATCCCAGGTTCAATCCCCGGCATCTCCAGGTGTTTTCAGACGTTACGAGAACACAGTCAACCACAGTGAACCACACACAACCCTGCGGCGGGGCCAAAGGGCCCTGAACATCTGTTTGGCATGTGCCAGATGTTCACTACAGACAATACCCAGCAGGGAACAAAAATAACCACCCTTCCGGAGGTCCGGCCCGGACCATCGCCGAAAGGGTGGTCAAAGCAATTCCCAACGGGAAACAGCAAAGCATAATGACTGAATGGCAACCACCAGGCTGAAGCAATCAAGACGATTCCCAGCCGGGGACAAAGCACGCAGCGTTGCTGCGAGGCAACAAGCAACAACGCAGGCCGGGGAGGGAGATTTAAAGGGCACACAGCAACAGGGGGATGTGGCGGAAGGGAGAGGAGAGCGGAGGGCGAGCGAGCAAGGGAGGAGGAGGAGGTGCAGGCGGAGGAGGTGATCGTGCTGCACATGGAGGCAGTGGAAGGAGAGCAGCAGCAACAGCCAGGGCCAGGCCACCCCAGAGCCGACAACCAGCCCGGGGGACGGGGCACCCCAGAAACGGGTAAGGGGAGCAAGGGGGGGCCAGCGGCACAGGGGCACCAAGGGGGGCCGGTGGGAGGGGGGTAAGGGGGGGCTACGGGGCCGAGGCAACCCGGCAACCAACCGCCCCCCCCTTATGACCCACAGACACGGAAATGGGCCTGGGACCCCGAGCCCGCGGAGGAGGAAGACCACCAGGAGGGCCCACATGGGAGACGGCCTTACCACCGAGGGGGGCAATGGGGGCACAGGGGAACCCAGAACTTCATCAGTATCTGGGGGATCCTGGAGCACCAGCTGGAGCTAGCGGTGAACCAGAGGAATGAGCACGTGTACCAGAAGATCATGTGGGACATGGAGATGGCAGAGGACAGTGGCCCAGTGCCGCTCACAGGTGAAGGCGCTCAAGAGGGGGTACAAGGCCATCAAGGACAACAACCGGCGGTCTGGGCACGGAGCCTGGACCGCCCCCTACTATGACGCCCTGGACCGCATCCTCCACATGAAGGGATCCATAGTCACTCCGCGCCTCGTGGGGAGCGCCGTGGTCTAGGGCAGGGAACAGGTCGATGTACCCCTTCCCCTCGACGCCCTGCTAGAAGGCACCAGCTCCAGGGGCCGTGCCCCCCAAGAGGAACACCCTGGGACCTTGGGGAGCAGCAGGCCCCCCTTGCGCCCCAGCCCCGAGAGCCCCCGAGGCAGGTGGATCTGAGGCCAGCACACCGGTCGCCCTCGGCCAGTGGACGTGGGGGGACCCCAGTAATACTGAGGGGCCGGCCTCGGAGGGCTCAGAGACCGACATCGAGGGTAAGCAAGCGGGTGGGAGGGGAGACGGACCAGAGGGAATGACCCGAGGGGGTGAGGGGGGCACACTGGCCACCGGGTCACCCCTGACACCCCAGACCATGGAAAGGGGGCCACCGGAGGCCACGTTCCGCCGACCACCACCCGTCCCATATCCTCACAGGTCACAGCACGCCCCGGGACAGGCGGGCGAGGGGGATGTCGGCGAGCAGACCCAGGAGCAGCCGGAGGTCCCAGGTGAGGCAACACGGCAAGGGGATGGAAAGGGGACCGGGGGAGGCCGGGTGGGGGACCCAGACCGTGTGGTGCAGGAGGGGGGGCCTGGGCACAGGGGACCGCTGGGGGAGCACTGGCCAGCCACCCGAGGGGGGGGCGCACAAGGCCCCCCAGCCGTGGCACGGGATGGAGGGCGGGCAGCGGGGGCGCCTAACCAACCCGTGCTGGGCACCCCAACAGGGCAACCCGCCGAGGCCCAGCAAGCCGGCCCCGTGCCCCCGGCACAGCAGATGATGGAGTACCATGCACGGGTATGGCGCTGGAGGGAGGAGCAGGCGGAGGACATAGTCCGCACCACCACCAAGCAGGGCGAGCAGATGATAGCGGCAATCAACTGCATGGAGACGGCCACCGAAAGGGCCGTGCAGCAAGCGGAGGCCAGGGTCCGGAGGCTGTAGGTGGAGGTGCGCCTCAAACGGTAGCGGGAGCACCAGGAGCACAGCAGGCAGGTGGAGGCATTTGGCCGCCGGGCAGCCTGCCTGCCCTGGCTCCAATGCCAGACCCCGTGGCACACCCTCCTCCACCGCCCCAGCCGCCGGCACACCTACAGGGCCCGCGCATCCGCCTACCAGTCCCTGTAGGGCTCCGGAGGGAGTAACCGCCTAGGGGGGCCCCTCCGGCTCCACGTCTGCCCTCCCACCCAACAACGCCTGCCCCTCAGGACGCTGAGGCATCCCAGGACACAGTCGGGGAAACGGACAGCAGGGGGCAGGGAAGCTCCCAGAGCTCCACGGCTGCGCTTTGCGTATCGGTACTCCCTCGGGTTCTCAGAATTCACATAGAGAGGCACGGGGCCAGGAGGTCGCCGGGGCATGGGGTAGTTGAGGGCAGCCCCATCAGTCTCGCACACATTGTACAGCACACAGCAGGCTCCCATCAGCAGGGCTGAGGTCTCCACCGTGTAGTCCAACCGGGCCGCGAGGCACCTCCAGCGCTGCTAGAGGGCCTCGAAGGCCCTCCATCATGGTCCGGCAGGCACACAGGTGGTTATTATAGAGCGCCTCCGCAGGGTTCCTGGCGACCGGGTATGCCTTCATCAGCTACTGGGTGAGTGGATAGGCCGGATTCCCCAGTATGCAGGGGGACATNCGGCTGCGCTTTGCGTATCGGTACTCCCTCGGGTTCTCAGAATTCACATAGAGAGGCACGGGGCCAGGAGGTCGCCGGGGCATGGGTAGTTGAGGGCAGCCCCATCAGTCTCGCACACATTGTACAGCACACAGCAGGCTCCCATCAGCAGGGCTGAGGTCTCCACCGTGTAGTCCAACCGGGCCGCGAGGCACCTCCAGCGCTGCTAGAGGGCCTCGAAGGCCCTCCATCATGGTCCGGCAGGCACACAGGTGGTTATTATAGAGCGCCTCCGCAGGGTTCCTGGCGACCGGGTATGCCTTCATCAGCTACTGGGTGAGTGGATAGGCCGGATTCCCCAGTATGCAGGGGGACATCAGCACCCCCTCTATCCGGGACATCCCCATGTCCGCGAAGTCCCCGCGGTACATCCGGGCATAAAATGGTGAGATGGTCATGATCCGGGCATCATGGCTGCGCCCAGAGTGGCCGGTGTAAATGTCTATGAACCGCCCCTGGTGGTCCATGACCGCCTGCAGCTGCAGGGAGTGGTACCCGTGTCAGTTGACATACTTCGAGGCCTCCCCATCGGATGGACGGAAGATCTCAATGTGGGTGCCGTCCACGGTGCCCATGCAGTTGGGGAATTCTCTAGCCGCGAAGCCGGCCATCACGGCCTCCTGGTCCACCAGCTGGATCGCTCGGTCCAGGAGCACACCCTCCACCGCCTGGCAGACGTCTCGCAGGATCCTGGCGACAGTGCTCACCCCAACGCCGAAGTGCTGCGAGACGAACCGGCAGGAGTTGGGTGTTGCAAGGGGTGTTGCAGACCCCGATGGCTACCCGCTGGACCATGGGAATGGGGGCCCGCATGGGGGTGTGCTGGTGCTCTAGACAGGGCGTCAACAGCTCTGCGAGTCGCAGGAGTATGTGCCTGTCCATCCGAAAGTGCGCTCTCCTGGTGGCCTCATCCCAGTGAGCCAGCGCCCTGGTCCACCACCCCTGCGCCCGTTCCATGACCCATACCTGCCGGGCAATGGGCATAGCGAGCAGGGCTGCGTGCCCCATTGTCTCCCTCTGTCATTGGAGCCGGCTGGCCGCCTCGCGGAGCATCACTGCCCGCTCCCAGGCACGGATGAGGGCCTGTTGGGCCGCCCCGGACACCCGCTGGACCCTGAGCCGGGCCAGGGAGCGCCTGCGACCGTGGCGGGCTTGCTGGGCTCTAGCTGCGCTCCTGGCCATGCACACTCGCAGCCGGACAGCCAGGTGCACCTCCGCGGTCGGAATGCGCAAGAGGTCAGCGTGCGAGCGGTACAACTCTGTGCAGGCGGATAGGTGCATCCCGCAGGCACCCAACCTTCCCATATCCATGGTGAACGGTGCCTCGGGTGGGGTGGAGTCACAACCGTCATAGGCTGGTGCAAGTGTAGGCCCACCCTCAAGTTGCGACCTGGCAACCGGACGGGGTCCCCGGGTCACCTCTGCCCGGCCCCCTTGGCCGGCTGGTCCGGCTCCTGCAGGGTGGCCGGGGTGGGGCGTCAGAGGGCGCCCCATTGAGCACACCTGCAGTCCCTGCGCGAGGCCTGGCACATGGACCAGCCTGCGCCCAGGCGTGTGCAGGCCACAGCTGCATTCCTGCTGTTATCACATCCGACCTATCTGTGTTGGCTGCTTGTTGTCCTCGTTGCCTTGATCTGTGTGTAGGCTGTCCTGTCTGTGTGCTCGGTTCCAGCAGCTGAGCTGGGTCCGCACCCCACGCCTCGCTCGTTTGCCATGCCATGTTGCTGTCTGTGGCCTTATCGCTTGGTCTTGGAGTTCCCCTGCTTCCCCTCCCGTGCTTCCAGGGATTGTGGGGCCCCTCTTTCCTTGCAGTTAGTATCAGCCGCTTGCTGGACCATGGCTGGCAGCGTATTGTTTGGAAGATTTGTATTGTTTGGAAGCTTCCCCAGGGCTTGTGGGCCCCACCACCCCCATAGCTGGACCTTCTGTGAGACCATGGCCCTGTGTGACCTGTGGCATTCCCTAGCTGTGCGATTGCTCCTGAGCTGCCCGAACAGCCTCACAGGTGCCTATGTGAGTCTGAGCTCCAGCCTGCGCTACTTCGGCTATGAGGCGAGCACCCGAGATTGCCGGCTGCATGCGGAGACGCTGGGTCTGCGTCCCTTTCCCGATGGGCGCATCCCAGAGATGAGGTGCTTGCATGTGGGGTAGTCCGCAGCGGAGACCGTGCCTGCGCTCTCTGCGTGCAGCCTGGCTGCCTACATGGCCTGTCTGGCGGAGGGGGGCCCTGCCCTGGCTGTGTCCTCCTTTGGCTGCGTTCACGGGGCCCGTCGGTCCCAGAGGTCACGTGGGGCGGTCTATCACCACCTGTTGGAGCTCGGTCACCTTCCATGGCCCCCAGCTTCTGACTATGGCTTGTCGGAGCCCACCGGGGCGGAGCTGACGGCACTGACTGGTGTGTGGTCCCGATCCGATGTCCAGGTGGGGATCGTTGTGCAGGATTCCTTCGAGGCGTACTACCTCGTCACCCACCACGTCTGCGCTGGGCTACCGTCGGGCATGCTTCAGTGGCCCCACTACATGCACCTGGCGGGTCACCCGACCCCGGGCCCCTTCGTGGCCCCCTGCAGCTGGCTGTGAGGCCTGCTGTGCCTTCCGGGCCCTGGATGCTGGCCCCGCTGTGAGCTCCCGCCTCCGCCCTGACGCCATGGGTCGCTGCCCGCTCCCTCCATGATGTCCCGGGCTTGCTGCTGTGCTGGCTGGTTCCTGGGGTTCCCCTGCCTGTGCCTCTGGGCCCTCTCCATGGGCCCCTCCTGTCCGCCTCTGCACCTGGTGTTCCCTACTGTGGCTACCTTCTCCTGTGGCTGTGTCCTGCTCTCCGGGCCGGCTCCCAGAACCCCGGGTGCTGCTGCCCTACATTGTCTGGCCACAATCCATCCTGTGCCCGTGCCCCCCCACGCCCAGGTTGACTCTGCGACCGTGGGGTTCTGGGGCCCCCGGACTGCGCCTCCCGGCGTTCTCCTGGGGGGTGGAGTTTGGATCGCCTGCTCAGCTCTTCAGCTCCGGCTCACCTCCATCCTGTTCATCACACCCTTGCCGGCGCCTGAGGTCCCTGTCTGCCTCCTGGACCATTCCTGGGCTGCTCCCTGTCCGTGTGGCCTCCCCCTGTGCCTGTGCTCTGCCCCTGAGGGGTCCCCCTGTGCCAGGGCTGCCTGTGTAGCTGTGGGGTTGCCCGTGCTGCCTGTGCTGTTGCCGGGATTCTGGATGCCGTTCCCTGTGTCCTGCCATGCCCCCGGTCTGGTCCCCCCCCCCCCCCCTCCTTCCTGGGCCCTGGGTTCCCCCTCTGCCCGTTGTGCCGTGTGTGTTTGCCATCCCGCTGTCTTCCCCCTTCCCTTCCTTTCCCGTGCAGGTGTGTATGCGCCCAGGTGTGTGTATGTGTATGTGTGTGTGCTGTGTGTTCCACTGTGACCTTGTTTTCTCTGTGCCTGTTGTGTATACCGCCTCAGCGACTCTTCACCCTCCTCCCCCTCCCTTCCCGTTTCCCTTGTGTGGGCATTTCCTTTTGGCCCTTCTGGCTTCATTTGCCCTGTCGGCCACGTCTGCCTCCCGCCCCTCCCTGGTGCCTTTTGGGTGTTTTGACCACAGCCTGGAGTCGGCATCATGTCTGTTGCGCTGCCTCAGGCCGTGATCTGTTGGGTTGATTCCCTGCCGTGGTCCTGCTCCCATCACGTCTGTTTGGGACCTTCCTGGACCATGGGGGGAGGGGCAGGTTGGTCGGCTCGCTACCGCTGAGGATCCACTGTGGTGATTCAGGTGCCCGCAACGTCTGAAATCACCCTCCACTTCAGGACCTCTGGTAGCATGCCTGGGGGAGGCCTCTGCTGGGGCTTGGAGGAGTCTCAGGTAGCATGCCGGGATGGCCTCTGCCGGAGACCCTGGAAGAGTCGGATTTGGACCTGAATTTGAAACCCCTGCTGCTGTGGCAGGTTGTGACAATACTGGGCTAAGATGGACCATTGGTCTGACTCAGTTAGGAAGCTTAGTTTAGTTTAGGGTAACTTCAGACATGACGAGTGGTGTCTGTGATCCCATGCACATCTGTTTGAGCCCCGCCAGATATTCACCACAGTGAATCTCTGGCGGGAGTCAAAGCTAACCATGTTTCTGAGGATGGTGCTGGCCCCAACCCCAGAACTGTGGTTAGCTTGACCACAATCTGTGATGGGCCAAAAGTAATGTCTGTTACCTTGGCCCATCACGGATTGTGGCCCTGACTGGTACGGGATCGGGCGCAGCGGCCGCGTTGGCTGCTGCGCCCGCCTGTCTAGCTGAGGGCGGGTGGCCAGGGGAGTGGGGTAGCTGGGCCATGCAGTCGCACGTTGTGCCGCACAGCCCCGCCCCCTCCGAAATTCCCCAGCGTGGTGGAAGCCAGCATGTCTAAAGGATGACCGGCTTCATCACTGACTGGGATCTGAGACCGAGACGGATCCCGGTCCAGGGTTCAGCATGTTGGGCCTGCGGGCCCTGCAAGTCTGAAATATACCCACAGTCAAACAACATCATCCTGACACCACATATTCTGCGATGTATCACCTGTAGTTGCAGTTAAACTTCACTCAGGAGCTGATATTACTGGACCCCTCTTGCTAATAGGCTAATGCGATGGCTTGAGCGAGTTGCATGGTTTTGGTGCTGACAGGGCCACTCATAGCTTGGGAGGTTTTGCAGCAGGGTTACCTTAAAAAGGTTAGGTCCGTCTGGGCTCTCACCCAGATAGAGTATCCCCACTTAGGAACCCCGAAAGGCCAAATTAACACACGCAAGCATGCTAGGCTTGATTACCAAGAATATATTACACGCAAATATGCATAAGACTCAGGCTGTTGATCAAAGCAGTGCAAAGTCATAAAACAAATCCAGACCAACACATTCTAATTGCACTGAGGTTCCCTGCCTGCCCTCGTACCCTAAGGCTCAGTCCAGATTGGGTCAGTGCTTCTCGGCCTGGTGTTGGGGCCGGGCTCAGTCCTTGGACGTGGCTTGGAAAGTCATAGTTCATAGTGGTGCAGCCTCTCCTGTAAGCTGCTTGCTCCTTGTTGGTCAAGATAGAAGAGAGGTTCTTTTTTCCACCTTCGCCTCCCTGGGTTTCTCTATTGGTTTGTTAATGTCCTTGTAGGAGGGTTGCAATCCTCCCCCCTCCCCCTTAGCAGTTACCTTGGCAGCTAATGGCTTGTCTTGCCTGACAATGGGTCTCCTGTCTCCAAACCTGTGTGGTTGGTGTTCCCTCCCCCCAGGCTGGAGCTCACAATCTTAGCTTCTTAACTTTACAGTTTTAATATTGTTCTGTACCAGTTGCCTAAATACCCCCCGATTCTGTATTGCCGCATGTTCCCCCCCATGACACGGTACTGAAGAGCAAAAGGATATGTTGAAGGAAATGGAAATAAATAAGAACACGATCTCTAAAACCTGCTTCTACGGATGGATCTTTTACTCTTGCTTCAACAAGCTTTAGGACATTGAGAGCTGTAGACGAAAAATAAAAGATCTGGAAACCAATTCTGAAAAATCTTCTACTTCCAACCTTGCACAAACCTAAAGAGCATTCAGAAGACGAGAATGTCTGAAGTTTAAGGCTAAGCACCTAAAGCATTCTGGAGAATTTCACTCTTTACACTGATTGGGGGTCAGAAAAGAAATAAAGAATAGGTATCTCTCCTTCTGGGAAAGGGTCTGAGGATCAGAGCTAGGGCTGTCTGAGGGTGATTTCAGACGTGCCGGGCCTCCCTTTGCCCACGGCACGGAATCACCATTTCATCCCCCTCCAGAATCTGGCCAACAGATGTGCCTTCCGGATTCCGGAGGGGGATCGGGGAGGGGGCAGGGCTGCGCGGTGTAACGTGCAGCCACGCAGCCCCAGCCCCCGGCCGCCCGCCCTCCGGGAGATGGGCGGGCGCAGTGACCAATCCAACCGCTGCGCCTGCCCGCCCCCAGGGTATTGGCCACGGCCTGGAACCAGCGGCAGTAACAGCTGGTACCATCTGCCGATTCCAGGCCGTGGGACCGTAACAGACGGTGAACCCCACCGTGGTTGACTACGGTAATGTAACATCTGAAATTACCCTGAGTTAGAACCACCAGGAATTACCTGCTAGAAATCTCCTTTACTGACCAGCTAGGGATGGGAAAATCAGAATTGGATTAATCTGATTCACCCACTCTTCATTGGATCAGATTAATTCAAGGGTGCATTCTCGTTCATTCTCTATCCTGGCTATTGCAATTTGCTAGGCTCAGCTTTGGCCTATTCATCATTCTAGGTTTGTGGCTGAGAATGATGAATGACCCATTGAACTTAATAGGTTTTTCATTTACTTCAATGGGAAATGTTCCCATTTGAAGTCAATGGGGAAAAAATCCGATTCAAATCCGATTCAATTGAATCTGATTCTAATCCAATTTTCAACCTGATTTCCCATCTCTACTGACCACTGGTGGAACAGGCAACAGAGTGGATGGTTCCTTAGGCTCAGAGGTGGCAGCATGCTGGAGAAACCAGACCCAGGATTAAGAAACCTGCAGTGATGATACCATTAATAGATTCATAAGCAACTTTAACTGGCTGCAGACTCTTAGCTGTGGGCTGGCTTCATATCTCAATATATCCTAATATCTGGCTTAAGTGGGGAGGCGCTTGTCTAAAAACACACATAGTAGCTGGACAGCTGCGAAGTAGTTTACTGTCGCATCTGAACAAGCCCTCAGCATTTTGAACAGATATTTTTAGAGAAGTGGGGAAAGTGTACCTGAAAATGAAGGAAAAATTCCTTTCCAAAAAGGGCACAAAATCTACTTTGAGGCATTAAGCTACAGAAATAAGCAATAGGAAAATAACCAAAGAAAACCTAAGCAGTGCTAGCTCACTGGTGATCTCTAACTCAGTCCTTACTGGTTCCAGATGTAATGGAATGTGGGTTAGATCTGAGTTTCCCTAGACAGGTACAGTTCCTTGATGCCAAAGTCTATTTTTAGTTAAAAGTTCTTTTAAGTTTATACAGTGCTAAAATATTCTAGGTGCAATTGAAAATAGTCATTAAAATACATATTGATTTTGCTTTGCAAGGGAATGGGCTTGGTCAATCATGTGTTCAGTGAAGATAGACTGAAGAAGCTGTATGTTTCAAATCTGTGGATTGGCCATACAAGATATTCCACATCAGGAATCTCTGAATTGGGGAACTGCCAGCCATTTGTTGTGGAAACATTGCATGGGAAGATTGCAGTGGCACACAATGGAGAACTGACCAATGCTGCGCAGCTTAGAAGAAAGGTAAGGATTAGCCTTGGGTTTTCCAGTATCTTTTGTTAATAATTAGGAGACAGAAATGAACAAAATTAATTAGATTAGTGAAAATTTAAAAAGAATAATTAATGTTTGAAGTGAGGTTATGTTCTCCATGTAAAAGCAGCAAGTTTATATTGAAAATATATTCAATTTTGTTCTACTTTCCTAGTTGCATATGAAACAAAGTACCAAATAGAGGGGTGTTGTGGACAGCGCTTTGAGTGCTACTCTACAGTGGTCCATTGAAGAGTTCTATACCATGTATTTCAGAGTTTTGGTGACCTGAGTCTGTGAAGCAGGGAGTCGTACATGTCTTCTCTCCATTAAAACAATTTGTAAAATGCATAAAACTGTTGGAAAAGTGAGAAAGTTTCAAGAACTTATGCAAATAATGCTGTTGTCTCCCTCTATCTCAATAGCTGATGCGCCATGGTGTGGGCCTATCAACAGGTTCTGACAGTGAGCTGATAACCCAGCTGCTTGCATTCACACCTCCTCTAGAACAGGATGATGACCCAGACTGGGTAGCAAGGTAAAAGGGATGGTGTGTGGGGGAGCAAGTTGGAATTACACCAAACTGCAGTGGCATGATTATCAGTAATATGCTGTTGTGCTATACTTGCATCTTTCAGGATCAAAAATTTAATGAATGAAACTCCTACTTCGTATTCGCTACTAATTATGCATAAAGACATCATCTATGCAGTACGTGATCCCTATGGGAATCGTCCACTCTGCATTGGTCGTCTTGTTTCAGTAGGAGATGTACATGCAAAAGGTAAGGTTTACCTGACTAGCCGTCAGTACTTTTACAATTGTAGTGTTGTGTAGATAAAAACTGAATTGGGTAACTCCATGCCACTTTCTTTAAACTGTTGCAGTATCTGGTAGTCTTAGTCCAACAGGGTTTTAATAAAATACAAAATTATACATCATAACATAAGTAGTGCCCAATGGTCTATCAAACCCAGCTTCTTGTCTCCAACAATGACCACTGTCACTTCAGAAAAGTACTCAACAGGTCATAATGGAATGATCCATCCCCTGCTCCTCGCTCCCAGCTCCAGACATTCAGTGGTTGCATCCCCTGACCTACTTGACTAACAGTCATTTATGGACATATCCTCCAAGAACTTATCCAGTCCTTGTTTAAACCAGCTTATGATACTGGTTTTCAGAACATTTTTTGGCAACAAGTTCCACAAGTTAATTGTATGTTGAGTGAAAAAGTACTTCCTTATGTTTGTTTTAAATCTGCTGCCAGTTAGTTTCATGGAGTGTCCCCTAGTTATAGTATTACCTGAGAGGGTAAATAACAGCTTCCTATTTACTTGTTCCATGCCACTTATGATTTTTTAAACTTCTATCATACCCCTTTCAGTCGTCTCTTCTCCAAACTGAAGAGACCTAACCTATCAAGTCATTCCTTGTACAGAAGCTGTTTTGTACTGCCTCTTATCCTATGGCTACTTAATTTTCTCAAAAGTCTCTCGTGAAAGACCTTGTCAAACAGTTTTTTGAAAATCCAGATACGCTATATCAACTAGATCACCCTTATCCATGTACTTGCTGAGAGCAATGGTAAATTTTCAGGAGAATAGATGAGTCCCCATTCCTCCTGGCATTGACTTTGGTCTGTTTCTCTCGGACTGCTGCCTAAACTCAGATTAGTGAAGATAATCCTAAAGGAAATTGATCATCGGGGCGGCTGGTGGGTTTTGAGGTTGGAGGGGCAGTAAGGCTGGCAAGCCTAGGGGCGGAGCCAGGGCAACGGTGGGCGGCATAACCCAACAGCAAGGAGTTCCCAGGGTTAACATTGGATGGACATTACATTAATTAATCCAGCAATTTCAGTTAGGCAGGTTATATTCACCTCCTCTGCCAGGTTTAAAAAGCAGTCACACAACCTTAAACCTCACTTACAAGCAGTTTTAGCAAAAATCCACAGGACACACAGCTTTTCCCAGGGCCCTATCATCATGCACAGATTTATAAAAACCAGAAAACCACCTGTAAACCAAACCATTCCCACAAGCCCCCAAAGGCATCCCCAGCAGCCAAATGCCTGTGCAAGCACACAGGCCTTTTTAAAAAAAAAAACCAAATTGGCCAGTTTCAGGGATGCATTGCCACCAAATCAGACACATCCAGACCAGCATCCCTAGTAGCTTCACCAACAGACTGCCTGTTCGAGCACAGAGGCCCCTTTTTAAAAAACAGTTTGGCCCCTTTCGGGTCTGCCTTCCCACCAAAGCAGGCCCCGAGTCCAGACCAGCATCCCCAGCAGCCACACCTTATCCCTGGCAGCCAAATGCCTGTCCACACAAACTACTTTCCAGTAACAGCAGGGAGCAGCAGTGAAACAGCGAAGGGACCATTTTTAAAAAAAAGAGTATCCATGACCAGTGGAACCACAAATTTACAAAATGGTCTCTCTACTCATGATGGAAGGGAAGAAGGAAAGCAGCAATGCATTCATTGATGCATTGCTGCTGCTTTCCTTCTCCCCTCCCAAGCATGAGTAGAGAGGCCGTTTTGTCATCATGCAAACACAGAACAAGCATCCCTCCCGCCCCCAATCCATCTTCTCCCCCGCCCCCCCCCCAATTTACTCACCAGTGCAGCGGGATCCCGGATGGTGCGCTGGCTTCTCGGCGGGAGGGAGGGGGAGAGCCTAAGAGCAGCCTGCGCGACAGCTCCCAGGCTCCCCGCACAGATGAGTCAGCTGTGCGAGGGGGCTTGGGAGCTGCCGCGCAGGCGTAGTCTGGCCCAGTCGCCTGTGTGCAGCGTCCAGGTAAGAGTTTTAGCTCTGGGCTATCCCTGCAATGAAATAGTGCCCCCTGCGGCACTATTTCATTGCAGGGTTCCCTTTATGTGGGATGGCCGGCGCTTCTAGCCACCCATTCTGCATAAAGGGAGAACACCTCCCTTTCGTCCTCCCAAGGCTTCCTTAGGAAGCCTTCAGGAGGGGTGTGTGTGAAAATGTCGGACCCATTGAAGAACCACAGACCTTGAAGGTTGCTACCTTGCTAAACAAGGTTCTTCGAGTTGGCTCCGCACATTCACCGTGGTGCCGTATGTTTTTTTATTTTTTTTTATTTTTTTTAAGTGTCGCTGTCGGCCGGGGCTCGGGGAAGTAGCGAGTCCGGCTCCTGGGGGGGGCCCATGGCCAGGAGGGGCATCGCCCTATATTCCCTAGGAGGTGCACCACCGCTGTTTATCATGCTATCTGATCTTAGTGCCCTTCTTGATACAAATAATTTTCAAGGTGGAGTCTTTTAAAGATTAATTGCTTTACTAAAAGGAGACACTTGGCATTTTTAGCAACAAGAAAAATTGTCTTGATCCTTCTTTACAAAAAAGAAAAGAAAATGATGATGGCAAGAGAGGTTATCTTGTTAGAAACATTTCTCAGCAAAAGTCAGTAAGAGGCAGCAAGAATTTGGAAGACCTCATTTGTATATTCCCAGCTTTGCCACTGTTAACTTGGGCAAGTCAGTTCATCTCTTTGGGCTTCAGTTTCCTCTCCCAAAAGAAGCCAAACACTCCTCCTACACACTTGTGCAGGACTAAGCAAAACAGAATGTTGATCCTGTTATGGGATCTCTAGATATTACCATAAGATACATATAACAGGAAAAAAGCCACTCCCTTTTATTATTATTATAATGAAATTGATATGTCCATTTGCACTCCCTGGCAGTCATCCTGGTTTTACGACCCTGTCCTGTGTCCATTGAAGTCAGAAGATTTTTTCCTTTCACTTCCATGGGCATTGGCTAAATCACTTAGTATTTGAAGGCATAAATGTTAGGAATAAGTAATAAGTTTCTTATCTGAAGAACAAGAAGCACGTATACCCTAAAATAATTGAGCTGGAATTGGGAAACCAAACAAATCATGCAGATGTAAAGAATTTGTTAATCTCCATTTTCCTTTTCGTTTATTGAATTTGTTAATTCTATGCCCTCTCGTCCGGTAATTCGGACATAGGGAGCGATCTCCCTGACGACCACTAGGAGGCAGCACAACTTTTGCTGGGAGCACGTAGGGAGAACGCTCCCCCGCCATCCCAGTTCGTTGTCTGTCTCAGACCTGATAGGACGTGCAGCCGGGTACTCTGCACCCACACCACCAATTCTTCAACTTTGAGGGTGCATCCGCACCATATCTGGGCGCAGCCTCCTCGCACTGCTGGAGGAGGCTTTCTTCTTCTGAGCCGGCCCACGGGTTCAGGCCAGAGAGCGACTCGGTGAGGGGACTCCGCGGAGATACCCCCCCCGGACAACGCAACGCCGCCGCAATGGCTGAGACGGCCAAAACCCGCCGCGCAGCAGCTGGCCGGGCTCCACAGCCACAAGCCGCAGCCGCTTTAGCTGTAGCGAGAAATTGCAAGGCCACCAAGCACAGGCCAGAGAACGCGGCCACGGCGGCGCCAGCAACCGAAAGGGCCAGAGCCGAAATGGCGGCGGAGGCGAAGGAAACCGAAAGTGAGGCCTCCCTCCCCGCGCGGCAGCCCCAAGACGCCCGCAGCGCCCAGGAATCCCTCATCGAGGACAACGAGGGGGCGGTAGCTTCAGCTGCCTCCTCTCAAGTAAGGGGGGACCTGGGGATAACTGGGCCCAATCCTTTCCAGCAGGCCCAAATGGAAGCCCTCAGGGCCATGATGGGGGCTCTCTCCCGTATAGAGAGCAATCAAAGGGCTCACAGCAAGAGACCCTCTACCCGGGGTCAACCCCCCAAAGACAAGTTTAAGGGAGCCTCCCGCTCTGCGGGAAAGGGAAAGGGTAAGCGCCCCTCAACTACCAGGGCTCATACCTCCCTATCAGACCTTCTGGGTTCCTCCTCGGCTGAGGAGGAGGATCACAATTCGCCCCCTGAAGAAGGGGAGTTCTCGGGGAACTCTTCTGAGGCTGAATCCCCTCCCCCTGCTAAATGGCCACGAGCCCACCACACTAGGCCTCCCTACCACCCTGTACCCTCCTCAGAGGAGGAGTCAGAGGCTGGTTCATCTAATGCCTCCCGCTCTCTGCTTGAGGACAAATCCCTGGATTGGGAAAGGATCCTTTCCAAAGGGCATAAGGACCTAGGCAGGGAACTGCCCCTTGACCAAGGCCCAAAACTGATAAGGAGAGCGGAAAGAGTGTTAGAAGTCACTCCCAGAACTCTCAAGAAAAGGGATTCAGATTCCTCCTCAGACGGGGAGGAGGAATCAGACAGGGACTATATTCCCAGATTGGAGCAGGACACTAAGGGCGCATCTCTAGATAAAGCCTTTGAAAAAATGATAAGGGCTCAGTGGAAGTACCCTACTAAATCCTTCAAATTATCTAGGCCTCAACAGACTCTATACGCCTTTGCTAAACAGAGCAAGCCTATTTTCACCCTGCCCCAGGTTGATGCTGCTGCTGCATCCCTAGCCCGACAGTCTGTCTTCCCCGCGGAAGGTGATTTTTTACCAAAAGACCGAACAGACAAAGGACTTGAAACCGGCCTTAGGAAAAGTTATGAAGCCATGGCCAATGCTCTGCGCATGGCTACCACTTCTTCATACGTCTCGAGGGCGGTGATGAAGTGGTTCAAAATGGGGAAGGACCCTAACATATCTAGAGCACAGTCCAAAAAAATAGCCACTAACGTAGCTCTAGCTCAGGCTTTCTTAATGGATTCGTCCATGGACATGTTAACCTGGATAGCAAAAGGAATGGCAGCCAATGTGGCGGCCAGACGGAGACTCTGGCTCCGTTCGTGGCGGGCCGATGCACACGCTAAAAACTTATTGGTCAACAGCAAGTTTAAGGGTGGCAAGCTGTTTGGCACGGCGCTGGACAAGGCTCTAAAGGAGGCTTCTAACAAAGACAAGAAGCACTCGCTAAACGAAATCCAAACCAGCAAGAATCCTTTTTGCCCCTTTTTTCGCTTCCAACAGGGCCAGAAGCGCTACCAGTATTCCACTCAGCCCTCCTGGAACACTGCTAACCGCAACAGATTTCAGAGAGGCAGGGGAGCTAAGCTCACCAGACCATCAACTCAGCACCAGCAAAACCATCGATCAGGATCACCGCCACGCAGGCAAGAGTCCTGACTATACCGCTTCTTCTTACCCCGTCTTTCTAAAGATAGGTGCTCGTCTACTAGACTTTGCACCAAGATGGACCCAAGACACGTCAGATGCATGGGTCATTCAAACAGTCTCAAGAGGGTATTCGATCGAAACCAAATACTATCCTCGGGATACCTTCAGAATATCTCCGCGTTCCCGCAATCCAATCAAACACAGGCACATGAGGGCAGAGATCACCAGGCTCCAGCAACTGGGAGCAATAGAGAGAGTGCCGTGGCACGAGCGTGGACTTGGGGTCTATTTGATTTTCTTCCTGGTGCAGAAGAAATCCGGTTCATGGAGGGGAGTGCTCGACCTAAAGCGTCTCAACAAATCACTACGCAGGCAACGCTTCAAGATGGAGACCCTACACTCCATATCCCTAGCCCTTTCCCAAGGCGACTGGATGGCATCTCTGGACCTGCAAGATGCTTACCTTCATGTACCCATCCTTCCTGCACACAAGAGGTGGCTCAGGTTTTGCTACGACGGCCAACACTGGCAGTATTGAGCTCTCCCCTTCGGGCTAGGGTCAGCCCCTCGTACCTTCACGAAGGTTCTCGCCCCCCTCATAGCGTCACTCCGACTGGAGGGAATAGCGGTGTTTCCATACCTAGACGATCTGCTAGTTACAGCACCATCCCTGCAGCTGGCCCACACTCATCTCACTCGTACCAGAGAATACCTCGAGATCCACGGCTTCATTATCAATATTCCCAAAAGCCATCTTACGCCAGCTCAACGTCTCGAACATCTGGGGGTGGTGTTCGACACCTGCCTAAACAGAGTGTTCATCCCTCTCCAGCGACAGTCCAAACTATTAGCCCTCATCAAGACAATTCGAGACCGCCCGCGGGTATCAATCCTTACCCTGGCTTCCCTCCTGGGCTTGATGATCTCACTCATACAACACCTTCAATGGGCGCAATTCCACTCTCGCCCCCTGCAGGCTCTTCTGCGGCCCTGGCAAGCAGCAATAATCAACAACAGACAAGTGTCCATAACCCTCAACCGGGCCGCTCGCCAGTCGCTAGCGTGGTGGGAACAACCTCACAGGTTTGTCAACGGAGTCCCTCTCCTAGAACCAGAGAGACTCATACTAACCACCGACGCCAGCCTACTAGGGTGGGGTGCCCACCTCAACTCACACACGGCTCAGGGTTCATGGTCACACCACGAACTAGAGCACAGCATCAATTGGCTAGAGCTCAGAGCGATCCGTCTAGCGCTCCTTCACTTCTTCCCACAGCTTCAGAACCATCATGTGCTTGTCTTCACAGACAATACCACTGCGCAAGCTTATGTAAACAATCAAGGAGGATCTCGATCCTCGTCTCTCCACAAGGAAGCCTCCCTTCTCTTCAGCTGGGCGGAGGTCAAGCTTCTTTCCCTGTCAGCCAGACACATCAGAGGCCAGGACAATGTTCAAGCGGACTGGCTCAGCAGGCGAGTATTGGAACCAGGGGAATGGTCTCTCTCCCCGCAAGCCTTCAATCAAGTGGTAACCTCCTTCGGAACCCCAATAGTGGACCTCTTTGCGTCAATTTCCAATCACAAGACGCAGAGATTCTTCGCCAGAAGCCCACACCCGCAGGTGGAGGCTCACGACGCTCTGTCACCCTTGGCCCCACAGCCTGCTGTACGCCTTTCCTCCCTTCCCTCTCCTGGCGAGAACAATCAGCAGAGCCAAGAGACTGCAGGCCACAGTCATAATAATAGCCCCATTCTGGCCACGCAGATCGTGGTTCCCAGACCTTCTCAGTCGATCCAGAGGAAACTATCTCCCTCTCCCAGTCACACCGGATCTCCTCACCCAGGGACCTCTTTGCTACAAACACCAGAGTTCCTGAGACTGACAGCCTGGCTATTGAGACCGATGCTCTCCGAGCCCAGGGATACTCAGCCCAAGTAGTCCAGACTCTCCTGGCCTCCCGGCACCAATCAACGAGAAGGATTTACCAGTCTACATGGACGGTTTTTGTCCGATGGTGTCACTCGCATCAGGTTCCACCTCGTCAGCCTTCCGTTCCTCAAGTCCTCCAATTCCTACAGGAGGGGCTCGATAGGGGGCTTCGCCCCAACACACTAGCAAGACAGTTATCGGCCATTGACAGTACCATAGCCTCTTCTTCTGGTCATAGATTCTCCACTCATCTACATGTAAAACAATTCCTGAGGGCGGCCAAGCGTTTAGCCCCTCCGGGTAGTACACCGTTTTCCTACATGGAACCTTAATGTGGTACTTAAGGCACTAATGGGACCTCCATTCGAGCCTCTACACCAAGTATCGCTTTACTTTTTGTCAATTAAAATGGCTTTCCTTATTGCCATAACATCAGCAAGAAGGGTATCTGAAATCGGAGCTCTGTCTATCGACCCAGAATTCTGCATTTTTAGAAAGGAATCGGTGCTGCTCAGGCTAGATCCAACCTTCCTTCCTAAGGTCTCCTCCTTTTTCCACCTAGCACAGGAGGTGGTCCTCCCGTCTTTCTGCCCTAAGCCTCGCCACTCCTTAGAGAAGCTTTGGCACACTCTGGACGTTAGAAGGGCACTCAAAATTTATCTAGAGCGTACTCATGCCTTTAGGAAAACTTCCTCCCTACTAGTGAGCTACCACCCTCACTCCAAGGGTAAAAAAAGTTTCAAAATCAGTCATTTCCAAGTGGATTTCTGCTTGTGTAGCAGACGCCTACAGAGCCCTAGACTTAGTACCTCCAGCTAGAGTTCTAGCTCATTCGACCCGCTCAGCCTCCACTAACTGGGCTTTCCGGGCTAGGGCTCCGACATTAGAAATTTGCAGAGCGGCTACGTGGAGGAGTCTCCACACATTCACATAGCACTATAAAATAGATCGCTTCGAGTCTGCAGAAGCCGCCTTTGGAAGGCGGGTGCTTCAGGGGGTTCTAGATCCTCAATAAGCGCCCAGTTCCTCCCGTCTGTTATATCACTGCTTTGGTACCTCCCTATGTCCGAATTACCGGACGAGAGGGCATAGAAAGAGGAATTGGGTTCCTTACCTTGGGAATTCCTTTTCTATGTCCCTTGAGGGAGGTCATTCGGCCCACCCGGAGTTTTTCCTGGGTGCTGAATTTACTTCTTGTAATGTTTAGTTATATGTTACCCCTTCGGGGGTCTGCTTTACTAATATATGCTAAGTTTTTCAGATAAGCTTCGTCCTCGGCTTATTACTACTGGGATGGCGGGGGGGCGTTCTCCCTACGTGCTCCCAGCAAAAGTTGTGCTGCCTCCTAGTGGTCGTCAGGGAGATCGCTCCCTATGTCCGAATGACCGCCCTCGAGGGACATAGAAAAGGAATTCCCAAGGTAAGGAACCCAATTCCTCTGTTGTCACTCCTAGCCTCTCAAGAAAAAGTTTAGACAGACTAGTAATAGTACAACACCAGTCAAACTTCAGACTTGCTTCTTTGGAATCATGAACTTGGCTAGGCTCAACATTTGCCTGACCACAACATGTATAACAAGTCCTTGCTACAGAATTTATCAATATATAGAGTGATGTAATTCCACAGATTGTAACCAAAATTGAAACTTTCCTTACAGGGAAGGATAATTCTGAAACTGAAGGATGGGTGATCTCTTCTGAATCCTGTAGCTTTTTATCTATTGGCGCAGAGTAAGTTCCTGTGTATTTGATACGTCCTGTAAGCTAGAACACTGAATGGAAGGTTTATCTGTAATTAGCTAATGGCAATGTTTACGCACAGTAGAAAAGATTTCTGTCACTTTGTAAGTTTTTAGTAAATGACTACGGTAACGGTCAGCTTCAAGAGAAGGCTGTCACAGTTGGGGTTCTCCTTCGAGTGGCTCCATAATTCTTACATCTGGGTGTCATGAGCACTGCTTGCATCACTTTTGGACATTCACTACCCATTCATTCCATATTTTAAATAGTTCACGTGATCTACTCGCACCCTACACCATACCTCACCCCATAATGCCTCGGTTTCTTCCAACTACTCTACTGAACAGGAGCGTGTCTGCGCACGGAAGAGCATCACTAGCTAATAATGGCTATTAAAGTTGGTTTTAAAAGGTGTTTAAAGTGTGAGCGTAAGCTTACTACAGGGGATCCTCACGACTTATGTCTAATCTGCGTGGGTGAAGATCATGTTACAGATGGATGTGAAACGTGCACACTCCTAACTCCTAGGGCACATAGAGAAGGGCGGCTGAGACTGCTGGGATTGTTGGTATAGTTGTTAACAGAAGAACCTCCTCCCACTCGTGACTATTGAGGGGTGGGTACCCCAATGTCCACCGTTCCTTAACTTCAGGGGGAATTAGCTTAATTTCTTAAACCGGGGTCCCTGCGTGTCCCAAGTGTCAGTCCGAGGACAGATGCGTGCTTCAGACAGTTTACGTTACCCTCCCCAAAAGTGAAGAAAGGGAAGGAGACAAATATCCAATAAAAAAACTAAGAAGGTTTGTTTAAGTACGTAGATAACAAAGGGAAACACAGCCCCGGTCTGGCTGGAGGCTCAATGGTAAAACACAAGCGGCGGCGAGGAAAACAAAAGTACAAAGAAGTGGGGGGGGAAGGGCGATCCAGTGGGGATACAGCAAAAGGGAGAGAGAGAACAAGAGAGAGAGTCTGGACCTGTGAGTTACCTCTCCTCTCCTGTTGCAGAGGGGACAGGCGGCCCACAGATCCAGCGAAGTTGGGGTTGGAAGGGGCAGACCAAGGTCTGGGAGACCCTTTGAGACACAGACACACACAGAGTAGCCTGCACGTGTCCGTATCCAAAGCTTCTCCATTTGCATGGGGGAAGCGAGGGGCAGTTATAGGGTTCAGAATAAAAGATTTGGGATAGGCTCAAGGGTGTTAAAAAAGACACACAGGGAGGACAAAGGGAATCTGAATTTGGGAGCCAGGGGGACAAAAGGGACTCTGGGTGGGTGTCTAAGTGGGACAAAAGGAAAGGATCTGGGAGGAGTTGAGAGGGACCCACGGTTAATGGCTGCACCTGGGTTTCTGTGCTTAGGAGGGGGGTGGGTGGGTAGGAGATACTAATATTCCATGTCTTTGAGGCTGTTGCTAGCCTGGGTTCTATTCACCAGTGGTTTCTCAAAACAGGGAGAACGCCCTTTCTTAATGGCCCTGTACTTACTGAGGGCTATCTCCCCTTAATCACCTCCTTCCTGGATCAGGCTGGTATCCACCTGGGTGAACTCCCCTTTCCTAGGTCCCATGGTGGCTGGGCCCGATTGTTGCTCTGACTTCTTTTTTTTTGGGGGTGGGGCGGGTAAATCCTGAGTCCAATGCCCACCGGCCCATGCCACTAGCCAAGTATGGGGGGGGGGGGGGGGNGGGCTGCTCTAACACAGCAGGCACAAGGAAGAAGGTTTTGAATAAGAACTCGGTTTCCAAATGAACATCTTTGGAGCCTTCAGCAACTTCACAAGAACAAGCCCACGGTAGTGTTGGCAAGGAAGGCAGTAGTGTTGGCATTGGAGAAAACAATGTCGGAAGCTGAGATGTGAAGACAGACTAATGTTGAAGTCAGTTCAAAATGCTCAGACAACACTCCAGAGTCTGTTGCTGGGGACGCAAGATCCCCCCCCGTAATTCTGGAAGGCCTGACAGCAGAGCCATTGGGAAAAGGGTGCCCAGCCACACCATCACTCTTCGTATCACTACAACCTTATATAAATTCTCCGCAGTATCATATGAGTGATTTCAGGGTGGAAGAGAAGGATTACTCATCTCTATTCCAGCCATTTAGGCTAATGTGGCCAGTAAATCCATGGAATCCACTGGGTTATAATCCACACCAATGACCATCACTGGGCTACATCCCTCCAGTTAAGCTCCCGCCAGCCCTGTACTATTCCCAACGTTGGGGACAAGGGTCCTGGCCATATTGGAGAGAACCAGAACACAAAAGGCCCCGAGTGGATACAGGGATGTTGATGGAACGTGCAGACCAGGTACAAAGAGGGTGGACAGCCCCACGCGTGCTGTGGATAAGCACAGCGCTGGCCTGTCCCCCAGGTGTATCCCCCTCAGCCACTGTCTGCTACATTACCTGGGGGGGGAGGGGCTCCCCTGGTAGGACCAGTTCTAGGGGTACAGCTCCCACAAATACGTCCCTATTTAAGGCAGGAGGGCCTTGTTTTCACCTTTATGACATCAGGTGTGCCTTCGACGTCCAGGCAGTCGCAACCCGTAACATAAGCGAAGGAGCCGACACCTCTGCTTTCAACAACCTCCGCTACTCCATTGTCAATCACGGTCCATCCTCCTCCTCAGCCATCAACGTTGCCAGTAACTCAGACACATCTGCAGCCCACAATGTCAACCGTAAAGCAGACTCAACCTCTCTCATTGATGTTGAGAGAGAAACAGCCGCTGCTGCAGACTTTAGCATCTATATTAGGGCAGACTCACTTGAAGCCATCAACATCATTTGTGCCACCAACTGAAGCCCATACAGTATGTAAGGTTGAGATGATAAAGAAAAGGATAAGGAAAAGGAAAAAAACAAAGGACTTAACTGTGGGAATGCCTATGGAGCCAGCAGAGCCTGAGGTAATTCCTTCGAAACCATCTGCACCTACAGATGTAGAAGCCTTAGATTCAGGGGAGAATGACCCATTTCTAAAGTCTCTGATATCTCCAATTCACCAGAGCCAGTTTCACCTCCCCCATCTGATGAGGCCGTTGAGCAGGAAACAATGCCTTCTACGGAAGACCACCACCGATTTCAGATGTTTGTGCGTTGGTTCACAAAGACTCTTTCCCTGGACACAGTAGTAATACAAGAGACAGAGGTGGCTCCAGTATTTAAGATCCTTGATAATCCTAATGCCATTAAACTCACCTTTGCTGCCAAGGTTGCAGAGAGAAGCAATGAAGCTTTGTCTGTCCTTCAGCCAGCTCTTTTATGTTTTCCTTCCTGCAGCTTCACAGATATACATAAAACATCCTGTGCCTAACTCTTCAGTTGTGGCAGCTCCGACAGACAGAGTTAAGAGAGGAACCCAAGAGACCTTCCTGGCAGGCAGAGAGAGGAGAGGAATTGATGTTTTTTGAAGATGAGGTTTTAATTCCTCTATGGTGGTGATAAAGACTGCTCATTACACCAGTGATATGGCCTCTTACCAGAATTTTCTATGGAAAAATATTAAACTGCTACTTACGATGATCCCACCACAGGACAGAAAGGCGTTGAAAATGAAAGCTGAGGGAGTAATAGCAGCTTGCTTTCAACTACAAAATTCCCATCAATTGTAATTCTGCCTCGCGTGCTGTGGCCAATGCAATTGTAGCAAGGAGGTACACTTGGTTATGCAATACACAGCTAGATCAAGATAGCAGAAGCAGCACAGAAAATATGCCTTTTTGATACTGAGGGTCTGCTCCCCTCTAATATGGGCGAGGTATTGGAGAAGATGCATAAGGTGTACGATATGAGGATGCCACAGAGAGGGGTTTGACGACACTACAGCCAGCATTACCAAAGCAGGTATAATAAACTATACGGTGCATCTTCAGGTATAATAAACCATACTGCGTGTCTTCATCCTTGTATTACCACTGCACAAAAAGATATAAGTCTGCATCGTACCCCTACTCTGCCTGGAAGAGAAGCCTGCTTTACCGTCCACATGCTAGACAGCAAAGGGAACCCAAATGTGGGTCAGAGACCGAGGCCCTTTTTACATGGGCCTCTCCCACTCATGAACACGTGAAGGACACAGCGCGTGTAGTGAGTGGGGCGGGGGGTGCGCGCTCCTGCCTAAGACGCATCCCCGCCACACACACACACACACACCACTCATCAGTCTGGCTTTCGTCTGGGTTGTGGCACTGAGACTGTGCTTTTGGCCTTGGTCGTCGACCTCCTCCATGAGTTATTTCAGGGTTGTTTGACTCTTTTAGTCCTGTTAGATCTGTCAGCTGAGATTGATGCTGGTGACCCGCTTGTGGGACCGAGCTTGGGATGGGCAGAATTGTTCTTGTATGTTTCCGGGGAACTGTTCTTCGTCTCCCTGGGATCTCTCCTGTGGTGTCTCGCAAGGTTCTATTCTCCCCTCTCCTATTCAACGTGTATATGCAACCGCTGGGTGAGGTCGTGAGTGGGTTTGGTGTCATCAATATGCTGATGACACCCAATTCTACCTCCTTTTTTTTTTTTTTTCCTCAGCTGACCCAGATCCATTAGTCACGTTGCTTACCTGATGTTTGATAGCTGTGGGGGACTGCATGAGGGCAAGTCATCTGAAGCTGAATCCCAACAAGACAGAGGTCATGCTGGGGGGGAGGGTTGGGGGGGGTGGAGGTCTCCATCATTGATGGGGTTTGCCCCTCCCTGGTTCCTCGTGTTCCTAGTCTGGGGGTGCTCCTTTACTCGCAGCTTCACCTGGATGTCCAGGTGGTGGCTGTGGCGAGGAGTGCCTTTGGCGAGTTACATCTGGTATGGTAGCTTCAGCCATATATTTCGGACTTGGACCTAGCCACTATCGTCCATGCATTCATCACCTCTAGACTGAACTACTGTAACGCACTCTACATGGGGCTACTCTTGGTAACGGTCTGGAGACTGCAGCTGGTGCAGAATGCAGCGGCCCACCTCCTTACAGGGATGGGTCGCTGTGAGCATATAACACCTGTACTTCGCTCACTGCACTGGCTGCCTGTAGTCTTCCAGGCTCATTTCAAGGTGTTGGTTCTCGCTTATAAAACCCTAAGTGGCCTGGACCCCGCCTATCTGCAGGACTGCCTCACTCCCTAGGACCTGGATCGACCTCTGCGGTCGGCCGGGGGCGCCCTGTTGGAGGTCCTCCTAGTGCAACGGGGGGACACATTTGAGAGGATGTGCACGGTGGTGGCACCACAGTTGTGGAACTCCTTGCTGGCTGAGGCCCATTTGTCCCTGGATCTCCCCTCCTTCAGGTGCTGTTGTAAGACCTGGCTATTCTGCCAGGCTTTTGGCAGGGGAGATCGGTAGTGAGTGGAGAGGACAGAATGATTTTTTGTATGCCTTTTATGGACTCTCCTGCATTGGTTTTATTGATCTTCTAATATATAGATATATATTTTTAATTTGTTGTTGTTTTGTTGTGAGCTGCCAGAGGCAGGAGGGGGTGGCATAGAAATTAAAAGTATAAATAAATAAAAACGCACAGAGCAACCGGGGAAAACGGAGGTTGTGCCGTGCGTGTTGATGGGGGGGATGCGTGTGCAGCTGTGTGCACGCCTCACCCACCCACTAGCGTGTCCACAAACCCCCCACTCGGTGGGGGCCTTGTAAAAAAGGCCCAAGTCAGTGACCGCTATAGTCTAGCAATGCCATATTGTGGAATGTTATAGTTAATTTTAAGGACAGGCTCTGTTCCAGATACTCTGGTAACAGACTACAACAGATTCCTGGGTTCAAGAAGTAGTGAAGTTTGGGTACTGAGTTCAGTTCTTATGGTTACCTTTACCAAGAGATCGATTGAGGCCGAAGAAATTGTATCTAGATCAGAAATTGTTTTTAACTGGTGAAGTGCTGTCATTGTTGGAAAAGGGAACAATTGAGAAGGTACCTATTGCACAAATAAATAAAGGATTTTATTTGCCGTACTTTGTCATTTCTAAAAAAGATGGCAGATATAGGCAGATCTTGGATTTGAGATGGCTGAAGTTTAAGATGGTGACATTGCAGGTATTACAATGATGTCTGAGAAAAGGACAATGGTATGCTTCCTTGGACCTCAAGGACGTGTATCTTCATGTTAAGATATGTTGGTACCCTAGACAGTATTTCAGATTTGTACATAATGGGGACCACTCAATAGGCTCCTTTTGCCTTTTGGGTTATCATCAGCACCCCGGTTCTTTACAAAATGCATAACATCTGTCGTTGCATACCTCAGAAGGGAGGGGATATTAATCTTCCTCTACCTAGATGATTGGTTGATAGTGGCAGACTGTCTAGAGCAAGTAGCAGCTGATATTGGAAGAATGCAGCAGCTTTGTTGTGACTTAGGTATCCTGGTTAACTTGAAAAAAAATCAGTGCTGAAACCAACACAGCAGATTGCTTATGTTGAGGCATGCTAGATTTGAGGGAAGCAGCGATGAGGCTGCCAGAGGACAGATATGCTAATATTGTGAAGGCAGTAACTAGAGATATTTTCAAATGTGAACCTACCACAGGTGGCCATGCTTACCCCAGCGCAGCCACTCATGGTGGTATCAAGTCTGCTCCCGCCTGCCAGATGTTTGCTGTGGGTGGGAGGAGAGTGCTCCCCGGACTGTGGCAGGGTAACTCTGTATAATATACTGGGCTCCCTGCTAGCGCACATCCCAGAGTTAGCCCTGCCATGGTCTGGGGAAGGCAACAGTGAACTGGTAGAGCAGGCCATCAGATGGCCCACTCTACTTAACTCCAGACGGTGGCTGGAGGTTTTTTGGGCAGGCGTGGTGGCCTCATAGGCCGCTGCACCCACCCGTCAGAGAGGGAGCCAGGCCACGTTGAGCAGCCATCACGTCTAAAAATACCCTAGATTATTGCGTTGTCCATGGCAGCCAGTGAGGGAGTATCTTCATATTTTAGGACTGATGGCTTCTACAACAGGGGTAACCCATATGCAAGATTATGGGTCATCTTCAGCATTGAGTGCTTGCTAATTATAACCCACGCAGGGACCATTTAGCCATGGAGTTAATGGTTTCACGGGACATCATAGACATGCTGTGGCTGAATATGGATTTTGTAATGAAAGGAATCCCATTTGCACCACTTGAACCTACTAGGTTTGTAACAACAGACACTTCTCTTCTAGGTTGGGGTGCACATATGGGAGACCAATTTATCTGTGGAGTCCAGAGGACAGAGAGCTGCACATCAGTTGCCTGGAGATGAACACTTTTCGGAAAGCTTTGCAAACATTTGTACATTGCTTGAGGGGGCAGGTGGTGCAAGTGTCCCTCAACAGCACCATGGTGATATACTATCCGAACAAAAAGGGGGGTACCCATTCATTTCAATTGAGCGTTGAAGCACAGTGACGATGGTGCTGGTCATTAGGGAACAACATATTTGGTATGGCAATACACGTGCCAGGAAGGAGGATATCCTAGCTGACAGCTTAAGCAGAGGAAGTTTCAAATTGGAGTTGTGTCTGAAAATATTTACATCTCTGGTAAACAGATGGGAAACCCAAGGCATAGATTTGTTTGCAAATTGGATAAATGTGAAATACAAAAAGTAGTCGGATACCCCACAAACGTATGTGTCACGGGTTGGAGGTCCGCACCCCCACTTTATCGGGCTTGAGTGACTCGGTTTCCCTCATGTACAGCCTGCTTGAACCAGTTTTCCTCTCTGGCCGGTTCAAGGCTGCCGCAGGGACAACCCCTTTGTCACTCAAGGGCCCGATCCTTCCCGTTTACAGACTCTTTAATCTTTGGGTTCGCAAGAGCTTGAGAACTCTTGTTGCTCACTTGGGTGCCAATGTTAGACACTGACACTACTTCATAAAGATAAGGAGTAGGTTTATTGATTACATAAGTAAGATGGTTTATACAGAGTGGTTGCTAGAAATCAAAGGTAAATATAACGCATTCCTAACCTATACTGGTTGAGTTCCTAAATAAGCGTCTTACCCTACCAAGTTCCATAAGTTCGTCTCAGCCCTTGATGTAAGCGACTGGGTCTCCAGACTTAGAGTTGCTAGAGAACAAAGTTGTGTCTCTCAGTTCATGGTTTCCGAGCCTAGCTGGCTGCAAGATGGTGAGTGAGTTCCTGATAGTCCCTGCCTCCTCTGGGGTACAACTCCTTATATCCCCAGGAGGGAAACTCCTCGTATCTTCTTGAGGCTTCTAGAATTCCCTTTGTTCTTGTTATCAGCTTTCTCTGTCTCTGCGCATAGACGATGGCTGCCGGCATTAGCATTTCTAATGTCTCTGTCTGGGCCAGGGTTCCCAAATACACATTCTTTGTATCTCTGCATTTCCTGGAGCTTGGTCACATGTCACAGACCTAATTTAAGTTTTACAGTTCTCAATTATAACATTACATACATGTGGAACCTTTTGCTTTACATATTTACCAGGCTCGTAGTCTACATCTAGTTACACCTGTGTGACCCTATGTTCCTCCGTGACAGTATGCTTGCTGGGGGAGTCCTTTCACATGAACTGGGGTAGAGCATGCTCTATGCGTTTCCTCCAATCCCATTAATATCAAGGGTGTTTCAAAAGTAATGCTAGATTGGGCAAACATCATACTGGTTGCCTCAGAATGGCCACAGCTGCCTTGGTTTGTGGCTCTAAAACAGATAGTCAGGGATGTCTGGATTTTATCAAAAAAGGCAGAGGATTATTTATAATAAAATGTATATGTCGCCCCCTCCTGCCTCAGGCATCTTGGAGCGGCTCACAACATTTAAAAAAACATTTTAAACATTAAAAACAAACAACAATAATTACAACTAAAAACAATATAAAACCCCATCTCCGTCAGGGAAAGGCCTGGCGGAACAGCCAGGTCTTACATTGTCTGCTAAAAGAGGGGAGGTCGGCAGCCAAGCGGATCTCCAACGGGAGCAAGTTCCACAGCCGCAGCGCAGCCACAGAGAACATCCTCCTCATTTACAGGAATGCAGTCTCAGATAGGGAATCTGCAATTGGAAAAACTGCATTTGGCGGCTTGTCGAATAAAGCTGCAAGGCATAGAAGTGTAACCCTTGATGAGTTGCAGTATATTTTAGATAGTGCTATAACACCATCAATGAGGAAGGCTTACTCCCTAAAGCGGAAGAGATTTACGCTAGCTGGTTAAAGTTAGGAGGGGTACAGTTAAAACATCTAACCATATGACAAGTTTTACTGTATGCTTTCCATCTGGCAGGATTGGTACCATCTAGTTTGAAGCTGCATATTTCTGCTATAGCAAGACCTGTTTCAACTATAGATGGGTATTTGTTATTTACCCACCCTATGGTTAGAAAGCTTTCAAAGGGTTTCACAAATGTGTTTCCAAAGATAAGACTCAGGTATCTTCATGGGACTTAAATTCAGTGCTGAGAATGCTAATGTTTTCTCCTTTTGAGCCGGTGGAGAATGTTTCTATGAGACTTCTGTCATTAAAGATTGCATTTTTGGTAGCAGTAACCAGAGTGAGTGAGTGCTATCTTGATAACAAATCCATATATGAGGCTTCATCAGGACAAAGTTGTTCTAACTTTGAGTCCAGAGTTTGTGCCAAAGAGAAATACTGATTTCCAGCTGACACAACAAATAGCACGGACATTGTTTGCCCCCCAAGCCGCATCCGACTGAACAAATGAGACTGTAACATACCTTGGACGCGAGCAAGATTCTACTTTATTACTTGCGGAGAATGTCTCAAATGAGGCAAACAAATTGTACTCTGAGCACAAGTTAGGTCAGACGGTAACATCATACAGTGAGGGCAAAGGGAGCAGCAATGAGTTCTGTCTTAGCACAAGATCTTTGTAAGACTGCTACCTGGTCTTCACTCCATACATTCACCTCACAATATGCAATTCATTTACACCCTAAGGAGGATATAACCCTGGGAACAGTGGTACTGAATACTACAAAATAATATAGATAGGAGTTTATGTATTGAATGACTATTTAAGCTTTAGTCTAATTAAAGCTTGTGTTAAGCCATTCTTGAGCTTGATGTTGTGTTTACATGAAATATTCACACCTGCCTCCTTATACAGCTTGAAACTCACCCAGATGTAAAAATTATGGAGCCACTCGAAGGAGAAGGGAAGATTACTTATTTGTAACGGGTTCTTTGAGATGGCTCCGTATATTCTCACATAACCCACCTTCTATCCCTGCGGAGTATTTTTTTTTGAGTGGAAGTAACTGGCATATGGGGGTGAGAGATGCGTGTTATGGTGTAGGGCACAAGGAGGAGGTGAAGTGAGCTATTTCAAATATGGAATGAATGGCTAGTGAATATCCAGAAGTGATGCAAGCAGAGCTCGCTACATCCAAATGTGAGAACATGCAGAGCCATCTTGAAGAAATAGAGGTTACTTACCAATAACTTTGTTCTTCAAGGGAGCTCTGCGTATTCTCACTTTTGGGATTCGCTTCCTGCTCTGCAGCATCAGAAACCTTGTTGTTAGCAGTCTCCAGGCAGAAAGCCTGGAAAGATCTAGAATATGGTGAGGGCTCTGCCGCCCCCACCCCACCCCCCGTCCTGTCAAAAGAACGGGCTCAAGATCTCGCGAGAACAGGACTGTGTAAATAGAGGGAGGAGCCCTCACTGTCTGTTCCTTCCAACCCCATCCCGGAAGATGAATTTAAAGGTACAGAGGGGAAGGCGGGCGGGTCGTTTGAATACGCGGAGCTCTCTCAAAAAACAGAGTTAGTGGTAAGTGACCTCTCTTTCTTCTTCGAGGATCTTCGTGATTCTCACTCTTGGGAGAGTGAATAGCAGTTCATAACACCTACCACAAGGTGGTGGGTGTCGAGGAAGTTAAGTAAATAGAGATTGGAGAACTGCTCTTCCCACTAGGCATCCAATCTAGCCGCTAGGTCCAGAGAGTAATGTTTAGAGAACGTGTGAACGGAGGACCAGGCAGCAGCTATACAAATATCTACAATCAGGACACCGCGGAGATTGGCCATGGCCGTGGCCACTGCTCTAGTCGAGTGCGCTCGGAGATGGGAAATGGTGTCCTCCAAGCTTGATGGTAGCATCTCTGGATGCAGAGGAGAATCCACTTTGATAGTGTCTGGGAGGTAATCTTAACTCCAATTCTCTGTCCCTCATAGGAGATGAATAGCGAATCAGAAGCTGTGATCAGTCTAGTGCGGTGGATATAGAATGACAAAACTCTCTTTACATCTAGAGAATGTAAAGACTGTTCTGAACGTGAGGCATGTGGCTTTGGAAAAAAGACTGGGAAAGAGAGAGAGAGTCTGATTCAGATGTAAAGGGGAAGACTACCTTTGGTGAAAATGACGGGTCAGTCCTGAGGTCCACCTTGTCTGTTGAGAAGCAAATATAAGGAGGAGAGGCTCCGAGGGCTATTAACTCACTAACCCTTTGGGCTGAGGGGATAGCCACTAAAAGGGCAGTTTTGATGGATAAGCTTTCTATTGAACAAGAGGCCATAGGTTCAAATGGAGGTCCCATTAATTTTGCAAGTACAAGATAAAGGTTCCTCTAGGGGGCCGGTTGCGTAGTGGGAGGAAAGGTATTGATAAGGCCGTTCCCGAAGGTCTTCATCAGGGTATGGGAAAATAGGGTATCTGTGTCCTCCAGTTCTAAGGGGGACAAAAGAGCAGCTAAGGGTACCTTAGCGGAGGAGAGAGAAAGATCTGATTTCTGGAGATGTAATAGATATTTGGAAATATGGTTCATATTGAGGGAGGTCATTGGAATCTTGATGGAAGAACACCCTCTAGAGAAACGAGTCCATTCGACCGTGTAATACGCTCGGGTGGACGGGTGCCGAGAGTTTAACAGAATAGCTGAAATCTCTGGGAATATCTTCCCCGTCGTGGATGAATAGCCAAGCGCAGAGATGGAGCATGCGTAGGTCATGATGGAGAATGGTGCCTCGCGAGTGACAGGAGGTCGGGTTGGAGAGGAAGTTCTGTGACCTCGGAGGCCAGTTCCAGGAGTGTCTGGAGCTAGGTTTGCCCGGGCCAGAACGGGGCTGTGAGAATGATGTGGGCGTGACCTGATCGGATCCTGTAAAGCACCTTGCACAGGAGAGGTGTTGGGGGAAAGGCACAAAGGAAGTCCCCAGTCCAGGAGATCACGAATGCATCTGAGATCGATCCTGGCGCTAACCCCGCATGGCTGCAGAACATGGGGAGCTTTGCGTTCTCTGTAGTGGCAGATATATGGACGGGGCACCCTATTTTCGGAAGATGTCCTGTAGAACACAATCATTCATGGACCACCCATGGTGGTCGGATGTTTGACGATTGAGTTGATCTGCAAGAGAATTGTCCTGCCCTGCAAGATGAATGGCCTGGAGGTGGATATCGTGATTGACGCTCCAGTTCCAGATAGCTTCTGCCTCGAGAGGGAGGCACATGGATCCAGCTCCCCCGTTTGTTGAGGTACCACATGGTGGCAGTATTGTCTGTGATGATTAAGATATTCTTGCCCATTAAATGTGATATGAGGGCCCTGAGTCCTAGTGTATTTATGAGAATTCCCTTCTCGTCCTGGGACCAAAGGCCGTGGACCTTGAGGTGATCTCTGAGAGCTCCCCAGCCTGTTAGGAAGGCATCTGTTGAGATGGAGGCATTACAACAGGAGGCTCAAGGGGAGCACCCCGCAGCACGTGAGCACAATCGATCCACCAAATGAGGACTTGGTAGACCTCGTTTGGGAGAGCCATTTTCATGGTGAGGGGATGGAGGGCAGGAAGGTGAATGTGCTTGAGCCACTGCTGAAGGAGTCTCGTATGGAGACGCGCATATGGAGTCACTGCCATGGTGGAGGCCAGGAATCTTTGAAGGCAGAGAAAGAAGCGGACCATCCTGGTGCTTTGTGAGCGTAGGGACTCTATAGCACATCTGATCGTATGAAATCCGTCCAGCGGGAGGTAGGCTCTGGGCCGGTTTGTGTCCAAGAGAGCTCCAAGGAATTGGAGACGACTTGGTGACTGGAGATAGGATTTCTGTATATTCACGATTAATTCCAGAGCTTGCAAAGTGTCAAGGTAACATGAATATGATTCAGCATGCTGTCTCTGGAAGAAGCTACTAGGAGCCAAATGTTCCCGATACGGGAAACTTTTATTTTCATTTTCCCCAGGTAGGTGGAAATATGCATCTTTGAGATTTAGGATGGGTCTGAAACCCTCATCCTTTTTGGAGACCACAAAGAAATGGGGGTAAACCCGGTATTCTGCTCCGAGAAAGGTACCTCCTCAATAGCGCCTTTTAATAGGAGCTTCTTAACTTCCGGAAGTATTTAAGTTTTGTGGGGGAAAGGAATTGTATGGCATATCCAAATTGAATTATCTCCCTGACCCAGCAATTACTGATGAGGGATGCCGATTGGTGAAAGAAGGGCAGGAGACGGTTACGGAAAGAGGGAGGAACCGCCTCCTCTCCTTTAATCTGACAGAGTATAAAATCGAGCCTTGGGAGATTGCCCTGAGGACAAATTGGACAAAGACCTCCCTCGCCCTTTCTGCTTATTGAACCTCCTTCGAGCTTGAGAAAAGAGGGGCCTGGGTTTGGTGGTACTGCGGTGAAAAAAGTCTCCCCGCATGGTAGGAGTACGTAGAGCGCTGCTTTGGGGGTAGGAATAGGGAGCAGAGGATGGGTAAAATTTCTTCCTCACAGCTCTGATCACCCCAGAAGACCTGGCCGTATGGCTAGTTTCTTTAACGTTTTTAAGAGTTTCATCGGTAGATGAAGCAAAAAAAAAAAAAGGCCTTCACAATCAAGACAAATCCTCTATGAGGGTCTTATTTTCAGGGGTGAGAGCAGTGGAACGGAGTCAGGCATGCCTCCTGAGTGTAATGGCAGATGCCATACCCCTAATGTTGGAATCCGTAATATGCATATTAGCCATTAGCTGAGGCTGGGCAATTTGCATCCCTTCCTTCTGAATAGAGGCGATTTGGTTAGGGTCAGTGGTCTTACTAAGCTGTGACCAAAGCTAATGTTGATATCCGCACAGAGCAGAGGCAAAGTTGGATGCCCTAAGGGACAAAGTCTCTGAGGAAAAAATCTTTTGGCCGAGGACATCTAGACGTCTCCCTTCCCTTTCAGACGAGGGAAGGCTGCCCGAGGTTTGATAGAAGCTTCAGCAATAAGCAGAGAATATGGGGAAGGATGTCTGAGGAAGATATTGGCCCCTTCCTTAGGAATAGCATTCAGAGAGTCTGCCAACTTGTTGGTAGGAACAGCTGAGTGTCAGGAAGCGACCCCCACCACACGCCTACCTGAGGGAGAAGGCGCAGAAACCCAAACAAGCCCCAGCGGCCGCCCTGCCGCCGTCCCCGTTGGGCTGACCGGAAACGGACGCCGCTGGGGCCCCACAACCGCAACTACAGCAAGCCCAAGAACGGCCCGCCCCACGCACCGAGGGGAATGCGGGGGCGGGGCCAGAGACGCGTCGCCGCTCGGCGCGGCTGCAGGCGCACCAGGGGGGCGTGGCCACAACATAAAAGCCGGCGCTGGGAGACACACAGCGCCGGTGATCTGAGACTGGCCCCGTGGAGGAAGTAGAAGGAGAGAGAGAGAGAGTGTTCGAGTGGCTTGTTGCCAGGACCCTTCCAGTACCCTTTTCCTACCCTTCCTGCGTGACTGGGGGTTTCAGCAGTGTGTGTGGCTGCGTGAGTACCCTCCCCTTGAATCCCCTTCCAGAGAGAGAGAGAGAGAGAGTGCGGGTAAGTGTGGGGTAACTGATTCCTTGTCCTCCCTGTCTGTGGTTCCTAGCCCTTTGCCTTGTATAGTGGATGCCATCCCTGACCCTCTTGCTTCCCTGGGACCCACACCCCCCATCCTCACGCCGAGCACCCATTTCCCCTGCCTCCCTCCTTGTGAGTCATCAGAGAGTGCGTGTGTGGGGGGTGGTAGAGCAGGGGAACAAGTCCTGCACAGGTTACCTGGCGCCCAATGATGATAGTGGCCTGATTCCTAGTGGATCCATAGGGCCAACACACTATCCTGACGGGCTTTCTAACCCTCGTGTCCTTGCCGCGTACCTGGAGCTAGGTTGGTTCCTCAAGGAGGGGCGCCTGGGGGAGAACGTGTGGTCCCCTAACCCTGAGTCCACTTCCCTTGAACCCTTCCCCCGTGACAGAATCACCGGCACAATAGCCTTTCCTCTTGGGAAGGATAACATGGATGTAGCTGCGCAACTTGCGGAGTTAGTTCGCGCAGTACAATCCTTGGCTATGGAGATGAGGGATGTGAAGGCCAAACAAGCCGCATTCGAAACCGCCATACAGGCAGGGGCCGGAGCGGAAAACCCCGCTGGGGGCATTGCTCCACCCGCCGATCCCGGGGCCCCCCTAGAACCCCGGGGGGCGGGGACACCCCGAGAACCCAAAGGACCCAAAATTGAAAAATTTGTAGGGGACCGGCGAGCATTCCAGGGATTTTTGGCCCTATGCGACCTTACTTTTACGGTGCAACCCGCCACTTATGCTACTGATGAACTAAAGGTCGCCTTCATTATAGGAAACCTTGGGGGCACCGCCTTGGAATGGGCTACTTCCTTGCTACGACAGCGCAGCCCTTTGTTGGCGAACCATGCCAACTTTATTAAAGAATTTGCCACCTTGTTTGACCACCCCCATCGCACTCGAGATGCTCAAGCACTAATAATGTCCCTAAAGCAAGGGCGGGGCCCAGTGCTGGAGTACATTACACGCTTCCAACAGCTGGCCCTGGAGCTACGTTGGCCCGAAGACGTGTTGATCGTGTTATTTCGTAAGGGGCTAAACGACGAACTAAAGGACCAACTGGCCTTTACCACCTTGCCAGACACCTGGGGCAAACTGGCTACCTTAACTTTACAAATCGACGATAGATTGGCCGAGCGCCGAAGGGAACGACGACAGGAGTTCCGTCCTTTTTCTCCTCGCGCTCCCCTTTCTTTTCAGACAGGCCCAGAGACCGCCAAGGCAGGAGACCCAGAACCCATGCAACTAGGGGCGGCGCGGGGTCCCCTTACTCGAGAGGAACGAGACCGTCGACGTAAGTCACGAGCTTGCTTCTATTGTGGGGAGACCTCCCACTTTATTCAGGCTTGTCCGGCATTAGCCTCTCAGGGTCATCCATCGGGAAATGCCCTCGGCCGGGGGGCACAGGGAGCACCCCGGCCATGAGCACAAATTCCCTGACCCCCTGGAACAAGCCACCTCACCTCCGAATTCCTGTGACCATATCCCTGCCCCGAGGACGGTCCCTGGTGGTGTGGGCCCTCATCGACTCCGGGGCCTCCAGTAATTTTATAGATATGCAGTTAGTTCGCGCTCAGAATATTCCGACAGAATTGAAAGCCACGCCGGAGCCCGTGCATACCATTGACGGATCCCCTCTGGTCTCCGGTCCTATTATTAGGCAGACCGTTCCCCTGCAATGTGACATTGGGCAACACCAGGAAGTCCTCGTATTGGATGTGGGATGTACTCCTTTGTTTAGGATGGTCTTAGGCCTTCCGTGGCTTTGCACCCATGACCCTCGCATCTCCTGGACCTTAAGGCAAGTCCAATTCACCTCCACCTATTGCCAACAAACGTGTCTGCGCCCGGCGCCTTGCCACCTTTTGGCAACCCACTCTTCAGAAGAAGCCATGCCAGAGCCCGTTCTACTTCCCCAGGTTTATCGGTCGTTCATCGATGTCTTTAATAAACAGGCCGCGTCGACCCTTCCACCCCATAGATCATATGACTGCCCCATTGACTTACAGCCTGGAACCGAACCCCCATTTGGGCGAATTTATGCACTCTCAGCCCCCGAGCTGGTAACTCTCCGAGAATACTTGGATGAAGGACTACACAACGGCTCGATTCGCCATTCCTCATCACCTGCGGGAGCACCTATCTTTTTCGTACCAAAAAAGGATGGGGGCCTTCGCCCTTGCATTGATTATCGGGGGCTCAACAAGGTGACTATAAAAAACCGCTACCCCCTGCCGCTAATTCCGGAGCTACTTAATCGCTTGCAAGGAGCACAGGTGTTCACCAAGCTGGATCTGCGGGGGGCGTATAACTTGTTGCGGGTCCGGGAGGGAGACGAATGGAAAACCGCCTTCCGGACTCGTTACGGGCACTTTGAGTATTTAGTAATGCCATTTGGCCTTGCTAACGCACCTGCCACATTTCAGCACTTCATAAACGATATCTTCCGAGATTTGCTTGATGTGTTTGTGATTGCGTATCTAGATGACATCCTTATCTACTCCCTCTCTCTTGAACAGCACATACATCATGTGCAGCGTGTCCTACAACGACTTCGCACCCATCAGCTGTTCTGCAAATTAGAAAAATGTGCGTTCCACCTCACGTCCGTCGAATTCCTAGGGTTCGTTATTACCCCCGCGGGGATTCAAATGGACTCTCAGAAGGTACAAGCTATTCGCCGCTGGCCCCCGCCTAAGGCGGTGAAACCTTTACAACGCTTCCTAGGAAGCATAAATTATTATCGCCAGTATGTTCCCCACTATGCTGAGCTTACCACTCCACTAACCCGGCTATTAAAGAAAAATCAAGACTTCATCTGGGGTCCCGCACAACAAAACAGTTTTGAACAGTTAAAAGACGCATTCATGAAGGCTCCTCTATTACGGCACCCTGATTTCGATAAACCTTTCCAAGTAGAAGCAGATGCCTCCAATCGAGCCTTGGGGGCAGTACTAACTCAGCCGGACCACCCGGATGTCCCTGCCTTGCCGTGCGCCTACTATTCACGCCAACTTACCCCGGCAGAACAAAACTATACGATCTTCGACCGGGAACTCCTCGCAATCAAGGCAGCTTTCGAAACGTGGAGGCATTACTTAGAGGGAGCCAAACACCCAGTTTTGGTAGTCACCGATCACAAGAATCTTACTTACCTTCAGTCTGCTCAAATCTCCAATGCCCGACATGCCCGATGGGCCCTGTTCTTTGCTCGGTTCGATTTTGTTATTCGGTACCGCCCTGGGAGATTAAATACCCTTGCCGATGCCCTCTCCCGTTATCACGAAGGAAAGGAAGAAGACCGACCCCATCGAGGCCCGATCTTGGATCATAAGGTCTTTGCAGGCTCGTATCTGACCCGCGAACATTTGAAGCAAGCAACGGCCCTGGAATTGCTCCCAACGACAACTCCTGCAGAAGTGGATAATCAAGGCCTACTTCAGCAACAAGGACGTATCCTAGTTCCGCCTTCATGCCAACCTCAACTTCTTTGGGCCCACCACGATGCGCCCCTGGCCGGACACCCCGGCCGGGATCGCACCTACCAACTGATCCAACGCTCCTTTTGGTGGCCCTCTCTAGCACAAGACGTCCAACGGTATGTGAGCAACTGTGTAATCTGTGCTCGGACTAAGGCCAGGAGACAGGTACCCCAGGGACTTCTACAAATCACAAACCCCCCTGAAGGACCCTGGCAACGCGTCGGCATAGACTTTATTGTAGAACTCCCGCTCTCTCGGGGTTACAATACCGTATGCGTAGTAGTGGATCATTTCTCCAAAATGGCCCATTTTATTGCCTGCAAAGGACTACCCACTGCATACCGTACGGCCCTGCTGTTCGTCCGACACATTGTTCGTTTACATGGATGGCCGTTGGAAATCATCAGTGACCGGGGTTCGCAATTTATATCTCGTTTTTGGAGGGCTCTGTTTAAAGCACTCCATGTACAGCTAAGCCCTACCACCGCTTACCACCCCCAGGCTAATGGACAGGTAGAACGGGTAAATCAGGATTTCGAACAATATTTACGCTGTTACGTGAATTATCTCCAAGATGACTGGTACACGTGGCTTCCGCTAGCCGAATTTGCCCATAACAATGCCCCTAATGCTTCCCTGGGGAATTCCCCCTTTTTTATCTCTTATGGTTATCACCCCCAAATTGGAGTCCCCGATCTCTCTACCGTCAATGTACCAGCCGCAGGAAATCTCTTACACCAGTTGCAACACGCCCATCACCAGGCCAAACACACATTGAGCGAGTCACGACAACGTTATAAAAAAAATGCAGACCGACATCGACGTCCTACCATACCCCTACAAATTGGGGACTACGTTTGGATCGATCGACGACATTACCCCTCTACGCGACCGTCAAAAAAACTTGATGATAAATTTATAGGACCCTACCCTATTGAAAAACAAATTAATGAGGTCACGTATAGGGTCCGCCTGCCCGCTCGCTTTCGTATTCATCCGACCTTTCATATTTCCCTCCTAAAAAAGGCTTCCATGCCACCGACCCTCGCCGCACCAACCCCTACCGTTCCGCTCGAGCCTGGACCTGATGGAGAGTACGAGGTCCGTAGCATCTTGGATTCAAAAAGACTACGGGGACGGCTATTTTATCTCATTGACTGGGTGGGATTCGGCCCCGACGATCGTTCATGGGAACCCGCGTCCTCCATCTCCGCTCCCCGCTTATTACGACTCTTTCATCAGCGACACCCTGGCAAGCCGGGTCCTCGATGGCCGTTTGGGAGGGGGGCTCGAGGGGGGGTAACTGTCAGGAAGCGACCCCCGCCACACGCCTACCTGAGGGAGAAGGCTCAGAAACCCAAACAAGCCCCAGCGGCCGCCCTGCCGCCGTCCCCGTTGGGCGGACCGGAAACGGACGCCGCTGGGGCCCCACAACCGCAGCTACAACAAGCCCAAGAACGGCCCGCCCCACGCACCGAGGGGAATGCGGGGGCGGGGCCAGAGACGCGTCGCCGCTCGGCGCGGCTGCAGGCGCGCCAGGGGGGCGTGGCCACAACATAAAAGCCGGCGCTGGGAGACACACAGCGCCGGTGATCTGAGACTGGCCCCGTGGAGGAAGTAGAAAAAGAGAGAGAGAGAGAGTGTTCGAGTGGCTTGTTGCCAGGACCCTTCCAGTACCCTTTTCCTACCCTTCCTGCGTGACTGGGGGTTTCAGCAGTGTGTGTGGCTGCGTGAGTACCCTCCCCTTGAATCCCCTTCCAGAGAGAGAGAGAGAGAGAGTGCGGGTAAGTGTGGGGTAACTGATTCCTTGTCCTCCCTGTCTGTGGTTCCTAGCCCTTTGCCTTGTATAGTGGATGCCATCCCTGACCCTCTTGCTTCCCTGGGACCCACACCCCCCATCCTCACGCCGAGCACCCATTTCCCCTGCCTCCCTCCTTGTGAGTCATCAGAGAGTGCGTGTGTGGGGGGTGGTAGAGCAGGGGAACAAGTCCTGCACAGGTTACCTGGCGCCCAATGATGATAGTGGCCTGATTCCTAGTGGATCCATAGGGCCAACACACTATCCTGACGGGCTTTCTAACCCTCGTGTCCTTGCCGCGTACCTGGAGCTAGGTTGGTTCCTCAAGGAGGGGCACCTGGGGGAGAACGTGTGGTCCCCTAACCCTGAGTCCACTTCCCTTGAACCCTTCCCCCGTGACACTGAGGAGGATATTCCAAATATAAGTGGAATACTCCACGAGCTGGTCGAGCATGGGGAGCATAATATGTCCCAACCTCCCCAGTACCAAGGATCCCAAACACAGGGCCTGACTGAGTCTTCTGACTATCTTGGTGGGCAGTTTTGGTAGAGCCGAAACTAATCTCTTAGCATGGCCTGAAAGGCCTTAGTGTCCTCCGTAGCAAGGGCAAAGTTGGGAGGGGGTGATAAGTTTCATCCTCCTCAAGGATGGGTGAGGAGGAAGAGGAAGATGGGGATGCAGATCTCCCTGATGAGATCCCAAGAGCAGGCCCAGGCAGCTCTGAAGCAGGGCGGTCTGATGGTGGATTTCCTAGTAGAGTGCTAAGGAAAGTGGTTCCCAGAGGTTGGTAGGTGGGCCAGTACCGATGGTATCTCAGGAGGAAGTGGGGAAGAAATGGTAGCCATAGGTGGAACATGAGGAGGCAGCGGCGGCAGGTAAGCACCTGCTGGCATAGGAGCGGGTGGAAGGTGAGTTGCACGCTCCAGACGCTCAAAGTCAGACCGTGAAGGATATGGTGGCGATCTGCTCCGGGATCAGGAGCGGTACTGTCGGTACTGGGAGTCTGCATATGGTGAACAGCAGGAGCAAGGGGAGCGGGTCTGCTGGTCCCTATGGTACAGCAAGGAAGTTGCGAGCAGTCCAGGAGGAGACCTATGCACGGATGTGGTAGAATGATCAACGTGCATTGTGTGGTACCGAGGAGATCTAGAACGTGATATACAATGTCTATGGGGCTCACTGAGGTGAGAAATAGAGCAAGTGTCTCTGTGCCGTTCAGGGTGCATCGGTAAGGTCACCACTAAGGATGCAGTTGCTTGTGCAGCTGCTGGGCACCGGACGGTACCGTGGGAACTGGTGACGATTGCACTGTGAGAGAACGTTCCGGTTCCGAAAAGAGTCTCTACCTCCACGGAACGTGGGGTGTCCGCCGTGCTGGTACCTCTGTTTCTTTTCCTTTTGTTTTTCTCCTCACAGGGGTGCCTGGTACTACACTCTGTGGTGCAGGAGGCGCTCTTTGAATGGGAGACTTCCCTGTTTGAGACCCGTACCATTTTTGGGATTTCCTCAGAGATTGTACCAGTGGTACCGGGAGCACTTAGCGGTCCCGATGGAGTGGCCGGAATCACGGGCGCCTGGTACTGCACCAGCAGTAACAGCGATACTGCACCAGTGGTACTGGGAGCGCTTAGTGGTCCCAATGGAGCGACAGGAGCTGCGGGCTCCGGATTCATCTCCGAGGTTAGTGAGTGCCGGGTGGGGAGCCGGAGAGACCCTTCTTCACTGCCCTGAAGTGCCCTTTTTGTTAGAATGTCTGGAGGCGGAGAGCCCTAGCCTGCTTTGTTCTGGTAGACAGAACAGAGCAGGATTTACAAGTCCGAGTATTATGGGTCTCTCCGAAGCATGGTCACTCACAGAGAGTGTAGCCGGACAGGTGCGGCAGTGTTTAAAGCCCGCCTGCTTGTGCAGTCTGGTGACTCCGCGTGAAAGCGGGCACAGCCCGGGGGATGAACCAGGGCACTCCACTCAAGTAGTTCTTAATTTTCTAAGCTGACAAGCACTGTAAAGTCTTTCAAGCGCGACACGGTTGGAAGGAACTGAGGCAGTGAGGGCTCCTCCCCCTATTTATGCAGTCCTGTTCTCGCAAGATCTTGAGCCCGCTCTTTTGACAGGACGGGAGGGGGGATGGACGGGCGGAGATTCTCGAAGAAGAACCCCAGTTACTGATAAGTGACCTTCCCATCTCTGCCAGGGTTCTGTGTGGCAGTTGGGGATGGCTACAGTTGGTGGTAGTAGAGGGGACTCAGTCCCAGGATTCCTCGCACTAAGAACTTTGTTTATTAAAATAGATATGAAAAAGCATTTTCCATGTGCAAAAACATCGTTATTTTTACATAAAATAAAGGATTGCAGTGAAGTCAGCATAATTACAAAAACATGAATAATGGAGAGTGTACAATTGCTACTCGAGACATTTGACAGATTGCATAGTCTGTCGTCAAGTGAGTTTTATTATTCCCTAAAATTAAACTGGAAAAATAAGCCCCAAATTGCAATAAGATCATAATTATCAAATTAATAATGGCTACAAAGAGAAAAGGGATTATGGATTGATCTCTTATTCTACACCCATTCCTTTTATGGGTACCTGCAAAATCTTCTGTTTTCAGCTGGAAAATATTTCCTAAAAAGCATTGCATTTTGAAGTGCTCAATTGTACTTTTGTTCAGTATGGTGACTGGGCTGTATTTCTGTACCAGCCATTCACCTGAAGGTTCTACCTTTTTGTTTTCCCTTTTCAGAACAAAAGTTGCCTCTTCATGAATAGAGAGAAATAACCACCTTTGGAAACTTTTTCAGTGTTTCTGCTTAAGAGACTTGTAGAACCATCAACTTGGTCCTTGTGATATTTTCAAATTCCATGCCCTCTCAGTGTTATAGATAGTTTATAGCTAATATCTGACCTGGGACTAGGCATCCAGTTACTTCCTTCCAGTCCAGATCTCCAACATGCACCACATTCACTCAACTTAATGCTTTAAGATTGCATGCTCTAAAAATAATATTTGGGTGTAAGGAAATAACACTTCCAATATACTTTTCAAGATACTGCCGTGAAGTTATGCCTGGAGAGATTGTGAAAATATCCAGATACGATATCCAAACGTTGGATGTTGTACCAAGACCTGGAGGAGATCCAACAGCATTCTGCATCTTTGAATATGTCTATTTTGCAAGACCTGACAGCATCTTTGAAGGCAAGAAAGTTGATTTCCATGTAAAACATATTTTCTTTTCTTTTAGGGCTTTCTGAAAGAGGTTTACAGTGTGGCTTATCAGTCTCCCCTTTTCCTGTATGAAGCAACAAATTCATGCGGATGCTTCTAGTGTAATTTTGTGATTGTGCGTTGGTTGTGCTATCAATGTAATCCTATGATGATAAGTTTGAGGTGGTAAAATCCCCTTAGGGCATTCCTCTTCATTTTCTGCTACAGTCAAGTGCTTACCAGGTTTCTCTGATCCATAACAAGAATATAGTGGGAATGATAAAGGCAATACAAAATGTAGGGTCCAATCTTAAGCTCAGCGCCACACACATCCCCTTTATGGGGAGTATGACACATAATGGTGGAGTTTTAGGATCCGCCCTTGAGTTGCTAACTCTGCTTGCTACTGCTTCACTGTCTGTTAGTTGCACTAGTCACCTGTGTAAGAGAAGTAGGATTTGGTTCTCAGTCCAACCTGATCATGGAGAGAAAATAAAAGGTGACTTAAAGTGGCTGGTATTTCTCCTGTTGCCATGTAGGAACTTCTCTAGTTTACTTACTGAGCACTAAGTCTAATGCTCACTATAGAAATTACTACAGTGTGCAAACTAACATTTCAATTACCATAGGTCAAATGGTGTATTCTGTCAGGAGAAGGTGTGGTCAGCAGCTTGCTATTGAAGCCCCAGTGGAAGCAGATTTGGTTAGCACAGTTCCAGAATCTGCAACACCAGCAGCACTAGGTTATGCGCAAACGGTATTGTGGATTTGCTGTTCTCTCTATTCTTACTACTGTGTGCTTTTTTGAGATTGTTTGCAAGTAAACAGATGGGGCGTTCTCAGTAGCCACTCCGTTGCAGTGGGATGGCCTCCTGGGAGAGATCCACCTTCGCCTGGATCGCCTTACTTTCGGCCAGCATTGTAAGACGTGGCTCTTCCGCCAGGCATTTGGCGAGGGGGAGGGTGGGATGGGTTGATGGGTATTGTGGGGGGGGGAGGGTTATATTGCACAGACCTATTTATGTATTTGAATTTTTTAATGTTTTTATTTTTCTATTTTATTGTTTTTAGTATTTTATTGTAAGCCACCCTGAGTCACCATATGGTAAGAGGGGTAGGGTAAATATATATTTATAAATAAATAAAATTAACTCAGTTATGTGAAGATATTAGTGATATTTTCCCACTGATGGTGCACATAGGCATTGTTTTTGCTGGTTTTCAAATAGAAGTTTTCAAAATGCAGGAATGCAAATCACAGTTTAAAGTATCTACTTTACAGGTTTGTACCAGTGCACTACATTTGTGCAGGTAGGTAACAAAGTTGTGGATGAGAGTTAGCATACATTTCACTATCTGAAATTGTCAGTTTTCACACAGCCATAATCTGCAACTCGCAGATTATAGCTCACAGTTAAGACACAGTTTCTTTGTAAAAGAAATTTTTCAACACAGAAACACTATGGGATGTTGGCAAAGGTCACCTACATGCCAGTACTGAATTATCTTTAACAGCTTTAGCGAAATCCTACTTTCAAACAGATCTCAAAAAGTATTTTATTTAACTCTGCATGTAACATTCTGTTTTGCAGTGTCGGTTACCATATGTTGAAGTGCTATGCAAAAACCGATATGTAGGAAGAACATTTATTCAGCCAAACATGAGGCTAAGACAGCTTGGAGTAGCAAAAAAATTTGGAGTTTTGTCCGACAACTTTAAAGGCAAAAGAGTTGTTCTCATTGATGATTCTATTGTGAGAGGCAATACCATCTCACCCATAATAAAGTTGTTGAGAGTATCTGGTGCTAAAGAGGTACGTGCTCTTTTATCGTCTAAAATGGAGATGCAAAGGGAACTATGATGGAGACACAAGTTACAGGGTTTTAATTGCCCCTCATAATACTTTCCTAATTGCAATTAGAACACATGGTGGGAGGGAGGGAGTAGCAGAAAATGTAAAGCAAGTAGAATATGTAACAATGAGTAAAAACAGACATGACTGTGGCCCAGGACTGGCACATCTGTTTAGGTGCGACCAAATGTTAGTCCTGGATTTTAGCGGGTAGGCAGCCTGGTTTGTGTACTCGGAAAATCTCCACGAACACAGCCTGTGCTAAGGGCTGGCCACACTGGCTAGCATGTTTGTTCTCCCATGCCATACTTGCCTCGGAAGAGGGCGAGGCGCTATTTATTTATTTATTTTAAAGAAAAATCAGTAGTATCCAAAAATTTCAGTGGATGGTGAGCTAAACAAGTAGCTCCCCTTTTAAAGGTTTGACACAACTGGAGAAGCTCGGGTTTGAGTGAAAACTGTTTTTTCTGTAATTCTAAAAATAGGTAAAAGTGTGAGTTACAGTAATCTCTCAGGATAAATGTTTATAGTGAATTTAGCCCTGACTTTGAGTGTTACAGTATATTGATCTTGTCAGTCTGAGTTTTAGTTGAAACAGAATGTGCAAGTTTGTGTTGCAGTTGCCAATGTAGTGTTTACTATCTTTCTGGGTTGGTGTCCTCCCTTTTTGCCATTTTGGTTATAAAGGAGACCTGAGATCATGAAGACAGACAAATCTTTAAAGGGAGGGGAACAGTGTAAAGAAGAGTGGCCACAAAGACAAATTGGTTTTACTGGCAAATTAAGAAGCTGGCTGTTTTTAAATGGACCGCAGTGGGTGGGGGATGGATGTGTGCCCGTTCCCACAGGCATTGGAGCCCATTGCTCCATGCGTGGGTGACGGGTGTAGCGTGGGAGCACGCACGCACCCCCCACTCATCCCACACGCCATTCACATGGGTGCCTCCACCCATCTCCATGCAGCAAAACTGTGGAGAGATGGGTGGAGGCGTCTCGTGTTAAAAGGGCCGCAGTTTTAAAGAGTTGGGTTTTTTTTTAAATAAGTCTTCCTTTCTTAGCCATCTTAATATTTTGGAGCATGGAAAGATCTTGAAGTCAGATTTGCAGGATAGGGATCTACATGAGAGTAAGGGTGGTTTTAGACAAGCGCCTCCCCACCTCATTACCCACCCATTATGCATGTTACTGGGCTGTATTGGTGCCCTATGCAACCCTGCAATGTGCATGATGGGTGGGGAGGCGCTTGTCTAAAAACACCCTAGGTGTCTTGTCCTGTCTGATCATCTCACAGGACTGTTGCCTTAATATGAAATCCTGGCTCCACTGAAATACAAGGGGATTTCTTTGTCAACTTCAATAAGCAACGACGTCTAATGTTAAGTGATCAACATGCAAAACTTCACATGCTGCATAATGAAAATATCTCTCTTCTCAGGTGCATGTCCGTGTAGCTTCACCTCCAATAAGATTTCCTTGTTACATGGGAATAAATATTCCAACAAAAGAAGAACTCATTGCCAACAAACCTGAATTTCATGATCTTGCAAAGTACATAGGTAAATGCTCCATTTTAATTTATTTCTCAGTTCTTCTCTCATGAACAATGGACATGTAAATCAAAATGATGCACTTCAAAAAAGCTGTCCAATAGTAAACTGACCATTTAAAAAAGATTTTAGACTCTATTAAAACCTTGATTGTTGTGCTTGTAGATTGCATTAAAGCTAATGTTTTGTCTAGTAGCTTTTGTCTGCATTTTGTAGCTTTTCCATTGTAAGAAATTACAGATGAATTAAAAAAAAAAAAAAAAAACTAAACAAATCCAAATCTTAACTTTGATCAGGGCTTTTCCCCCAACACTTTTGCCAATACAGATTGCTCTGCTTCCTGCTTAACCCAGTCATAGGCAAAAACAGCGCTGCTCCACTTAAATAGCAGTGTGTTGAAGAGAATCCTAATGAAAAGCCTTGATTTTGTTTCTTTTAATGATTATTCAAAGAATAGTTAGAGACCCATGTTCAGTGTGGGTAATTTCAGACATAACGAGGCCACGGTCAACTACAGCGAATCCCCTGTGGTGGCCGTTTTGTCCTGTAATGTCTAAAAGATTCCCGCCAGATGTTCACCACAGTGAATACCTGGCGGGAATAAAAATAACCACGATTTTGGCGGTGAGGCCGGCCTCACCTCCGAAATCGTGGTTAGATTGGCCACGATCATGGCCACACTGAATGTCTGGCCGCCAACCCCATCCGGGAATCCGGCCCCAACCACGGGACGGGATCAGGCGCAGAGGGCGGCCAGCCGGGGAAGTGCGGGGCTGTGCGGCTGCACGGCGTGCCACGGAGCCCCGCCCCCTCCTCGATTCCCCGATGAGAATCAGGCCGGCACGTCTAAAGGACAGCCGGCCTGATTCCTGACAAGGATCCAGAACAGATCTAGCGTGATTCTGCGTGGCGGGCCTCCGGGCCCATTACCTCTGAAATTACCCTGTGTTTTCCTCATTGCTGCCAATGGGGAAAATGCAGTGAAGATGTATCCCTAGTTAAAGATACCAATTCTTAATCCCTGCATTTAATTTTTAGGATAAATTAATAATGCAATGGTCCTTAGTCTTTTCCATATCAGAACCTTCCTCTTTATTACTTGTCTGTCTGCTTGGCAATATAGGAAGGGGGGAGGATGCTAGGTAGAGCATCCCTAGCCCTAAGTAGAAAATCTGTTCTCTACCCCTAGGTAGAGAATCTGTGGGTTAACTGTGGGTGAAAACAGACATGACGCTAACCACCCTTTAACCACCCTTGGTGGTTATTTATGCATGTTCCAGGGCTGTATTGGTGCCCTATGCAGCATGCATAAATGACCACCAACGGTGGTTAAAGGGTGGCTAGCGTCATGTCTGTTTTCACCCTATGCTTTCAGGATGTTCTTTAAACATAAAAATAGTACAGCTTTTATTTTTGCATTGTCTTTTTTCATTTCCACCTAGGAGCAGACAGTGTCATTTATCTTTCTGTTGAAGGACTGGTATCATCTGTCCAAGAAAGCATCAAAGCAAAAGAAGAAAATGAAAACAACTTTAAAACCAATAAGTTTCATGCTGGGAAGTTTGGCCATTGTACAGCATGTCTTACTGGGGAATATCCTGTAGAGCTGGAATGGTGAATTTTCACTGGCAAATAGAATTAGGGCTTGAGAAGTGTATCATGCTTAATAGTGTTCTTACGTTTAACAAACAACTTGAAGTTAGTTATGCCTCATTAATAGCTGTTACTAAAAGAAAGTCTTTAATGACTGACTTGAAATCTGTCATGATGAGAGTGATATAAACTAGAGTGTGCCTTTTCCTGACTTTATTTTGTAAAAACCAAAGTGTGTTTTCCCCCACCCCCTTTTATTATTATTTAGCTGGCCCAGAACAATTTTTTTCTTATCTTGCCCAGGAAGTTGTTGGTTTTCAGGTTGATTTTAATCAAAATCAAAAGCCAATTATAATGTAAATTATTGGTTGTACCAAATCATTTCAAATTATCAAACCATATTAGCACAGTTTGCTTTTTTATGAAAGAATGCCAGGTTCTAGAGTTAAATTGCTTTCCCTACAGTTCTTGTTGAGTCCTTGTGATAGTTATAATTTGAAAAACAGAGAGAGTGCCTACATTTTTGCTTGTGTAGCTGAAAGGCCTTTATTTTCCAGATATCCATCTGTGTTTAATGTATATACAAACCAGTGAACATGCTAATTATAGAATATAATCTTGAACAGGAGACTCAGGGAACTACTAAACCAAAAGCTTCTCTAAATTGATGCCTCAGAATTAAAGATTTTGATGTCTAGCATAATATGGTGTTGATTTCAAGTGCTTTTAGAAGATGTCAATGGGGTATGACAGGGAAATTAGTTAGGGTTATAGGTATTGTGAGTGGCGTGATTAGACATGTATTCCTTGCTAATTTGCTCCATCTTGTCATTATTTTGTATCACGATAAATCTTTAAATTTTTGAAGTCTGAGATGATGGTTTTTATCCTTCAGCTTTCAAGCTAAAATTAAAAGTTAAAGAAATATTTTTGTATAACTTCTAAACTTACTCCATTATTTTAATAACTGCAAAGGGCTTACCTAATTTTTGATAAGAAATATGTTCGGAGTTAAATGGCCACAGTACTTTGTGTTTGGCTAAATGTAAGTTTTTGTCATGAAATGAGCAGGTTCTAAAGAACTCTTCATTTGATCCTGAAGTGCCACTATGTATTGCATGTTTGACTTCATCAGAATTAGATATGTCCTATATGCTTGTGTGGACACCTGGTAATAGAGCAAGCAGCTCTTACAAAACTGTTGTATTGTAAATGTATGCACATTTTAAAAACTATTAAATATGCTTTACCATTCACTCTTTCACAAATTACATACATGCAACTTAACTTGGGTTTTCTTTAAATATTCTATACCATACATTGGCCATGAGGCTATTTGTGATACTGTTGCAAAAAAACAAAAGGTACAAGTTACAAAGCTTTATCTCCCCCCACCCCCCAATGGTGGCGTAGATGAAAGCCAGCTTAGTAGCAGATAGTTGCAAAGTCTAGAATCTTTTGACTTGCATATTTTTAATAATTATAGGTTTGTAGCTGTCCTAAAGGACTATGGCCCTGTGATGGAGCAGGTGCTGGCCCTTTAAAGGGTTGAGTGTCCATCATTCTGGCCCTACACCCTTCAAGGGCTGTAAGAGCCCTAGATATAGAAACGGGGTTGGGGGGCAGCAGCAGCAAGATTCCTAACGGAGAAGATACATAGGTAAGCAGCCTGGGGTTTAGAAGACTGCAGAAAAGGCTGAAGAAAGCAAAAGCAAGAGTTGCAGAACACAGGGCTGAGAAGCCCCTAGTTATAAGCCCCAACCCTGAGTGAAAAGGGAAGAGAGAGAAGGGTACAAGAGGCTCTGGAGCGGCTTGTATGTAAACACTTGGTGTAGCACGTGGTAAAATAAACTTGGTGAAGGATACCGGTTTGCTGAAGCTTCTGTGTGGTATTGGGAAGGAGGGAGAGCCAAGGAAAAGGAACCAGGGCCTGATTCTGAAGACACTTAACGCTAGATACGAGTTCAGTAGGAATAGATTGTAGAACTGAGACCTAAACCGAGAGCCAACCCCTTTAAATTAATGGCATTTATGCAAACACGCTGTGGTCTGTATTAATCCAAACCCAGATCAGAACATGGAGGGACCCCTCTGCATTCGGAGGGCAGTGAAACCTCCTTACAGAACCATTTGTTGAGACCGTGCAGAAAGATATCCATGGAAGTAATGGGAAGAGAGAGGAGTGGATGGAGTTGCATTACTCCCCATCTCCTGGTCTTGATTAACCTGAAGCACTGGTATAGCTGAAGGCCATTTTGTATTTTCCATAGCTGCTCTATCCTAGGGTGAAAACACAAGTGACAGCACCACCGCAGTGGCCCAGATTGGGAGTGGGAGATTGGGTCTGGCTGCGGAACAAACATTTAGGCGGCCAAGTCCCACAAACGTGTGGCCACCCCTGCCGTGATGGACAGCCATGATGGACCAGATCTGGGCCAGGCCAGTGGGTTATAACAAACATTATAGCCCACTCTGGCCCAATCAGACAGACGGTAGCCCAGGCTGTGACCCCGGAGCTGATATCACAGCCCAGCCTAGCAGTCAGCTCCCGAGCAAATATCTGGTGGGGCACCAATAAACATGATGATGGCCTGCTGGCCAAAATGGGCCACCATCACATTTGTTAACATCCAAAGAGAAGCCTTTCCCTCCATGATTGAGGTTCTGGCAGTTACCAGTACTGCACCTTCTGAAGAGCCATATTGCTAGAGAGTGGCGACACCCACAGCCAATGTAAGGACATATGCCTACAATGGATCAAGCATGCGAGAAGCTGGAGGTGGGTGGGTGGAATTCCTAAGAGAACCAAACCTTTTACCTCAGACCCTTTTCTAATGGGTGCGGGGGTATGAGGGGATGAATGGGGGGGCGGCACTGTGGGTAGGGGATGCATTCCGACGGATCCCCACCCACCTCCACGCATGGAGCATCAGGCATTGGCGCCCGTTGCTCCACGCGTGGGAAATGGGTGGAATGGCGGTCCCATGGGTGCCCACCGATTTCCCCCCCCCATGGTGTTTGCACAAGCGCCCCCTCCCTGCGCGAGGTGATGGGGAGTCTGAAAACGGCCTCAGTTTGATATGGGGAAATGCTTTAACGAAAACTTTTCCCACTTTGTTCCCTTCCACAGAAACATTGGCTTTTTGTGTCAGGGGACAGGGGAGGGCTTAATCCCCTGAAGCCTATTTGTTCCTTTTTATGGAAGATATTGATCGTGCCCGGATGTATTTACTGGGCTAGTCTCAATTTAGAGACAGGGCTGGGATCCCTTGAGGCACAAATAACGGAAGTTTGGCTGCTTGCATTATTAAAAATAAAACATCAGGCAGAACATTCATTACCTAAGCTCTGCCTGCAAGAGAAGATCAATATGGCTAGTACAGGCCCACATGTCATTTAGGCCTTCCCAGCTCCGCTGCGAGATGGGGTCAATGAATTGAGCCCCTGCGCTGATGCCAGCCCTACCAAACAGCTGCTTGGGGGGGGAGGAATGGGAGGAGTGTGCTCACCCCAGCCCCTTCTCCCTCTCCAGCACTTCCCAGCCCTGTGAGGTGGTGGACGAGGGGAACAGTGCCTGGATTTTCAAAGTAACGGAATTGGACCAAAAGCTGTAGTGTATGAGCCGCCTCCTATCACTGAAAGGCCATCTGGCGCTTTCCTCAGGAGCAACCCCTACTGCTGCTTGGCGGGTGGGTGAGTGTACCAAACAGCCAATGGGGGGACCCTAGCAGCAGTTTGGAACCGGAACCAGCTGTTTGGCCGCAACTCTTCCCAGCCCCCAATCCTGCTGCACTGCATTGGCCCAGGAATACTGTCCAATGTGGGCAGTTCGTTGGGCCGCCCTGGGACATGAAGAGACCTGTGCCAGCAGCCTCCATGCCCAGGTTACGTGGCAAGAGCTGCTCATGGGAACAGCCCTACCTGCCAACAGTGACGGCTGCTGTGGTTCACCACAGGGCTGCCCAGGGAGGCACCTCGCCACCATCACATCTGTTTTCACCCAATGTAGTCTCTTTTTTTAAATAAATAAATCCCATCTTTTGTGGCCTGGCTCATGATTTTTGAGTGCTTAATGGAAAGTAGTTAGTTTCCCCCAAACGTACCAACAGAACACTGCTAATAGCTGTTTAATTATGCAGCAGCCAAAATAGATCTGATTTCACTCGACAGGATTCCTAGTGTTTCAAAACTTTCTCTTGTTTTTATTTATTTTGGGGGTTATCAAATCTGATATTTTTAGAATATGCACACCAAAAGTACAAGTTTGAATACTTTTTATTTGTGAGGGGAGAACTCCCCATGTTGTCATGATTTTTCTCTGCTTTTTTTATTGAGATCTTATCTAAATTCTCACACGTGTGATATTTCAAAGACAATGCAAAAAGTCTTCTTTTGTTACCAATAGTCCAACTATGCAAATATGCTAAATTCAAAGGCATTAGAAAATGTGACTTGAAGGTATAATGTTCTTACAGATGCTTTCTCCAAGAAGTCACATTTTAAAGAAATGATTATCCATTGATGATTTTTAATACTACTCCACTGTCAGACTGGGGGAGTGATTTTAACTATGTTGAATAAAATTACTTGGAAAATAATATTGTGGTATAGTAAGCAATTTGATACAATTTATGATTATAGTAAGCAATTTTAGATAAAATCCTATTTCTTTTTTTAATAGGATAAAATTTACATTACTGTAAACTCTTGAGTTCAGTTGATCTAAAGAATGATTTTTTCCTTTCTCAAGTGTAGAATTTTCATCAGCAATTGATTTATTGTGTGTGTGTGTGTGTGTGTGCACCTATGTCATCTCAGGGAAGTGGTCCTGGCAGTCAGTACACTAGAAATGTCAGTGGGAAGAGAATCTAGCCCAGAATATTGCTTGTTCACTTTGAGGTATGGTGGTATATTTACATCCTGTAAATGTGTGGGATGGACTTTTAATTTTTATAAAGTTCTAAACAACCCCTTTCCACATTCATTCTTTTGCACTGTCTTCTGCAAAGATAAAAAAAAAAGGCTTCCTCTATCATGGATTCTGCTGGCCAGCCAGCATACCCTCTCTGATACATACTTCCCTTTTTGTGTCATATTTGCTTCACCTCTCAGCGTGATCTATAACAGAAAAAATATGAGAATAACATAACTGCTATAGACCCCCTCAATCCAGCCCCCTGAATGGTGTACTATCTGTGATGTTTAAAAACCATTTTGGACATATACTTATCAAGCCTCTTTAAAGAGTGGCTGTGTTCCCGGCCAGTTTGCCTTTTCAAATAAATACTAAAGACTTCCACTGCGATTATACTGTAGTGCTGAAATTTTCCCGTTGTACTGACATAGTTAAAACAGAGGCTGGAGGTAAAATTTCTGTAGTATCATAGAAGGCGCTTGAAATTCCAAATCCTCCCTGTGCCATCCGATATTGTCATTTTATGTTTTTAGCATACAAACTATCAGAAGAAACAAAAGCTTAGAGAAATGCTGGCTACCCTGTAAACTGATTTCATTGTACTTTTTACAAAAGGCTAGTAATTTCAGTTTCATGACCGAATTCCAGCTCTGGTAAGTGCATCACTACCTGTTGCCCACCATGAAATCAAAGGGGAAAGGATGGCTCTTCATACCCGCCCCCATCAACCTTGGAAAAAATTACTTTGGTCATACGCTACCCCTCAGAGTTCAAACTAGGCAGCTCGATGGGGGGTAGGAATCTGCAAAAGGAACCAGGGCTGTAGAATCTGGGGAAAGAAGTAAAGCTGCGAGCACAGGACGGTGTCAGTACCGCAGATGGGCGAGTGAGAAGAGTACAGAACCGGGCTGCGCTGGAGGCGGAAGGGGCTGCTGCTGCGCAGATCTGGAGAAAGAAATAGCCTCGCAACCGCGGCGGATCGGGGTGGGGGTGAGGCAAGCAGCCCGGGGTAATAAATACACCTAGTAGCAGCAGCAGCTCCTGCTAAGCACTACGCTGCCGGAGCCGACCCGTACTACGTGGGAAAGGGTGAGATCCGCCGCGGGTAGAGGAGCGGGGCATGAGCCTGCGAGGGGGGGTGGGGAAAGCAAAATCCATCCCCCTCTGCCTGATAGAGCTCGGGGGTCACGCCTGGTCCTGGTTTGGGCGAACAACGCATCCCACTCCGCTGGGGGGGAGGAACCGCGATCTCAACCGTCCGTCACCAGAGCATGGGGGGGGGGTGATCTAGAGGGGGGGCCTCAGGCTCCTTATTTGGGCAAACAGGCTCCGCCCTTTCCTCCCAGGATCCGCTGCTGGCTTTTCAATCAACGAAGCGGCCCCAGAGCTCACCCCTCTGTGCGGAGCTGGCTTGGCAAACCCCGTCTCCTCAGGGAGACTGCGGGGAAAGGCGGAATCCCGATTTCCTCTTCTGCCCTAGGGTTCCCCATCTGTTTCACCTCCCCTGCATCCTCAGTTGGTCTATGTCAAACCTAGCCCCCCCCCCCCGAAGAATGGAACAGCCCAAAACCAAACCCCTCCCGTCTCCAAGCTCCACACACCCCATCCTGGCCTCTCAGTAGCCAATCAAACTGCCGTAATTATTGTCCAATGAAATATCTGCTGAACCCAAATCCCGAACGCTCCAGATCTAGCCAATCAGAAAAATAGAAAATATTTTACACAGCCAATCAGGGTGACTATGCCGTTGTTGTCAAGGCAAAACCCTGGGTGGTGGGCAGGTTTCCCAGGCTGCTGTGGAACGCATCGTGGAGGCTCGGGGGGGAGGAGTAGAGCAGGTGGGTGCGCTGTGAGGCTACGGCAGGGGAGGGCAGCTGGCACTGGGGCACGGGAAGGGAAAATACCCGATGGGGTGTTAGCGAGCAGCGCGAACGCGCGGAGCCGGGGGGCTGCGTAAAGTGTGCGTTGCGCCATCTTGTGGCAGTTGGTGGGGCTCCCTCACCCGGCCCCCCCCAGCCACTGCTGACCTGTCAGCCCGGATGCTGCAGAGGAGATGGTCACAGATTAGGCCCTTTCCTCCCCTTCGCCCTCAAACACCCGATGAGGTTTCCAAGAAATAATCCATCTTGCTTCTTGGTCATTTGACCCTGGGTTCCTGGGCTCTGGAGGTTCCTGGCAGCCATCGTGCCCTTTACGGGATGGCACTTTTTTCAGAACCATAGAGCTCCACAGAGCAGGCACGGTGGCCCCACGGGGTCCCTTGCTTTTGAAATCTTGATCTAGTAACTACTTTCTCTGCAGCCGCTTTGTCAATTTTTGTCTTTGCAGCCAATAGGTTAGGAGTAAGGCTGCCACCTATGCAAAATTTTAAGGAACACTTATGAAACTAAGGGGTTATTGCAGGGCCTGCAACATATGTTTTATAAGTTCCTTAAAATTTTGCATAGGTGGCAACCCTGGTTAGGCGCTTACTGCTTTAAAAGTCAAGACACATCTTTTATGTCTGGTTTTGTGTCTGATTTCTAGACCTTTGAGAAACCGCTATAATCATGGGCCGTGATAAAACAGGAGTTGGTAACCATGAAACTGATAGCTGTGGCACATGCAGCTCTATTTGAATCCAAAGTGGCTCCCTGATGGATGTTGGTTTCCACAGTGCGGTGTTGATCCTAAAATAGCGTTAAAGGCTGCTTGCCCACGTTAGGAAAGGAACGGGAACTAACATGAGCTTAACTCACGTGTATTACGGAGACCTGGCTGGACCAACTTTAGTGAACCTCATTCCGGCCAGGTGTGCCATACAGCACCAACCCCGCACAGGCAGCCGTGGAGGCGGTGTAGCGATTATTTTTAGAGACGACTGGCCTGTCAGGAGATATCCAGTCCTGGAGATTGTAGGTATTGAGGCCCTCCATGTGGTGTTTGATTTGGCTGGGGGAAGTTAGGGGTACTGCTTGTATACCGGACCCCTTCCTGTCTGGCAGCATCCCTTGCTGCTCTAGCAGAGTTGGCCTCGGAGGTGACGCTGGGCTCCTCCAGGACTTTGGTCCTGGGGGACTTCAACGTCCATACTGATGCCAGCCTTGTAGGAGCGGAGCGAGAATTCATGGCAACCATGGATTTGTCCCAAGTGGTCAACTGTCCAACCCACGTGGGGGGGCATACCCTCAACCTGATCTTCAGTCCTGGCCATGAGGTGGGTGGTCCGGTAGTGGGGGAGGTTAGGGCTATGCCTTTGTCATGAATGGACCATTATCTCTTCCAGGCCAATCTCTCAGCGCGCCACCTCCAGAAGGGGATGGGACCAGTTAGATTGGTCTGCCCTCGGAGGCTGATGGAACCCCAGTTGTTCCAAGAGGTCCTGAGGGAGTTAACCTTGGACCTGGACAGCTACTCTGTCGATGAGCTGGTCCAGCATTAGAACAGCTTGCTGGGGGAGGCTATTGACAGGGTGGCTCCGAGATGCCCTCTGTCTCGTCACCACAGGGCCCCTTGGCTTACTGAGGGGCTGCGGTGTATGAAACAAGTAGGCAGGAGGCTAGAGCGATGCTGACGTTGGACTCGCTCTGACTCTGACCAACTTCTCCATAGGGCCCATTTGCAGTCCTATGTTGAGGCTGTGAGGACAGCAAAGAAGACGTTCTTTGCTGCCCTCATAGCGTCTGCAAAGTCACGCCCGGCGGAGCTGTTTTGTGTGGTGCGGGGGCTGGTCAGTCTGGCCTCCCTCCACCTGGACAGGGACTTGTCCCAGGCCCGCTATGAGGAGTTTGTCACCTACTTTACAGACAAGATCTTTTGGATTCAGAGTGACTTGGACACCGGGTTGGGGGCAATAGGTGGAGAGCGCGAGGTTACAGAGGTCCTGTCTGGTCCAACTTCGTGGAGGGAGTTTCAGGAAGTAATGCCAGCTGATGCGGTGGATGTTCTGGGGTCTGTGAGAGCCACTAGTTGTGAACTTGATGCTTGCCTGTCCTGGTTGGTGAAAGCCTCCAGGGAGACATTCGGGACGGTGCTGGCGAGAGTGGTTAACATATCCCTACAGCAGGGGAGGCTGTCGCCCAGCCTCAAGGAGGCTGTGGTGCTCCCCCTGCTGAAAAAAACATCATTAGATGTGGACGCACTCACCAGCTACCAACCTGTCTCTAAACTTCCCTTTTTAGGGAAGGTTATTGAGCGGGCGGTGGCGATCCAGCTCCAGGCACATCTAGATCGCATCGGTTTCCTAGACCCTTTTCAATCTGAGTTCCGTCCCAACTATGGCACTGAGACGGCGTTGGTGGCCTTGGTTGACGATCTCTGCTGGGAGATGGATGCAGGATGTTCTACATTTTTTATCCTGCTAGATGTCTCGGCCGCTTTTGATACCGTGGACCATGGGCTGCTGTTGAGACGGCTGTGAGACCTGGGGAGTCTGGACGGGACTGTTCTTGAATGGTTCCGCTCATTCCTCTCGGGCAGAAGCCAGCGGGTGGTGTTGGGAGTTGAAACATCTTACCCCCATGCCTTGTCCTGCGACGTTCCGCAGGGTTCCATCCTGTCTCCTTTATTATTTAATGTATATATGCAGCTTTTGGGGGAGATCGTGAGAGGGTTCGGGTTGCGCTGTCACCAATATGCTGATGATACTCAGCTGTACCTCTCTTTTTCAGCTGACCCAGACCTTGCTGTCTCGTTGCTATCCCAGTGTTTGGAGGCCGTGGCGGAGTGGATATGGCAGAGCAGACTGAAGTTCAACCCCAATAAGACAGAGGTGATGGTGGTGGGGAGGGCGAGGGAGGTGTCGACCCCCCTGATTGTGGGGGTTCACCCTCTGATAGCTCAACAGATTCGGAGTCTGGGTATGGTGTTGGACTCAGATCTCCGTCTGGATCGACAGGTGAAAGTGGTGGTGAAGGCCGCCTTCCACCAGTTGTATCTAGTGTGGAGGCTGTGTCCGTACATCTCTGGGCCAGACCTGGCCTCATCCATGCCTTCGTCACCGGGAGGCTGGACTACTGTAATGCGCTCTACATGGGGCTGCCCTTATTCCTGGTCCGGAGGCTGCAGCTAGTGCAGAATGCGGTGCCCTGGCTCCTGATGGGGACAGGTCGTCGGGAGCATATAACACCTGTGCTCCAGACTCTGCACTGGCTGCCAATAGCGTGCTGAGCCAGGTTCAAGGTATTGGTGTTGATCTATAAAGCCCTTCACGGTCTGGGCCCCTTGTACCTCAGGGACCGCCTCACTCTCTGCACCCCAGAGCGGCTCCTTTGGTCTGCCAGGGGTGCCTTCTTGGAGGTCCCCCATGTTAAGCAGGGGGCCACAATGGAGAGGGCATTCTTGGTAGTCAGGCCGCGTCTTTGGAATTCCCTCCCGGAGGAAGCGCACCTGGCCCCAAGCCTTTTGACATTCCGGCGGGCTTGTAAAACCTGGCTGTTCGCCCAGGCCTTTGGGGGGGAGGGCGGGTTAGGGTTTTAGCTCTTCCCTACCTTTTATTTTTATTTATTTTCCCAACCCTGTTTTGGTTTTAAATTGTATTGTTTTAAAAATGTTATTTTTATGGATGTTTTTTATTAAATTGTATGTCGCTCCGGGATGCCATTGGCATGGGGGGCGACTAATAAATGCGTTAAATAAATTAAATAAATAAACTCACATTAGTCTGGTCATGTGAAACCCCCAAACGTGGGCAAGGGGAGGTTTATTATTTCTAAATAATTTTGAAATTATTTTAGAATTTTCTCAATATCACAAAATCTTTCAGCCTCTAACAGACTTGTATGAACAGAGTAACGCAACCAATTTTTTTCATGCTGTTACTAACACCTGTGGCTGCACTCGTTGAAAGGCTTACTGCAGATTAGCATTATTGACTCTGAATGGGACAGCTCCAGAGTAAGTGGTTTGGCGATTGGTGCGTCTGTACATTATATATGTCCCAGCACCCACATTCTGTCTTGGGCTGCTTTCCCATGTTAAAGGGGCAGGGACTAACATGAGTTGAACTCACATTAGTCTGGTCACATGAAACCTTCCATCATGGGCATGGGGGTTTTAGCATTGTTTTTCCCTTCCCTCGCTAAATTCAATAACATGAGACAGGGCTCAAAATTCAGCCCTGTCTCACGTTCTTAAATTTAACAGGGGAAGGGGAAAATAATGCTAAAACCCCAGTGCCCATGATTGGGATTTTACTCGCGTAGTCCCTGCCCCTTTCTTAACATGGGCAAGCAGACCAAGGGAGAATGTGGGGGCTGGGACATGTATAATGTATAGAAGCACCAGTTGCCAAGACACTTACTCTGGAGGTGTCCCATTCAGAGTCAATGGGGCTAATCTCCAGTAAGTCTTTAGAGGAGTGCAGCCAAAGGTGTTAGCAACAGTATGAAAAATTGGTTGCTTTACTCTGTTCATACAAGTCTGTTGGAGGCTGAAAGATTGATATTGAGAAAAATTCCATGCAAATGTGTATTCTAAAATAATTTTTCTCTTAGGTTGTTTCATATGTCCTAGAACTCTCCAACAGATCCTACAACAGAACCATGGGGTTCCCTAAGGTTACTGTTTGGTGACAACTTCATGACATCTGAATGGATCTATCACATGACCCCGTGTGGGGTCCCGCAGGGTTCGGTTCTGTCCCCTCTCCTGTTCAGCGTGTACATGCAGCCGCTCGGCAAGGTGATCAGAGAGTTTGGGTTGAGGTGTCATCAATATGCGGATGACACCCAACTCTACCTCTCATTTTCAACCAATCCAGACCCGGCTGTCTTGGTGCTTACTAGGGGCGGGAAACCGGTAAAATCCGGTATCCGATAATGCCGGTACCGGGCGTACCGGCATTATCGGATTCGACCCGGTAATCCGGTCCGGGTACCGGATTCCGGGGTACCGGATTTTTTTTACATTGCAGCCATTTAAAAATGGCTGCAATGTAAAAAAA
>QEPC01013002.1:9569973-9614193 GCA_003113815.1 Sphenodon punctatus | reverse complement strand
AACAGGATACGTTCAGGAAGGGGGAGCCAGTGAAGGGTGAGGAGGAGAGGCTGCACATGGTCGAAGCGACGGGCAGAGTGAATGACCTTGGCAGCAGAGTTTTGGATTGCGATAAGGGGGGACAGGTGAGAGCAGGGGAGCCAGCAAGTAGGAGGTTGCAGTAGTCGAGGCGAGAGATGACAGAGTGGGACACCTGCATTTTGAGGAGTTCAGTCTGATACCCCTTAAATCATTCATCACTTTTGATATTTTTTTCATTAATATAGTATCAGGGCAGTGGTTTTCAACTTTTTTTTTATTTGCAGGCCCCTAAAAAAAATCAAATTGAGGTGCAAACCTCTTATGGCATCCTGATAGGCCGTGTGCAGGGAAAGCAGCCTATGCAACTGATAAGTGCCAGCCAGCAGCACTGGGGATCCCAGGCTCAGCAGTGCTACCAGCTGGGGTTTGTTACTTTCAAAGGCCAGCCAGGCGCTACGCCACCCCAGCTCAGAACCTATCACCGGATAGGCGGGGGGTGGGGGGGAAGCAGCCTTTGCAACAGACAGGCGCCATCATCATAGGGTGCAGCCACATAAACTGCGGGGGCCCAGTTCCTGTGCGGCCCTGTGGCAGGCAAGCACGTGGAGTAAGGCTGCTACACATTGCATCCTAAGACTTCCCGAGGACGCAGTAGCAGCCAGCTGCTCGCCTGCCATGCATCAGGGGAAACATCTGGCAGCAATCGGTCACATGATGCACTGTGTTGTGTGGTCTGGCTGCTCAAGGAGTAGTAGCCTCCCCAGGGTATCTTGTATGGCTGGACCCATAGTCATCTTCTTTTGTGGACCCTTTAGACATAGTCTGCGGACCCCCAGGCTCTATGGACCACAAGTCGAAAACCTTATGGCATGATTCTCATTTGTCCGGGTGCACAAAAGAGTTATGCACATGTAAGTTGCATGCTAGGGTGCCACATTAGGCTTAAGTGGGTGCCAAATCTTAATTCCCTCAGTGAAAGACTTCATTCTGCAGTGGACTGCTACCTGTAATGTGGAAGCATGGAACGTTCCTGTGGGAAGGTGGCCTGGCTCTCTGGGACTGTGGTAGCAGAGACCAGCTTAAAAAACCCAGAGACTTAGGAAAAGTTCCAGCAGTTCTAGTTCCTTTGTTCATCCAACTATTATGTACCACAGTCCATTCCTTTCTGAGCCTTACAGAAGGCCCTGCATCCAGGTTCTTAGCCTTCTCCCAAGTCAGCATCTTGGAGACCTCCCAGTGGTTGGCCAGCTCTTCCTGAGATCGACTCTTTCCCAGAGACAGGTGTTGACTTGCCAGAGCTGCCAGACTTCCAGCTTTTATAGTCCCTGGAGGGGCAGAGCCAAGGCGCAGGCTACTGCTTCTTAAAGGGCCACTGTCCAACCCATTACAACACCTTTGTACCTGGGGCATACAAATAATCAGACTGCATATAAGTGCTGATCACACTGAGGGGCTGTGCTGAACTCTTGGGGTGAAACTGCATCTGCAAGTGAGAGTGAGCAATGGACAACGATGTCTTCTGCCAAGAATGAGGATTTGGCCCCCATTTAAGTCTAGCACAGCATTTTGGTATATAAAGTAACCTCCTTGTGTACCTGGATGATTGAGGGTTGCCCCCTTAGAGACCATGGAACTGTGTACCTGTGATTTGCTGTAAACTGCTTCATACTAAATAAATACATTTAAATAAATAAAATTCTCTCTTACAGAAATTCAAAATATCCTATGGAAAATGGCTTTACAAAGATTCTTTGGAAACAGAACATGTTGGTTTAATTCTTTTCCAAACTAACTGGAATGATGTTGATGCAGATCTGCTGCTGGTTAGTGCAAGAGATAAAAACAGAATCTCCAAAGCAACAAGTAATTTGAAGACCGAAATCCTGGACCCACTTGAAGCAAAGACATCAAAAGCATGCATGGATGTGAGGCAGCGACATACTTTAGCATATGTTTTGCATACATCAGGAACTACGGGGATTCCCAAAATTGTCAGAGTACCTCATAAATGTATAGTACCAAATATTCATCATCTTCGGTAAGTCCATTTCCCACAAATCTTTCACAAATTACCTTTTCAACGTTTTAAAAGGATTAATAATTACAAGCCAGATTTTCACAAGAACTCAGCACCCCGCAGTTCCCCTTGTTCTCAAGGGGAAGATGCTAGGAAATCTGGCCATTTCACAGACGTTTCTAAACATGAACTAAATTCTTCAGAAAATGTGGCCTTGGTAGTGGGTGATGAGCACTGTTTAAAATCTAGCCCCAAAAGTTTATTACGTCATTTATTTATAACCCATTTTTGAAATGCCATTCATTTGCTTTCAGAGGTTTAAAGGTATGTTCAGAATCATGTCCTCTTCCCTTAGAAGAAATGTGTTTGCAAAAGATACAATGCTGAAGTCTTCTGTTCACAGAACATGGGCTGTGTGGCAGTGTATATTTTCTTGCCCAACGTGTCGTGGCCATGACATGAAGAGGCTACCTATTGCAAAAAGAGAGTGATTCAGTTGCTGTTTCCATTTCAATCCTTTGTCTTTCTGAGGTGAGACAATTGTCTTCCAACAAGTTAGACAATTGTGATAGCAATCCTTGTTCAGTAAATTCTTCTCTGCTAGAAGCTGACTCAGCATGTATACAAATGAAAACATCTGTCTTTGAATGAAAATAAATAAAGCAGAAACAAATAAGGAATTTTATTTTAATTTTATTTCTTTACATTTATTGGCCGCCCCTTCATGCCTACGGCATCCCGGGGCAGCTCACAATAAGTAAAACAATAATAAAACTCATAAAAACATAATCAATTAAGAATAATTAAAAAATAATCCCCCCCAACATTTACTATAGAAGATTAGTTGAAAATTTTCAATATTTATTCTCTTTTGCAAGAGAAAGAAGTTTTTCATTGGGCTTTCCCAGGCAAACAACCTGCAGCAATAGCTTGTTGCAATAGCTTGTAGCCCTCATGCTTGTTGCAAGCAAAAACTCTTACTTTCAAAAGATAAGAAAATATATGAGTAGCTTTTGACCAGTTGGCAGCTCTGTCCCACATACATTCAGAGCACAGTGACCTTCACTGCATTTCAGATTCCCCGCCCCCCTGCCCATTTCTTAACATTCAATGGTTCCTCCTACCCAGTAAAAAAAAGTCTGGAGGTTGGTGCTAACATGTAACATTTTAAAATGAGTTGGCAGTGCACTGATGTGCTTGTGACAGAAATATATATGCAATTTAATAGCCACCTGAATTGGCAGTGCCAATGCAGCAACACGCACACACACACCCAGCATAAGCTTTCCAAAAACCTTTTTTAACCAATAGCTAGCCTGTAACCATAGCAGCCAATAGCAGCTCACGCTAGGCATGCAACCAGTCCTGTAAGGACACGACCAATAGTGACCAGTAGCTGCTCACATGTTGCATGCACCATAGCTAAGCAGCCGCCCACCTCTTTAAGCTGTTCAGACATTTGGCACTTGGTCTGCACAGTTCATGGATGCTGGAACCACAGCCATGGGGGCGCATACCAAGAACTTCCTTGTGCTCGTTCTCACGCTCCAGGCCTTCTTTTCTGCTGTTGAGCAGAATCTGCGAGCGATCTAACAGATCCAAGTCTTCTGTTGTCATTGGCACGATGTGACATCAAGACACAGTAAAGCTCTCGCTCAGTCTCTGGCTGGAATAGTGGGGCACACAACACCACGGAGGTGGCTCCTGTTTGGGTGCTTTGCACTTGCTTACCTCTGGTGAAAATGGACCGTGCTGGGGAGGATCGATGTGTACCTGTTGGGAGATTTGGCTTCAGTCACTAACCTATATGCAGGACTGTACCCACTAAAAGGCTGGTCTGGGTGAAGGAGAGAAGCAGAGATTAGTGGGAGAACATGCTCTCCTCATAGGGAGACGCCAAGTGGCTCACGAACTTCAGTATGCCCCATCTCCTCTTTCTGCAGATAGCTGAGATCCTCAGGTCACGACTGCAGAAACAGAGCATAGAGGTGTGGTCGTCCATCCCCATGGAGAAGCATATTGCCCTCACCATCTGGACGCTTGCCACTCCAGACTCCTGCTGCTCTGTCACTCAGCAATTTGGCATTGGAATCTCCACGGTGGGCATCATGCTAGTGGAGATTTGCACAGCAACTGAGAAGTACTGTTGGACCGGGTGGTGCAGTTGGCTGACCTCACAGGGGTTGGTTATTTATTTATTTATTTATACCAGCATTTGTATACCTCCCGCTCCTGCCTACAGGCAGCTCAGGGCGGTGAATGCAGGGCTTTCGGTGAGAAGGGTTCCTAAACTGTATAGGGGCTATTGATGGGAGCAATCGTCCCACCCCATAGCAAGGACCAACTACCTGAACTACAAGGAATTTTTCTCCATGGTTCTCCAGGCTGTAGTGGACCACGGTGCCCATTTCGAGGATGAGCTGGCCAAGTGGTCCAGGAAGAACCACAACATCTACATCTTCTGTCAGTCCCTCTTCTGTGGCCGCATGTACATCGGAAACTTTGGACCCTCCACTGAATTATGCATTGAGGGGGTGCTCATGAGGCCTGTTGTTCTCAGGGACCTTGCCTCTGCAGGAAGAGGAGACGGGACATATTGAAGTTCATGGCCCACTTGGCGTGCACCCCAGAGCAAAGGTACTCTAGCCGGCAGCTCAGCACCACTGGTTCTGTTGTGACTTTTGGGCTGTTAAAGCAGTGCTGAAGATCAACTGCGGCCAGAATTGATTTCCAGCTGGAGACCGCTCCACTTTAACTACCGCTGCCTGTGTTCTGCATAATGTCTGCGAAACTGGTGGGACCGTGTTGGAGCACCCTCCGACAGTTAGCTCCGCCAAGCCAGTGCCCCTTTCCCAGGTCCAGCTGAACTGAACAGAGCAGCACATAGCCAGAGAGCTCCAGGATGCCTTGTGCTTGCACATCAACCACAATGCTAGCCCCAACGTCCACCATCAGTGATAGTTTGATGAGCATCAGTTAACTTGTTTTAAATGATCTTTTTGTGATACCATTAAATCCTTTAAAAATATTTTCTATGTGTCACTGTCTTCTTTTGGCCCATCTGGCTCCCCACAAGAACCAGGTCAGCATATTTTCCCTTCTTGGCCCTGCCCCCGATGTTTCTTGCTCAGTGGTCTTTCTCTGTGCATTCCCTATCGGCATTTGCAGATTAGCCGGCTGCAGTCCTGAACCTCTGCATGGCAATAGGAAGCACAGAGTGTTGCCAGCTACTTTCCAACTGACCAGCACATAACCTTCTCCTGTTGCTTTCCCTTGGTGTCTTCCCCTTTGTACACATGCTTTTCCACAAGTGCATGGTCAGCGGACTCCCAACCCCCTGTTCTTGGTGCACCCTCCACCCTCACCTTTTCTTCCAACCTCCAGACTCCAAAGCAGCTTATCGCTATACCATACTGCCATTCTCCATACCCCCACATCTCCCAAACTTCCCTCTTTTCCAGAATGTCGTGTGTTCTGCCGCACCAGCTACATATGCTTCCTGCCTATGTCGTTAATGGCATCCCGGATCTCGTCCACCCACCCCGTGGTCTCCCCAAGCCTTGGCAGCTCCCTTGCCAAATCCTTCCTGAGCCACTGGTTGAAGACCCCCCAGGTCCTGGTTCCACTGGATGCTTGTGGTAGTGGATTCTGTCCATACCCGTTGCATTGGCGGACCTATAGCAAACAACAAGAAAAGCCATTAATTCAGTCTGCCCCTACACCCTCCTCCCTGATGTGTCAGGCCCCCACCTGCCCGCCCGCCCAAAGGGAATAACTATGTGACTTGTGAGGCTGCTTGGGCAGTTGGGGCGGTGGAATCCCAATACCCCACAGTTATCCTCCCACAATCATTGTAGAGTTGCCGCAACATCTCCTCACCCCCCTCCCCTGGCCACCTTTTTGGCTCCCTCCCTTGCTGCTACTTTGGTTTCCTTTCCCCCCACCCCACCATCCCTCCATGATGCCTTCACCCTACTGCTACCCCCCACCCCCTGCCAGCCTGCGGGCCACCATGGTGCCTTCTCACCCACTTACAGTTCCCGTCCTGTGGAGCGGTTTCCCGGCAGTTTTCCTGCTGCTGCTCCTCTGTGTTCTCCCAGCCACTTGCCAACACAGTAAACAATAAACAACATAATTAAATAACAGTAAATGGAAACCTTTATCATCAGGATTCCTAGTTTTTCCATGGCAAAAATTGGAAATTCTTGGATGAAAATAAATAAATTCTTTGATTAAAGAAACCAAAATCCCTGTTTTTCTGCAATTAATTGTAAATGCTAGTTGACCTTCCCTTACCACAATATATATATATATATATATATATATATTAGTTAGAACACCACATTTTATTGGAATATTTTCATTTTTATGCAGTTTTGCAGCTACCTGTCTCCCCAACAGTCCTCCACTCCCCCCCCCCAATTAAAGGTTTGTAGCACACACACACACACACACACATGCCTTTAAGTTACTTCCCCTTTGCTCGCTGCCTTTTCTTCCCAGCCTGGTCTTACACCGCTCTGCCAACCAGAAAGGGGGACCATACAGAGGCTGGAACCTAAGGAAACTGCGCAGTTATGGGCCCGATTAGGCCCACCTCCTGTTCCCTCCTCCCAAGATCCAGAAGACCTTACTGGCCCAATTCATAGTGCCCCTGCCCCCCCCCCCCCCCCGGAGGTCTGTAGCACCCCTCCAAATGCAGAGCACACACCCCCCCCCCAGCACATGCCTTCAGGGTTGCTTCCCCTCATTTTCAATCTGTCCTCATCCCGCGCTCGTCGTTTCCTCCTAAACGTGTACGTTTTTGCCATTTTCTGTGAAATTCTCTGGAAAAAAAGGCGAAATCTCTGTTTTTCTTAGGAAAAAGGTAACATCTCTGATCTAGAAACTCTGTTTATCGTCTAGTTGTGTAAACACAAACACCCCACCCCCAGGTGCATTAACTTACCATTCTGCACTCTCGTTCCTTGAAACAGTCTACGTTTTTCACCTGCGACTCTATGGTGCTGGCCGAACTGTACATAAGGAGGCTGCATGCAACCTAATTGACACACATTAGCCCATATTCGTCCACATGGTGGGCTCCACATGTTCCAGGTCACGGCCCCACCATGAGGGCACATGTTTGGTGCGTGGTGGCCATGTGGCCGGTGGAGGCAAACATCTAATAAATGGGCAAGTGAACACTCCCCTGGTGAGGGCTACTGTCTCTTTAACACCCTCTGACTTAAGTGCAGCGAGGTCTTGGATATAAAGTGGACAGATGATCTGAAATCAGCATGAGCTCACATCTCTACAATTGAGGGGGGCAGAGACCCCTCTGTTGGCAGACCCTTTTTATTTTAAAATTGCACCCAGTAGTGTGTAAAAACCTGCATAGTAGTTTATAACCACATACTTTTTTATTTTAGAACTATATTCGGGATCATGCCGGGGGATGTGGTGTTCATGGCTTCGCCTCTGACGTTTGATCCATCTGTAGTTGAGTTGTTCGTTGCTTTGACAAGTGGAGCCTCTCTGCTTATAGTACCAAACCCCATTAAAATGATGCCTCAGAAGTTGTCTGAGGCTCTATTTCACCAACACAGAGTGACGGTATTGCAGGTGGGTTGTTCACCATACGTGCTGTTGATTTAGGAGTGAGATCTTTTGTGCCTTATTATGCCTTTCCTTTTCCAGCAAGTGCCGCTTTTGCATGGGACCAGACAGCAATACTAAAAAGCCATGGCAGTGGTTTTCCTTTATGGCATTAGCTTTTCTTTAGTTGTTGTGTCTACACTATCCTCTTTGCTGTAGAGGAGAAATTTCTTGCACTTCTTAAGAACATTACCATTCAAGAAGATAGTTTTCAAATGCCACATGAGATCTGACTGAAGACAAGGCTGATGTTCCGCGGAAGTGTCCTGTTAACGCTGTAGCTTATTTATTTTAATGTTCAGTCTGGTGCTCAATAATGGAGTTGATCTTGCAGGATATTTCACATGAGCTATCCTTCATTGTGCACTGCAAGCAGTTCTTCTGCCAGAAATGTGACCAACTAAAGATCCTGTCGGTTGTGTCACAACATGCTAAAGTGCCTATTGTTAACAACTGCAATAGAAAAAGAATGAGTATTTTCCCAGTAAGTTTGGCGCTTTCCAAGCACTGCATATGTTTCCTTCCCAGTAATACAAGTATATTTTAAAACCATCACCTTCTGTGTGATCTAAAACTTAAGAGGCAGAAATCAAATTCTATAAAATATACTACAAATCATGGTGTATATTTTATGGATCCTTGTAATCCATAGTCACTGGATATGCCACTGTGTAATCCATAGTCACTGGGTTTGCTATGGTACAGTATAATGCTGCACAAAGGCAGGAAATTGAGTAGAGAAATGAAAAATCTCCATGCTTTGCGGCAGGTTTGTATAAGCTATTTTTTCTCATAAATCAAAAATTTGAAACCAAATATCTGTGTTGTGTACAGACAGTCAATTATTTCTAGTTTGATTAGTGAGGAATGTTGAATTGTTGGGTGTTTTTAGACAAGCACCTCCCCACCCATTAGCGCCCTATGCAGCTCTAGAACATGCATGCTGGGTGGGGGAGGCACTTGCCTAAGAACACCTCATAAAAGAAGCAGATTAGAAAAAAAAAAGAGGCAGGTTTATAATCGACATTGTGATTTAGAAATATTTTGACCAGTCAGAAGTCCAGCTCACATAGGAAAAGAACTCACGCCATTTCCACCCACACTAACATATACTCTGAAACCTTTTAGGCTATTTTCTCTCCCTTTTCCTAAACATCTTCATTCTCCAGTGGTTTCCTTTTCTTCTTGGTGATGTTTATAGGTGTAAATTCAGAGTGGCTTCTTATTAGTTCTGCACATCAGAACTAAAAGCATCTGTCAGATTAAAAAATATTAATTATTGAATTTTCCAGACAGCCTTGAGCAAACCTTACAGAAAATTAGAAGAAAAAAAACAATCCTTTTCTTTCCTTCTTTGTTTTCGCTTAAGATTAAAAAAATGCTGAATACAAATTAGCTGGCTCTTATTTTAGCAGTTACTAAGGAATATTACCCAGCAAGAGAAGAATTATTGGGTTGGCTTAGTGCATATGTTTGAGATCTGTGCATGAAAAATGTTGTGTAAGTGACTTTTATTATTTATCGAAATATCCTGCCATTTTTTTTCCTGGGGTATGAATTCTACAGAACTGTCCCTTTAAAATGTTTATAGTAATGAGGCCTGTATTTTGGCTGTATTGTTAAGAGAGGTGCGATGACTTTCCTGACCTTTTGTGTTGGTTACAATAAATGGCCCTAATTCTGTATTGTGATCCATTAGTTTGGACCTCTGCACCCATGCGTAGTTCCATAGAAACTAGTAGTCTCTGCCTGGGTGTGGGGGTCTGTGCCATTTGATCCCAATAGAGGGTCAGGGCCAGAAGCACATGGTTCAACATCAGTTTATGTCTGACATGCAGATAAGACAACTTTGAGGAATTTCTCTGAGCAGGTAACAATATAGTCCTGCAAAATTCTGCCAAAATAAATTTTCCCCATCACTCAAATAATTAGTATAGTAGTACTATTCAATTCATCATGAGCAGTAATCATGACTCCATTTAACTTTGCCTTTTCTATAAGCATCAGCTAAATTTTTTTACTTACCGTAAAGCTAAGAGCCTGAAACAACATACTATGTGCTTTTAACTGGTAAATGAAATTAAGAGCAGCATAAATATCTTTTTGATTGATCTCTGAGATTTTAAAATTTTTATTTTGTATTTTGCAGGCAACACCAACATTTCTCAAAAGATTTGGAAGCCAGTGTATTAAATCAACTGTATTGTCTGCTAATACTTCACTGCGAGTCTTAGCCCTTGGTGGAGAAGCTTTCCCTGAACTGAATGTGTTGCGAAATTGGATAGGAAAAGGAAATAAAACATGTATTTTAAATATCTATGGCATTACAGAAGTTTCCTGCTGGGCCACCTCCTACAGGATTCCTGAAGAGGTTCTTTGCTCTGATGTTCAGTAAGAATCTTCCCTCTATTTTCTCCCTTGCTAAAGCATATTCTGTGTTCATTAGTTGATGAGCAAATATTAAGAGCTTGCTACTGCAAGTGTTCCATGGCCCAAACTCTAGTTTACTTTCTGGGCGTTCCATGAGTAGAAGGATTGCAGAACCAGATCCCAAATGTTCATCCTGGTGAGGAACACAATGGGTATTTTCAGACGTTACGATCCCACACCCAACCACGGTGAATGCCCACATGGTGAGCAAGGGACCATAACGTCTGTTGGTCTGACAAGAGATTTCCACCAGATGTTCACCCCCGTGAATCACAGACGGGAATCTCTTTGACCACGCAAACGGCCGTCCTGCCGGACCATCACCGTTTGCGTGGTCAAAGAGATTCCCACCCGTGCTTCACGGGGGTGAACACCCGGCGGGAAGCTCACGTTCGGGCCAACAGACGTTACAGTCCCATGCTCAACCACGGGGAATTCACCGTGGTTGAGCATGGGATCGTAACATCTGTGCCCTGACCACGGCCCAGAACCAGCGGCCGTACCCGCTGCTGATTCCGGGCCATGGTCAATGCCCCGGGGGGTGGGCGGGCGCTGCGGCCACATTGGCCACAGTGCCCGCCTGACTCCCAAAGGGCGGGCGGCCTAGGGAGCGTGGGCTGTGCAGCCGCACGTTGATCCCCGCAGCCCCGCCCCTCCACCGATTCCCCGCCGGGATCAGCCGGCACGTCTGTTGGCCATGCCGTTTTGATCCCGGCGGGGAATCAATAGGTGATTCCGTGACGGGGCCAATACTGGCCCCGTCACGTCTGAAAATACCCAATCTTAGAAACAGCAATAAAGCTTGGATTGATCAATTTCAAAATGTGATCTTTTCTCGGTAGTTTGTTTAGGAAGATTATTACTGACTTGACTCATTTTTAGTCAATTTCTTTCAACAGAAAGAGCAAAAATATTTAATATTTATGTAATGCCTTTCACCCACATGTTCCAAGGGGAAGCATTACTGACTACGTTTTACAGATGGGAAACTGAAGCCGTAAGGGATTCTAGCCCTTCTACCTTTCTCACATTGTTATTTTAATAAGATTTAATGAGTGACCAAGATACTTGCAAATGTAAGTATATTGTCCAGATGGTCTTAAGTAGGGACCTGTGTTCACTGTGTTTTTCCCATTAGCAGCAATTTATACTGGATGAAGTTTAACAGAAGGCAATAGATCGGTCGCATATATAGGAGCAAGGAGCCGTAATATTATAGCATAACCGTGTCAGCAGCAAAATCAATGAAAGCCTTTCCTCAGCTACTTTAGTTCCTAGGATGTGATTTTTGGTACTATCCTTTCATTTTGTGACATTCCTGGTGTTTGTGGTCAGTTATTTTATTATAAAGGGCTTAGAAATTCCCCAAAGTGCTCAAAAAATATTGGTCTCTGAAGTGTGTATCCATTACCTGGCATGCCTAGTTACCTATGTGACCTGTGCTGTCTGAAAGCATTCACATATTCTGTTGTATACATGTTATCTGTTTTTCTCTGTGCAAATGAAATCTTGTGGTATTCTGATATTGGTATCAGTGGGCTAATAATGTGTAATTTCAGACGTGACAGGCCTTTTGGCCTGCCACGCTGAGCCCTGGACCGGGATCTGAGATGGTTCCCAGTCCACGATCAGACCGGCCGTCCTTTAGACGTGCTGACCTGATCGCAGAGGGGAATCGGGGAGGGGCTGCGCAGCACGACGTGCGGCCGTTCAACCCCGCCCCCCTGCACTCCACCGGGAGACGGGCAGGCACAGTGGCAGGTCGCTGTGCCCAATCCCATACCATAGGGTGATTTCAGACATTACGAGATCACGCTCAACCACAGTGAATCACGATCAATTCCGCGGCGGGGCCAAAGCACCCTGCATGTCTGTTCGGAGGCCGCCAGATGTTCACCACAGTCAATACCCACATGGGGTCAAAATCAACCATGCTTCCGGAGCTCCCAGTGGGACAATCTCCAAAAGCGTGGTCAAAGAGTTTCCCAACGGGAAACAACCAAAAGTAATGTCTGAACGGCAACCACCGGCCGGATCCAAAGAAAATGATTCCCAGTCGGGGACAAAGCATGGAGCGTCGCTGCCAGGCAACCAGCAACAACACAGACCGGGGAGGGAGATTTAAAGGGCACACGACAGCAGCCGGGACGCACCGCCCCGGCGCCTTCCGGGTGCTTTGACCACGGCCCGGCCCGGGATCGGCGTAATGTCTGTTGCGCTGCCCTGGACCGTGGTCCGGTGGTCCGATTCCCTGCCGTGGTCCCGGTGCCGTCATGTCTGTTCGGGGCTTTCCTTGACCACGGGGGGTGGTTGATCTGTTCACCCCCACCGGGAATCCACTGTGGTGAATCGGGACCGCGTAATGTCTGAAATCACCCATAGTCTGGACCATGGTCAGGAACAGGGTGAGGTAACAGATATTACTTTCGCCCCATTCCTGATTGTGATTCAGCTAACCACGATTTTGGAGGTGAGGCCGGCCTCACCTCCAGAATCGTGGTTAGCTTTGAACCCCGCCAGGAATTCACTGTGGTGAACATCTGGCAGAGGTCAAACAGACGTTCACGTGATCACAGCCACCACCCTGAATCCACTGTGATTCAGGGTGGTTGACTGTGATCCCATAATGTCTGAAATTACCCAATAGCTAGTAATTTGTGCCATCAATTTAAGCATAGCATCCAGTGATATCCGAAGGGAGTTCGCTTTAAAAACTGCTAAGACGTTATGATCCACACCTACTTCCATCAGGAATGAGATGCCTCATTTATGCAATAGCAAACAAAAATGTATAAATAAGTTTACTAACACATTTGTATGGTTTTTTTTACTTGGAATCTGGTTTTGAGGAAATGTACAACTGGCAGCAGAAATGATGCTGCTATGCTTTCTGTTGAAAGTTCAGCTGCTACTGCTTCTCCAGCAGCTGAGCTTCCACGGGAGATGCTGTTCTCCTTCCGGTAGCACTGCTGCTGCACTCCAGAGATAGTTGTACTATTTGTCAGTTCCACTTAAGATTTACCAATAAATTGGCAACATTTGAATCCTTCTGGATCTTTGCTACCCCCTCTGCTATTGAGGGTGTATGGGTAATGAAACACGGCTTTGTCTCCTTGATAGCAATTCCTGTGACCCAGCTGCAACAGAGCTGGCAGAGCCAACTCTTACACCATGCTTTGCAACTGCAAAGTTGTGGACATGGCTAGCTCACTTTATTCTGATTTGTCCTTGGCTGGTGGATGGTCCCTTGGGATCCATAATAAGCCAAAAATTAAACTAGCATCCTTTAGTTCCATGTAATCTATGCTGTGGAAGAGACCACCAGAAAACTGATCCTGGATAGCATTCCCCACCCCACAAGCCAGATGAAGCTACAATTCTTAACTTGTACGGTGATTGCCAGTGAATTGCAAAGGGGGAAGAGTTGGGATTTTGCCTTCTGCTGCTGTTTTATAATAGATATACACGTTTTGATTTTTTAAATTATTATTATTTTATTTTTTAAAGAACAGGATTATTTTTCTTGTTTTTACCTAAACTTTTTGGCTTCTCTGTTGGAGATTTCCCAGTTGTAAAGGCTTGGGTGTTGAATCACTAATAGAGATATTTTTTCCCATCTGTCTGTCTGATAATAAATTAAACTTTGAACCAATTAAGTGTGTTGCAAGCTGCTGTACCCGAGCAGGAGAGGAAAGGAGAGTGCCCTTTACCAGCTCTGACTGTGTTTTCAATCAGTCAGCAAGAGACAGAAAATTCTCTTGATAACACAAGGAAGGGGTGTCATGCCCCAGTACGGATGGTTGCAGGGGGGCTAGTGGGCGTGAACACAAGGGAGCATTGTGAAAAGGAAGCTGGATGAGGTCCTCAGATAAGACTTTATATAGTACAGGGCCTGTCTGCTTTTTTAATTGTTTGCTAACTGAAGACATGTACTGCCTCCCGCTCCCACTGGGGAGTAGTATCCCCAGGGCTTGTGGGCACATGTTGCTGAAGCTTGTGCACAGTAGCAGTATTGTGGGCTTAGGGTTTTGATTTTTTAATGCCTAATTGTTCACATCTGATGAAGAATCTGTAGAACAGTGGTGGGTGTTTCTTTTAGACCCAGTTCTTAGAATATTTCTTTTTTTCTGTTAAGAGAATAGATTTTTGACTTTATTTCAATATGTTTAGATGTGATTCCCCTGTCCCACTGGGGTCACCACTGCTTGGAACAACAATCGAAGTTAGAGATGCCAATGGTTCTGTCATCCTAGAAGGCGAAGGACAAGTGTTTATCGGTGAATAGATATATATATATTTCCTGTCCATTATTCTTGGGTTGTTTTTTTAAAAAAAGTGTTGTAAAAATATATGTGGATTTTAATTTCTGAGCTTCAGTTGCCTATATGTCAGAATGCGCTGAAACATAAAAATGAAAACATTTGATGACCTGTAATAAATAAAATACATATGTTGTGTTAATGTTGATGCTATATTATGCAGTATAGATAATGAAGTATAAATAATTTACATGCTTTTTGGAGTTTAAGTATTGTTGTAATGTATCTTAAATGTTTTTTGAATTGCAGTTGTAATCAATTTTCATGCTTGGAGTTTATTTTAGGGTAAAATATATTTTGTGAAATGTTTTTGAAGAGGAAAGTTTTTTCTTTTGGAAATGGTTGAACATATAACTTTTTTTAAAAAGCTTTTTTAAACTGTAAGACTCTTCTTCGAGGATCTCCGCGATTCTCACTCTGGGATTCACTTCCTACTTCGCAGGTACCGGAAAACCTCTCGTCAGCAGTACCCAGGCAGAACATGCCTGGAAAAGACTAGAACATGGTGAGGGCTCCGCCCCCTCCATCCCCCTCCCATCCTGAGAAAAGCGTGGGCCCGCATCACGAGGGATGGGTTAGTATAAATAGAGGGAGGAGCCCTCACCGCCTCAGTTCCTTCCAACTTCATGGCGTTGGAAGACCTCTCAGCGCTGCTCAGCATTGGTCAGTAGTAAACTGAAAGAAGAAAGAGAAGTTTTGTGAGTTATTGAGTGCTGCCTAGCCCGCTGGTCCTTTTCCCCCGGGCGCAGTCCGCCCCTCGGGGGGAGCAGGAATGCCCAAACAACCGGGCTTTAAAAGATGTAGTTCTTGTCCCGCTACCCTGTCGATCAGCGACCAGCACACTTGCTGCTTAGCCTGTTTGGGACAGGCCCATAATACTCAGACTTGCAGAGTCTGCTCAGTCTTATCTAGCAGGGCCAAACGGGCCAGGGCTCTCCGTCTACAGGACCTATTAACTAAAAGGGCAGTAGAGGGTGGAGAAGAGGGGCCTCTAAGGCTCCCCACCTGGCACTCCACAACACCGGCAATGGAACTGGGACAGAAGACACTGACGGAGCCAGTACAACACGGCTCCAAGGGATCACTGTCGGTACTGAGGCCCGCGGTACCGTCTCCACCCAAGGACAGTTCTCGCACCCCCGGTACCGTCCGCTCCATGGAAGACGGTACCGATGCACCCCATGCGCATAACTCTGCCCGTTCCTCAGAGCGAGGTACTAAAAGAGCTGAAGGAGAAAAGAAGAGAAAGAAAACGAAAAGCTCCACACGGAACAGGCTGGAACAGGGGACGCGGCGGCTCCCCAGCTGCATGAAGTATCACCGTCGGAACCGACGGGTGTGACGCCACAGCTACAGCCCCCAACCGATGGCACGGGCCGTCCTTCCCCTGCTGCTTACACTACCAGCCACGGTGCCAAGGGACTCACGCTCCCAATTGCTCAGGCATTACCACTCGTGGTCCCGATCCCTGCGGAACCAGGATGTGCGCGGAACCCCACTGAGGTACCAGCAGGAACGCAGATCCCGCTCGCCGTGCTCCTGCTGTTCTCCCTACAACCCAAGGGACAGACGCCATGAGTACGCCTACATCCAAGGCTACTGATACCGGTCCCGGAGCCCATCACCCTATAGGGCACGAGCAGATTTCGAGGTCTGGACACAGTCAGGACTGGAACTTCCCTATGTACCGCCACTTCCACCGAGGGCGGCACCGACAGCGACGATATCTCGTTCCCCACCTGCGGATGTGGGCTCGGTGCCGGCGCCCCAGAACATCGGTACCGTCGATGCTAGACCCCACGTGTCGGCACCTGAGAGTGCGATGACGCAACCACAGGACAAAAGGTTAGCACCCTCTGGAGCGACGGAGCTACTAACCTCGCTATTGGGGAACCCAAGAGAGGCGGCGGTACCGCCATTACCAGCACCAATTATGGTAGCCTCCCCAGGGAGATCCGCATCTCGTTCATCTTCCTCGTCATCACCATCATTGGAGGAAGATGAGACAATATCCCGTCCCCCTCCGGATGTCATATCGGACCCCAATATATCCTTGGCAACCGAGGATTCTAAAGCCTTCCAGGCAATGCTAAGGAGGATGGCATCCTCCGTCCCCAAACTTCCTACAAGGGTAGTTAAAAAAATCCCAAACAGGGCCAATATTTGGGATCTTAGGGGCAGGTGAATCTGGCCACATAATGTTACCGTTGCTAGAACAGCTGTTGGAACCTGCTTCAGCCATGTGGAGTAAACCCGCTTCGGTGTCACCTACTAATAAGCTAGTGGACTCCTTATACGCTGTACCGAAGGAGGGGGCTCAGATCTTTCACAAACATCCCTCCCCCCCACAACTCCCTAGTGATTGCCGCAGCATTGGTAAAAGCCCAAGCGGGAGGGGTGCAGACATCTCCATCTGATAGGGAGGGAAGGAGACTGGACGTATTGGGAAGGAAAATATTTTCCTCAGACTCCCTGTCATTCAGAATTGCCAATTATGCATCTGCCATGTGCGGCTACCAGCACTGGCTATGGTCAAGGCTCAGCAGCACCACAGACCCGAATGAGATAGCGGCTCTCCAGAAGGAAGGCATGCAGATGACTCAATTTCAGCTGAGTGCAAACATGCACATGGCTGATGCCAATGCCAGAGGTATGGCGTCTGCCATTGCACTTCGGAGGCATGCATGGCTCCGTTCCACAGCATTGACACAGGAAAATAAAACAAGAATAGAAGACTTACCATTTGATTGCAAAGGGCTCTTCGCTACGTCTACGGACGACACCCTGAAAAAATTAAAGAAATGAATCCAATGGCCAAGTCTACAGGGGTTATACGCACTATCCATAAGAAACCCTACCCTACCCCAAATCCCTATGCCTTTTCTCCTAGAAGGCCCGCATACCCGTCATATAACTACAATGCTGGGAAGTGGTTCCAGCAACAGACCTCGTTCCAGTACCATCAGTCACAAGGCCCTCAACAGCGCAAGGCTTTTAACAGACAGAGAGGTCGAGGCAAATCATCCTCCAATTCGTCTTCTGGACAGCAGACGAAGTCACGTTTTTAACGACACCTTGCTCAAGGGAAATTATGAAGATAGCCCCTCGTTCCATGACTGCCTGTTGCCCTTCCTACACCAGTGGGAAGCCATTTCCACTGACCGCTGGATCAGAGAAATTATCCAATTTGGCTATGCCATCCAGTTCCACTCCCTCCCTCATCTTCCTGCCCCCCCCCCAAGCCCTTCCCCATCAACTCAAATACTAGTTGAAATTCAGAAACTTCTCCAGAAGGGAGCCATTGAACTAGTCCCCAAGTCTGAGCTTAATACTGGTTTTTATTCTAGATTTTTTGTGGTTCCTAAAAAGGACAAGGGCTTTCGCCCTATTCTAGACCTTAGACAACTTAATAGGTTTGTCCGTAAATTTAAGTTTCGCATGACCTCCCTACCCATTATCTTTATGGGTCTGCGGCAAGGTGACTGGTTAGCTTTCCTTGATCTACAGGATGCATATTTTCATATTTCTATCCGCCCATCTCACCGCAAATACTTACGCTTCATTGCAGGAAACCTTCAGTTCCAGTACAGGGCCCTTCCGTTCAGGCTGTCTATGGCACCACGCATCTTCACCAAATGTGTCACAGTGGTCGCTGCTCATCTCCGACAGTTAAAGGTCAGAATATTTCCATATCTAGATGATTGGCTGATCGCAGCTACGTCGCAGCGAGAACTTCAAAGACATCTGTAATGGGCAATGTCACTGCTCGAGGGTCTAGGTTTCGTCATCAACCTACCCAAATCACATCTACGCCCCTCCCAGCACTTACCCTTTATAGGGGCAATACTAGACACCCGCCAGGCGAAAGCATATCTGCCAACAGAAAGGTTCCTCACCATAGGCCATGCTCTGGATGTTCTTCAATCCCATACGACCAAGTCGGTTCGCTTCTTCCTTCACTTACAGGGACTGATGGCATCCACTACTATGGTGACGCCATATGCACGTCTTCACATAAGGCCGCTCCAACAATGGTTGGCGCAGAACTATACCCCAGCCCTCCATCCGCTCAACATGAAGTTATCAATAACGCAAGGACTTCTCAAGAACCTACAGTGGTGGACAGATGCAGACCAAGTCCTAAAGGCGGTGCCATTCGATCCACCAGGCATCCATACATTGATCACCTCAGACGTCTCTCTAACTGGCTGGGGTGCTCACATTGGAGACATTCAAGTGCACAGACTATGGTCTTCAGAAGAGGCACACCTTCACATCAACATGTTAGAACTCAGGGCAATACGATGGGCTCTAAAAGCCCTACTACCCCACATCAAGGGAAAGAACATTCTGATTATAACAGACAACACCACAGCTATGTGGTACATCAACAAGCAGGGTGAAGCAAGATCCGCACGCCTATCCAAGGAAGCAGAGACCATCTGGCATTGGTGTATATGACACAACATACATGTTCAAGCAATTCATTTGGCAGGCCAAGACAACTCAGTGGCAGACCTTCTCAGCTGCAAGATGAAGGACCAGCACGAATGGTCGATGAACGAGGAGGTTCTACAGGACATTTTTCAGGAATGGGGGATGCCAATGATAGATCTGTTCGCATCACAAGAGAACACGAAGTTCCCAGAATTCTGCAGCTGGGCAGGACTGGCACCAGGATCAATATCGGACACCTTTGCGATCTCCTGGCACGGGACCTTCCTCTATGCCTTTCCTCCAGTTCCTCTCCTTCACAGAGATCTATGCAAGATCAGAACAGACAAGGCCCATCTGATCCTGATCACCCCCTTTTGGTCCCGCCAAACCTTACAAGCGATGGCATCGCACGTCAAGACCCTCCCACTCATACCTGACCTTCTGTCACAGGATCAAGGGAGGATCCTGCACCACAATTTGCAGATGCTCCACCTCTCTGCATAGTTGATCCTGCCCTAGTAAGGAATGCACCTCCAGAAGTCTCTGAGATTATGCTAAATTCCCGGTGACTTTCTACCCGTAGGTGCTATGAGATGAAGTGGCAGTTTTTCTAAGTGGTGCGAATGACAGTCCATTCCTCTACACACCCTAAATATGAATCACGTTTTTCTGTATCTTCTGGTCTTGCAGAAATCATGTGTCTCCATTCCATCTATAACCAGGCGGCGTTATCATCACGTCTACAACCAGAAGGCCAGGAAACCTTGTTTTCTTACTTTCTGATGAGATCTTTTTGGAAGGGGTTGGTGAATACTTTCCCACCAAGATCGCAACCTACACCCCAGTGGGACTTGAACCTGGTGTTATCAAAATTGATGTCCCCTCCCTTTGAACCCTTAGCCTCATGTACCATGGAGAATCTAACCATCAAGACTACCTTCCTGGTAGCAATCACCTCAGCATGGAGAGTGAGCTAACTGACTGCTCTTAGAGCTTCACCGCCTTATATCTTGTTTCATAGAGACAAAGTCGACCTAAGGACTGATCCTACTTTTGTCCCCAAGGTAGTTTCTCCTTTTCACCTGAATCAGACAATTTCATTACCAGTATTTTTCCCAAAGCCTCACACTTCGCTTGCAGAACGGATGCTTCACACTTTGGACGTTAAAAGAGCATTAGCTTTTTACATTGAGTGAGGAGGGGGATAGAGGGACTAAATTAGCAGCTATTGCCTTAATGAAGTCCATCTAAATACCTAGCTAGCTGGACAGATTTGAAGGCACCACAGTAGCAGACGAGAAATTACTATTCTCTAAATTAATCACATGTCATTTTCCTGCTTCAGTTTGGCTCAAAATAAATACAGGTCACTGATAACTCAGCTTTCAGAAATGTGTTTTCAGTTGTTAATGCCTTTGTGTATGCCAGGTGTGTGCTAGGTTTCTGGCAAGTCATCTTACTACTTTTGACTTTCTGAATATGTAGTAATTCCTTCATAATGTTGTAGTTATAATGTATCCTATGTAACTACCATAGTCTTGTTTTGTACAGGAGGTAATGATCGAATCTGCTTCCTCGATGATGAAGTAACTGTACCACTGGGAACAATGAGAGAAACGGGGGACTTTGCGAGAGTGAAGGATGCAGAGATATTTTTCTTGGGACGGAAGGACAATCAGATTAAACGCCATGGCAAACGCCTCAATATTGAATATGTGCAGCAGGTAATATAATGCAAGTGGTATATAAAACAGGGTTCTTGAGCACGAAGCCTGTGAGTCAAATATGACCTGAGGGGAAAAGTTGAATGCAGCGTGGTCCTGGAGGCAGTGGCAACAACAGCAGCAGCAGTACAGACAGACTTGAGAGAGGCCCACCCTACTACTACTAATTGGCTTCTGGAGCACTGCCTCCATGTAGAACTAGAAGGCCCCTGCAGAATCCAGCTTGGGGTGGTGGGGGAGTGTGTCTGCACAGCTCTGCCCTTGCTGTTTTCTCTATTGTCCCCATATTTTTATTTATTTGTTTATTTAAATTTCTGCCCCATCCTTCCCCTAAGGCTCAGGGCGGCTTACAATATTGAAAAGACAGAGTACATTAAAACCCCTTTTAAAAACATCACCCTTTCCCCTAAACCCACCCAACACTTTGCCAATAAGAAATGTTTTATACTGACTCTGGAATATGCTCAGGCTCGGACTCTGATAGGCCTGCAGGGGAAGGGCGTTCCGCAGTTACAGAGCAGGAACTGAGAGTGCCTCTCTGCAGGCCCGTGTCATATGAACAAGATTGGCAGGTGGTACCTGCAAGAGAGCGTTCCTGGCTGACTGCAAGGGCCTCGGGGGAGCATGGTAGGAAAGGCTGTCTGTCAGATACACTACTGCATGGAGGCAACTGGGAAAAGTTAATGAGGAGTAGGGGGGTGGCAGAGGGATCAAAAGGGGGGAATAAGGGAAAACCAGGGGGAAAGGGAAGGAAGGGAGGGAAGAGAAAGGGGCAGGAGACCCCAGCTCCTGGGTCGGGCACTTGTAGGGAGAAGGAGCAATCTTCACTCTTTGGCTGCTTGCCCACGTTACCACGCCGGGAGAATTAACGAGAAGAAACGAATGAGAGAAACTTCTCATTAGTTTCCCTTGGCACGGTGATGTGGGCAAGCACCCTTTGGGCCTCTCCTTCAGGCCCTGGTGATGGGTCGCACAGCAAGAGGTAGATTTGCTGGAGCCAGTTCAGATCCTAGCTTTTCCCGCAGGCCCACATAAGAATGTGAGGATGAGGTGGGGAGCCAGAATGTGAGTGTAGATCTAACCAGAGTGTAGATATTCTCAAATTGGAGAAATAAAACATGTATTCCCTGGTTATCTCAAGTGCTATAGAAAAGATGGAGATGGGGAGGGTCTGGGAAAGGGGAGAGGGAGTCTGGGAATAGCTTTCTAGCTCGTCCTCACATTCTTATGTGGCCTGCCAGGGAAGAGAGTTGAAATACTCTGGTGATGGGAAAATATAGGATTAAAACATGTTCTTATGAGCACAGAGCTTCAGTTATCTGTACACTTTGGAAAGTACAATAATGAATGCAGGACAATAGAACTTCCAGCCCAGATTTTCAAAAAACGTTAAGCACTCAGCGTATTGCACAGTTCTTAAATGCAAGCTGTGGGGAGCTGAGCAATTCTTACAATCTAGCTACTTAACTGGTTTTTATTGTGTCTAGTTTATTTTATACTAATTATATCCCCAAAGAGTGTTAAGAGTTCAGTCATTTGATAGCTAAGTACTAGAATTTATAACCACACACTGAATTCACAAATAGCTTCTGTCTGCCCAGTAAGACATTACACTCTTGTAATTTGATACTCTATCTCCCTTCGAGTGCAGGAAAATGGTTTCTGATTAAATGAGGGTGTTTTTGTAAGATCATGAGAAGGTGCATTTCTGTCTGGAAAGTATTTAAAAATGTTGTTAGGAGGAGTCCAAAACAATGAGGTTTAGAAAATACTCAGATACAAAATATGAATTAAGGTATTAGTTGTCTGATTTACCATGGGACCAAACTCTTTAGGCTGTTAACAAACAAGATGGTAGCCCCACACCAGGTAGGTTTCCACCTGCTCATTTATTAGGTGTTTGTCCCCACCAGACGCAGGACTACAACCCACTGGACATGCAGCCCCACTCATGGTGGGATCCCATAGACTGCGTAGTCCACCGTGTGGGTAAATGTGGGCTAATGTGTGCCAACATGTCTGCATCCCATCAGTTATGTGCAGCCTCCTTGCATACAGGCCTGCCAGCACTGTAGAGTCACAGATGAAAAGCATAGAGCATTCCAGGGGTGTCCACTTCCAGCTCCTCTCTCCACTCTCACTCTCACTGGTGCGCATGTAACGTTCGCCTTAAAAGCCCACCATGCCATTTTCAAATATGTGTTCTCCCAGCTCTTCCTAGTTGACAGCAAATGTCCAACACTTGCTCTTTCTCAGCTGTTGCATTCTCTGTAACGACTTGCAGAGGATTACCATGGCCAGGGCCATGGTTCAAACCAACAGCCAGGCAACAACCAGCACCACTATAACCACTGCCCAATTTCAGTCACTCGCCACCTACTGATCCACCCTCCAACACTGCATTCCCATGACTGAGGAAGAAACCAAGGCCTTCATTGCTCTATAGGGGAAGCAGAAGGTTCAGTATACCCTGGTGAAGTGCTACAGGAATGAGGCAATGTTCCAAGAGATCTTGGTCCCAATGGCACATGAACCAGTTCTGGCAGCAGGTCAAGAACTTCGTCTCTGGCCACAGAAGGCAAACATTGCCCTATTACCCTTTGCAAGGGGCCAGAAGCAGGTGGATATGGCTTGCGCACTGCCCTCTCCTGCTTTCACTGTCCTCTTATGGCATTTCCCAGCATTTTCATCACTTTCCAGGACTTTCTGTCACTTTTGAGGCCTTTTGTGACACCTTTGCAGCACTTTTATAGCAACTTCCAGCACTTCACTGGCACTTCTGCATCACCACAGCTCCTGGGTGTGCATGCAGGGTGTGCTTGGCATTGGATCTGTAGCAGCCCCGTTCAACTCGCAAAAATAACGACAACTGGCGAAAACAGCGGAAAAGCTGGTAAGTTTCCATGTTGCGAGAATGAAGGTGAATGACCTATTTCCAAAGGAAACAGCATTTGCCGTGATTTGTTGTTTCCGGCCTATTCCACAAGATGGGAACAGTAGACATGGGAATGGGTGGGAAGGCACCATGGAGGGACGGCAGGCTGGTGGGCTGACCAAGTCAGAAAGGTGGCCGGGGTGGGGAATAGCACGAATGGCAGTGGTTCATTTCTGTATGTTCCTCACTCCTCTACAGTGATTATGAGACGAGAACTGTGTGGCGCCCAGGTCCTGCTGCAGCAACCACTCCAGCAGCCGCATCGGCCAGGTACTCATTCCTGTGTCCTTTCAGGCGGGCAGCAGGCTGAAAATTGGACGGACGGAGACCTGAAACACTGGGGCAAGAAGATTGGGTGGGTCAGTCTGAACTAATTGCTTTCCTACTTGCCTTGCTACAGGTCTGCCACCGCAGTGGGCGGAGACAGATCCCCCGCCACAATAATGCAGCGGAACCAGGACCTGCGACAGGCCCGCAACTGGTGGCACAAGGAGGATTTGGCAAGGGAGCTGCTTGGGGAGACCATGCAGCAGGCGGATGAGATCCGCAACGCCGTTAACGGGTTGGCCAGGGAGCATGGACATCTGGTGTAGCAGAATGCAGCAGGTCTTTGCTGCCACGGCCCGCCTGGGCTGCTGATTGGAGGACAGGCACTGGGCCCACCTCTGGCAGAATGTTGAGTGGTCGGAAAGCGTGATTGAGCAGACAAGCAAAGAACTGAGTGAGATGTGGGCACAGACACAAAGCAGCCTGTCCCAGTCTATTCAACTCCAGAGCTCCTTGCTCAAGTATGTTGCTGCAGCGATGATGAGCATTGTTGCTCAGGAGCAGGCACCATTTCCTAATGCACATCATCCGTTCATGCCCATCTACATGGAACCCGACCGCCTGCCCTGGTTTCCGCCACACTCCACCCGCAGGGAAAGCATCTGAGCCCTTTGCGCACCGTGCTCATGCCGGGGAATAGTTCTGATCCAAGCACACCTCCCCTCTACCCTTGCCATTCATTCCTGCACGTCTCCTGGAAACACTCCCCTCCAAAGCCAGATCCGCAGGAGGAGCATTGGAAACTTAGCTGACACTTCTGCGTCACCACATCCCCCAGGTATGCGCATGGGGCTTGACTCTGTAGCAGCCCTGTTCAACTTGCGAAAAATAACAAATGGAGAAAAACAGCGGAAAAGCCATAAGTTTCTGTGTTGTGAGAAAACAGCATTTGCCATGATTTGTTATTTCAGGCCTATTCCACAAGATGGGCACAGTAGGCATGGGAGTGGGTGGGATAGCACCACCGGGCCTCAATGAACACACGAGAACTATATGCAGGGGCTGCACGTTTATTAGGCTCTACACACTAAACATGTGAGTGGGGGCTCCACGGACCGAACCCAGACTCCAGTGGGCTATTGTCTTGTTTGTTAACACCCTTCTTTACAACAGGCTTAAAGGTTTTCAGTAGAGACTGTTATTTCTGTCTAATCTGCTAACGCAGAACTTGGGGGCATTTGAGCACCTCATTTTCCAAGTTCTGCCCTTTGTTCAGAACTTTGCTCCGGCCCCAAAGTGAGGTCTGAGTCCAACTGCATCAGGACCGACATGAGCCTGATCCCAATGCAGTCGGGCCCTTTGGCGCCCAGGCTTGATGTAACCAGGGGCCCACCAGCGCTCCATGACATCGTGCCTCTTTACAGGGGTAGGGCCCCATCAGGAAAGGCTGGAGCTAAGGCATTCCCTGCATCTTGTTCCTGATGTCGCCTTTAGTAAATTCATGACGTTGCAGAGTTTTGGGAGTCAGGGCCTCATGTCCACAAGGAGTCTGGCCATGATCCAAGGAGCTTGGGCTAGGAAAGCTCCTGAACCAAACCAAGCCTGATGGGGCTATCTGGGTCCCATCCGGTGTGGTTCAGCATGCAGGGCTCTAGCTCCCATGTGTTTGACATCAGAGATCCAGCTCAAATACACACACTGACTTTGGGATTTAAGGATGGCATTTTCTCTCTAATTTACTCTTTTATATCTACCTAAAACAGTATGTAATGATGTGCGTAAGATCCCTTATTATCAAAAGGGATGTTTTGACTTTGAAATTCTTGAAGGGAGTTTGATGACTCAAGAAAGTAATATAGGCCATTACTTTTAGTTTGTTGTTAAGACGTATTATTATTGAGCCAGTTTGTAAATTTTGTTTTTCACCTGCTTGTACTCGGATTGCTCTGTAGGGCTAAACAGACATTTATTCTACAGTATGGTCATTTTGATGCATTTCATGAGCACTAAATTCTGTTTACCTTATGAATAGGAAGAACAAAGGGAAATTCAGTAATTTTTTGTTATTGCACAAATGTGGTATCTGCCAGCAAAGTTTATATTTTAGCACAATTCTTAATTTATTGTGTGTGACTTTTGATAATGCGTTTCAGAACAACTAAAGTTACTGTGTTTGTATTGCAGATTGCAGAAGGTCTCCATCATATAGAAACCTGTGCAGTGACATGGTATCGACAAGAAAAATTAATCCTCTTCATTATACCCAAGGTCAATTTATCAGGCAGAGACACTCTTAAGGCACTCCAGGAACAACTCCCGGGTCATGCAGTCCCAGATGAGATTGTACAGGTTGAAGCTTTGCCTTTCACACTGCACGGTAAAAGAAATAACAGTTGACAAATTCCTATCAAGGTGGTGAACCTATCTATTCAATTTAACTGCTGTTTAGAAGGTCAATGTGTCATTTTTCTTCTTTACTGAATCTTGACTAAAAAAAATAGTAGCTGATTCATGTACTGTTAACTCTTATTTTATTGCTTTCTGCTCTGCTCTGACAGTTGCTTGGTATTAAACAATCACTGTAAGCTATAGCCAGGCTCTACAACAAATCTGTCTGAGTCGCATTTGTTCTCTTTACATTCTTGTGTAAGGTAAAACGACACCCTTACATTGTTTGGAATTAAGTAATAGTAATTTAGATTATTAAATAATAAAAAGCCTGCCTTTGCTTTTATTGAATGAAGTCAGTGGCAAAACCCTTAATACCTAGAAATAGGGCAAGATCTGACTGTGGCCACAATCCTCACACCTCTTACTCTGGAGTGATTTCACTCAAATCATTGTGGAGACCAGTGTGTAGATTATTTGGATATGTGCAAAAGGTAAATTTTCAAATCCTGGCCTTCTATTTTGCAGTCATAAAAAATAGGTGCAATTTTATCTGCAATATAGGAGGCTGATGTAGATGAACATTTGAACCATAACAAAATAAAAACAAAAAACTCCCAAAATTCAATGAAAAATTGTTGTATTTTTTTCCTTTCTACAAAGGCAAAATTGATGTGTCTGAGCTGAAAAAGATTTACAGTAACCATCTAAACTCCAGGAGGCATGACAGTAAGCTGAGCAGGAAAGAGGAATTGTGGGAAAGATTGCAGTATTTATGGAAGGTAGTATTTTAAGCTGCCTTTTTATCATTGCAAGTGGCTCATTATGTATGTCAAGAATTAAACAGTTTTAATAAGTGTGACTAATGCAACCAGAATATTCTTGCTGCATGTACATTATGTACTGTAGCACCTTCCATTCAATTTTTACTTAAATACAGCTTCTCTGTAACAGCCAGGGCATTTATTTTACCCATAAGCTGATGTTGCGGACTGTAATGAGGGTGAGCAGTTGGTGGATATAGGATAAATTACTGGCACCTAATCTGTCAGCATTTTCTGGCTATTTCTTCCCATGCCGAGTAAGATATCCCTAAGGGGAGCCAGTAATTGGGGCATGTGGGATTTTTTACATAAAGCAGCTACTGTGTTACCAAAATGCCCCAGTATATATAGAGAGATACTTGTATGAACTGGAAAAGCTATTTAAATGGTTTTAACTCAGTGGAATTATCATAATGTTTTTGAACTACCTGGGCTTGCTGTATCCCAATTCATGTGATGGAAACTCATGCGCACAGTGTCAGGTTCTCCCACTTTAGATTTTGGGTGTTGCCTGTCTCGGTTCTTCTAACTCAAGCCTTGTTGAGCTGGATAGCAAAATGTTACTGGAAATGTGTGGGGAGAGCTGCTGTCCTCATTTCAGCTAGTGTTAGCTGGGGGGAACACAGGCAGCTGTTGCAACGTGGGTCCTGAGGTGGCCACAGTAGCAAGGATACTGCTATGGCTATTCATGGCAGCAGCAGAAAGGTGCAAGGGGGAGAGAAGTGGCTGGGGAAAGTGAGCACACAAAGAGAAAGCTTTTTTGGAGGGGGGGAGGTTAGAGGAGAGAGAGAGAGAGAGAGAGACGTGGGGTGGACTTGCTGTGTGAGGTCAGAGAACAGGGCCTCTGATAAGTGGGGCACCCCCTCTCATTTGGAACCCAGGCCTAATCATCATTTTCCCTGCAGCAAAATGATAAAACTCTCGTATTCCATTCCAGTGCCTTTCAATGTGCATCAAATGCATCCACCTGTAAGGTTGAAAGTTGCAATATGCCGTGGAACAGAAATACTCTGTCTATGTTGAATAATAAATGAAAATAATACTCAAACTCCCACAACCAGTGACCACAGCAGTGAGTTCTTAAGTTTAGTGTTATGGGCCTTCGTGAACTGCAAGGTTCACGGACAGAGTAGCACCTTGTGGCCCAGCTGAGAGCATCAGGTCCTGATTGGGTAGGGGGTGCAATGTACGGTACCATGATGTCACGCCATCCCCTTCTTCCCTTTCTGATGCTGCGCCACAAGAAGTGGGACTGAGGCCGCTTTTAGAGGCGCTGAAAAGCGCCTCCTGAGTCCCGCGTTGAGAGAAAAGCTGCACGAGGAGTGTTTATATGCTTCCCGCGCTGCCGGAAGTGACGTGCTCCCCGTTGTTGGCAGCGGCACTGCCGCACCCACCCCAGCACTGCCGCTGCCGACAACGGGGAGCACATCACTTCCGGCAGCACAGGAAACATGGAAACACTCCCCGTGCGGCTTTTCTTGCAACGCAGGACTCAGGAGGCGCTTTTCAGCGCCTCATATATAAGAGGCCTAAGCAAGAAAGTGGAGAGGGTGCTGGAGTTAGGTCACATGCCATGATAATGCCCCTCCCTTTTCCAGTGTAGTCTTGCCCCTTTTAAAGTACTTGGCAGAAAGTTGGACTACATCAGAAAAGGGAGGATGACCCTCTGTCGGGGCTTCGTAAAGTTTCATCCTGTGCTAAGCACCCATAGTCTATATTGACTTTAATGGGAGTGTTGGGTTCTTGGCACCTTTCAGCATCTGCTTCACTGTTCTGTGCGGCACCATGATGATTTTAGTATGCATCTCACAAACGTTTTCCCGTCCTTCTCTAGTGTATTCTGAGTCTTCCAGAAGATCCCTGCAGCATTTCGAAAGATTCAATGTTTCTTTACAGTGGTGGAGACTCTTTAAAAGCACTACGGTTTCATGATGAGATTGAGAACCTAGTAGGCAGGGTCATCCCTGGGCTCCTGGAAGTTATTCTGAGCAACAACATCACTGAGGTTTACAGACACATTCTTAAAGTAATGTTTCCGAACGAGGACCAAATAAGGAATTGTGACAGTTCCATGAAAAGGAAACTGAATGAGACCAGTAAGGAAGAATTCAGTGAAAAACATATGAAACCAAACTCTGGAAGCTACCTCAGTGCTGAGGCAGAGTTGGGTGGGTTTATTATGCTAAGCCGAGGAAATCAGCTGGTATCTCCGAATTTCTCTGTGTGTCTTGAGAACCAGAGTAATATAGGACAGGCAGGAATAGAATTACGACAACAAGTGGCTTATTTACCTGCTGAAAGTTTCAATGTAAGGAAAAATAAAACAAGAGGGACTGAAATTGTAAAGAGCAGAAGTGGCCCAACAATTGCCAGTGGAACAGGAACGGATTCCATTGAACAAACACCTGTACAAGAAAATCTCAGAAAAGTAGCTCAGAAGCTGCTGTTATGTGTAAGGTGGAAGTCCGACATGGGCAAATGTGTAGACGCATCCCCACTAGTTCTAATACCAGCCTCTGCGGAGTCTTCTTCATCGGTATACATTGGGTCTCACTCTCACACCATACATGCCATTGAGCTAGATTCAGGACAAGTCAAGTGGGAGAGAATGCTCGGCGATCGCATTGAATCCTCAGCATGTCTCTCGAGGTGTGGAAATTTTATTATTGTTGGTGAGTATTTTAATCTTACTTTCTTTTTTATTATAAATGCGAATAGTCCATAATTGTGTGTTCCCTATACTTCCAACAGCTCATGTAAACTGTATTATTTATCTGAAACTAGAGGGTTATATAGCAGAAGTACTAAGCGGTCTCTCTCCCACCATTTAGAATTCCATAAGAATTCTAACTTAAAATATTGCAATTTTAATGCTTTCAGGTTTGAGTTGGGACATTATGGACATCTGGACAGATCCATCCTCTTTTTTTCTTAATTGGACTGTACCTAAAAAGTTGGCAGGTACTCATTCCTTTGCAACTCGTAAGGCACGCTGCTTCACCCACTGAAGTCAGTGGCCCAGCTCCCCGTGACTTTAGTGGATGGAGGATTTGCTGCCTTAGAATTAGAGTACAGTCCTTGCTAGGACTATAGTGTAGAAGACAATCGATTTAAAATTCCATTGGTATATACTTACTGAATTTTAAAGCAGTTTGTTGCTGGTATATTGAAATATCCATGTTTGCTTCATGTAGGATTCGTTGATCTCCACATGAAATTGATAATTGATCTCCACATGAAAATCGGGAGCTTTTTTGTCTCCTCTGCTCAAATGAAAGCAAAGTAATTACATACCTATTACCAGTACTATCAAGCTGGTGCATTTACCAGATACATGCATTTGTTTGGTCACGTGTATACTATAGAGCATCATTCCCTCACATGAAGCGGATTGGCCAAAGTTTAGACTGATAGTTATTTCCATTTCCAGGTAACCAAACTGACCTGATGTTGTGTCGTCATAGATAGAGTTTCTTTAACTACATTCTAAAGCTCATTAAATGAAATGGAGGCACCTTATGATATGCTCCACTTACTGTCTTTATTGCCAGAAACATAAAAGACAATATAAAAGTAATTTCATTACTGTGCACAAGTTCAGGCCTTTCCCCTCCTTATTTGATAGTTTGCCTTGTCCTCGGACAGATTCCACAGGCATGGCATCAGACGTGCAGTGAAGATGATGCAGCGCTGTAGTAGAGTATTCCAAAAAACAATTAGAAGTTAATGCTGAATTCATGTGTGAGTTAAAATGGCCAGAGAAACAGCTGAATTGGGGCCAAAACTTGATTCTTGCTTTACTCAGCAAGAATTAGGGTTCTGAGCTCGTTCTTGCAAATGAGAACGAGCCAGAAAACTGCCAGGATTCTTGGCCAAGAAAGGCGAGAATCTTGAAACGGCCCTCCCTCCCCCGTGCTTGAAAAACAACAAAAAAGGGTCATTGACAGCCTTCCCGCCTCCCCCTCCTGCGTCCTGTACTCACCTGGCTGCTCCAGTCGCTGGGTCTCTCACTACTCCGCTTCCCTGCGGAGGAACAGGGGACTCGAGGAGGAGGCAAAAATAGAGCAGGGAGAGAGATTCCCCGCTCAGGGGCTTGGGGGGGCTTTTCCTGAGGAGCTGCTGTGGCAGGAGGGTTCCCCCGCTCTCTCTGCCAGGCAGTGATGTGGGTTTTCCAGAAGATTTTGAATCGGAAACCTTTCCCATGCAAATGTTCTTATTTGCATTAACATTAATTTGCATAACGTTTGCATAAGACAATTTTGAATAGCAACATTTTCCTGTGCAAAATTTCCTATAGCCAGGGCCCCGAGGGAAACGCGGGTCTGCGAATCGCAGATTTCCCGCGGAATTCCCCTCCCCCCGCGGAATCTCCTGCCCCGCTTACCCCAGCGCAGAATTTCCAGCCTGCGCTGCGGGGACGCGGGGCAGGAGATTCTACGGGGGAAGGGGAATGAACAAACCCTCGGGGCTTCCCCTCCCCAGCCTCCCCACTTGCCAGGGCCCTTTAATTTGCTTACCAGGGATGGCAGCAGCAGCTGCTCCGTCCAGCGCGCTCTTTTCCTGCTCGTACTTCCTGGCCCCTCCCGACGGGGCTCTCAGGGCGACGCAGCCAGATGACGTCATCCGGCTGCGTCGCCCTGAGAGCCCCGTCGGGAGGGGCCAGGAAGTACGAGCAGGAAAAGAGCGCGCTGGACGGAGCAGCTGCTGCTGCCATCCCTGATAAGACAAATCCTTTTGGGTTTTTTTTGGGGGGTGGGAGTCAAGCACGCCCCAGCAGCTGGGGAGGGCAAGCCCCGGCAGCTGGGGAGGGGAGGCCCTGAGGGTTTACCAGTGCGGGGGGAGGAGGAGGCAAACCCAGCCCCCCCCCCGCATGGTAAATCGCGCCGAGGCGCAGAATTGGCCCCTGACTCCCGCGGAATTTTTAAAAAAATTCCGCGGAAGAATCGGGACCCTGCCTATAGCCCTGGAAAATTTTCCGCAGAAAAATTTGGTAGTGGGAAATTTTCTATTGTGAAAATGTTTCCACCCCACATCACTGCTGCCAGGGCAGCCCCTCAGGAAAAGCCTCCCAAGCCACTCTCAGCAGCTTGTAAAACCCTGCACTGGAGGGAGAGAGCACAGATTCCTGCTCTCTCCCCACACGTAGGGTTTTGGAAAGGGACCTGGTGTTTTTTTCTCAAAGGGCTGCCTGGCAGGCCCCTTGGGGAGTCGGCATTGCAAAGGGCTACTCCGCTCCAGCCAGAGTGGCCCTTTGCAAATTCAGCCTGAAACTGACCTGGCAGCCACTTGAGAGCTTTGCAAGGAGGGAGGGGTCCCAGCTCTCCAGACCAAAGCAGCCCCTTGCAGAGCCAGGTCAGTGTCCCGTTTGCCCCCCCCCCCCCCCCCCCCCCTGATGTGGGGGCAGGGGAGGAGTTGGACTTAAAATCTCACTGGGAACTCGAACCAGGTGTCAAGATCCCAGCAAGATCTCAAGCCCAGTTCTCATTCTCGCAAGATTTCTAACGAGAATTGTTCTAATTCTCATTTCAGCCTTAGTTTGAATGCAGAAAAAAAAAATGCTGGGAAATGTGTTTGGAGTATCTGCCTCATAAGTCAACCTTCATACATGCACATGGTTTAATAATGTATCTATGGAAATATGCATAATAATGTAGCTAATATATTCATCCAAGTATCTATTTTTTTTGTCTCCTGCATTTGATTTCATGCAGGCTGCTATAACGGTTTGGTATACGTACTCCGAAGCAATACTGGGGAAATACACTGGACATTTACTACGGAGAATGCTGTGAAAAGCTCTGCAGCTGTGGATCCTTCCACGGGACTGGCCTACGTTGGATCACATGACCAACATGTCTATGCTTTAGATGTTTATGTAAGAAGTCACTAATATTAGACTTAAATGGAAATAAAATGCCTCACCTGCTTCTCTTACGTACATTTAAAGCTCTGTAGCAACAGAGGAAGTACTAGCACAGGCAAAGCACCAGCTGCTACTGGCAGTTTCTTAGACCTGCTTAAAGCAAGATGCTAAAAATGCTGGCATCAGCCACTGGCCTTCCTGCACCTGTAATGGCTTCCAACATTGCTAACCCCTGTTCAGAACTCTATAACAAGTTGCCCCGTGCTGCTCTTTGGAAATAAGCAGTTAAAGCCCATTCACAGCATGAACACTTAGTGCTGGAAACCTGTAGTAGCTCCAGGGTTTTGTGTGTTACACTGTTAGTGATTAATGAGGAAAGTGGTGTGTGTGTGTTTTTTCTGATTTTTTGATTGATGAATTTCCTATATTATTCAGCTCTGTGGGAAAAGACACTTACTAGAAGGCAGCGAAATGTATATAGGCTATTGCATTTGGGGATCAATTATAATCTTTTTATTAACTGTTTCATAAATTGAGCTTCTAGTTGATGATACTATGACACTCGAGAAGCTTTGCAAAAAGCATGCTGCACTTTAACCGCTAGTTAACAACTCTGTAACCTTTTATTTGCCTTTTTCCTTGTGTTGACAGGAGGAGGAATGTGTCTGGAAGCTGCATTGTGAAGGTGGAGCTGTGTTTTCGTCTCCTTGCCTAAGCTTGTTGCCACACCACTTGTATATTGCTACACTCGGAGGGCTTTTGTGGGCTGTAAATCCAGTATGTAACTTCTCTGCTATCTCAGCATCTGGCCCTGAAATACTTCCTCAGCCAAACTCTCTCGGAAGGCATTGGAAGTTCTGTAAGGAGGAAGTGGTACTTCCACGGACCTCAGAACTAGCCCATAGCTGAGTACGGGAAGGGGGAAGCGGAGTGTTCCTTACACCCCTTGCCATCCCCAGCAGGTTCCTTCACTCACTAATCCGCCACATCCCCAACATCATTTTTCTCAGGAGCCCCAAAAATAGTGGTGTTCCCACTTCCATGCCCAAGAGCCTAATTCTATAGCCCTTTACAGCTGCAATGTGGTGAGATGCAGCAGGAAACTACAGCTATTTCTTTTACTTGGGGGGCGGGGGTGAGGTTGAGAACCACTGTCTAGACCATGCTGCCTCTCGTATGAGGATATTTCAGTCAGCATGGTTCATACTTTGGTTAACAATACGTTGATAAGGTTTGTCGCGTAGATGAATGTTACTATTTTTAAAGGCAAGCCTAACTAAAGCAGTAAAACACCTTCCAGCTGAGAATATTGGATGTATTTCTTACTATGGCTTTTTCTAAAACATCTCTACAAGCTTTCTTGCAAGTTCTCTCTGCTGTTCATTTTACCCTTGGGTTCAGTGCCAGTAGAGTGGCACTGTGTGGCAGGGCTGAGATCCCTTTAAGAGGATCCCTGCTTGCTGAGATCCCTTCAATCAGAAGTCAATCAGCGCAGGCTAGCAGGGCTGCAGGTGCTGCAAGGAGCACAGGACAGCGCCGAAGTGAAAGTAGCTGAGCTGGGTGTGGCCGGGGCCAGCCCAGAGAAGGATAAAAGTTGAGCCAGAGCTCAGTGTGGGGGGAGACTTAGAAGGGGCAAGAGCCATGAAAGAGCCCTGCCCACCAAAGAAACTGCTGGAGCTGCAGGGCGGAGGCGGATGAGTCAGCAGCCGAAAGCTAAAGGATAAGAGCGCAAAAGCCTAGTGTTTGTGGCTGGCTTGAGGAGTGTAGGTGACAGTGGAGAGCTGCACAGAACAGTTTGAGACTGCGTGGAGATTAAGGGAGTGAATTCCCTTAAGGAGACAGTCACTGTGCTATTAAATCCCTGCAGAGAGAGTGCTTGTTGGGGCTAATCCTGCCAGGACTTCCAGTAGGTAGGCAAGCCCGCCCCTGCCACCCACTGACTCGGATGACAGCTCAGGTTACACATAGTGGCTGTGTTACCAGGCTGTCTCATGGTTCCGACATGCAGCAAGGGTGGGGAACTCCAGCCTGTCAGCTAAGTCTGGTCCTTGGATGTTTATTTGGATTCCTTTGAATTTCTCCATTTGGACCATGGATCCAGTCGCCTTCCCCTGAGTGCAGGGGAAGAGAGCAAAGATGAAGCTAGTCTCTTAAGGATAGTCAAAGGACCTATGGCATAGCCTCCCTTCCTCTCCTGTCCTGAGCACATAGTCTCTCTCTGTCTTGGTGAAAACCGTAACTAAATTTAATCTCGTGTCTCTCTCACCTTATGCTTATGCATTCCTCCGTGAGCATGTTGGGCTTTCTGTTAGCAGCAGGCTGCTGTAGAAAGGGAAGGTTGGTGTTTGGAGTGGGAGAGGAGCATTCCTTCCCGGTCTAGTCCAGGAACAATTCCTGCATGGTGCCACGTTGAACCAGGGTGAGGCAGGGATAGGCTAAGAATGGAGCCATGGCTGGAATGGATGCTGTTACACAAAAGCTTCTGGTCCTTCCCTATTGGTCTCTGCAAGCATCGGGAGCGAGGGCAAAAGGATCAAAAAGGCTGCTGTAGAGTTTGAATAACATCTGCAGAGCTGCTCTGACTCCTAAGGAGGAAGAGTGCTCCCATTTCCCCTCTTTCAGAGATCTCAGTGGCCCAGGCCAGTTATGAAGGCATTTGGTTACTGACCTGTCGCACTGTCGCACTGATTTTCACAGGCTTTGGGGGATAAGATATGGAAGCGCTCCTGTGGCAAGCCTCTCTTCTCCTCTCCTCGCTGCAATGAGCACTACGTGTGTGTTGGGTGTGTGGATGGAAAATTGTACTGCTTTAATCACTCTGGAGAAAAGGTAAAAAGATGCCAATGATATTCTCTTTTTTTTGTTATCATCCCAAATGGCAAGAATTTAACAGTTCTTTGGATTTGATTTGTTAATAGTTTACAATATGTATAGCACTGTTTAGGGGATTTCAGTGATTAGAAGGAAGTAACATTGCTGAAGTTTCTAGACACGTACTTAAAGCAGTGTTCCCAAGTGAGGATCAAATAGTTATTATCCTGTGAGATGGAAAGCGAAAAAGAGCAGTGGAGGGGGGTTCCAGTGGAAAGCACCTGAAGCTTCCTTTTCCAGGAGACAGAGGAAAAGCCATTTGTACTAGCCTATTCAGCAAGTCAACAACCAAGCTAGACATAGCACCCAGGAATCTTGAATCATGGTCCCACTAGACAGCCTTCTTTTCCCAAAGCCGAGGTAAAAATTCCAAAATATCTTTTCGTTTGGGAGGTCAGCACAGGTGGTGACACTTTTTGTTTTGCACTGAGCTAGCAGATGTCAAGGAGAAACCCCCTCCCCCCGATCAGCTGTTTGGTGGCCAGGGGCTCCTCTGGACCTTCAGAATCAGCTGTTTGGCAGCCAGAGAGGAGCATGATCCTCCCCCCCCCATCAGTTGTTTGGTGGCCGGGGTGAGTGTACTTCTCTGGGCCTTCTCGATCAGCTGTTTGGTGGCTGGAGGGGAGTGTGCTCTTCTGCCTCCACCCCCACCCCCTGATCACCTGTTTGGCAGCTGGGGTGCGTTCACGCCTCAAGGACCAATCTTTGGACCTCACCTTGCGGTGGGGTTGCATAGGCCAACCAGATGGGAAGCGGCCCCGTGGCCCCACACTAGCCCGGGTGGGGCAACAGTAGCCCACCCTGCGTCACCAGCCTTCTCTGGCCAACGCATCCCATAGCAGACAGGTGCCCACCCTGAGACAGAAGTAGGTGAACATTGGTGGCCACCAAAATGATGGGCAGGTGACTCGTGAGCTACTGCGGACTGTTGTGGACTACTGCAACACTGGGTGAAAATAGTCCAGTCTCGCAGTGCTGCCCATAGTGTGGTGTGAGGAGACAACTTTGGAGTTTTGTTGCAGGTTCTAGGCATTACAGGGAATCCTCAAATGGCTCATGATGGTTTTTAAGAGGAAGACAGGTTTAATTAAGTACTTGCCCTGAAAACCTCTGTGGATGACATTGCAGACTTGGGACTCTGTTGCTTCCTAAAATACTTATATTCTCTGGCAAGCTTGAAAACATATTGGCAGTGAACTAAAAAATAGGTGTGTCAATGATGGTATTAAAAAGCTTCAATAACCGCTTGTTTAATGTTTCAATACTGTTCTGCAGGTTTGGCAGTTTTCCACGAATGGACCGATCTTTTCATCCCCCTGTATGTCAAGTTGTGCCAAACAAGAAATATTTTTTGGCTCCCATGACTGCTGTGTCTATTGTTGCAATATGGAAGGGGACTTACGGTGGAAATTTGAAACCACGTCAAGTGTATACGCAACTCCGTTTGTTTTCCATTGTCACAATTCAAAAAGGAAAATGCTGCTGGCAATAACATCTACAGACGGTAAAGTGTGGATCCTGAATGCTAAGACTGGACTGGTAGTGTGTGTGGAGAAACTTCCGGGAGAGGTGTTCTCTTCTCCTGTAGTATGGGGAACAAGGCTCATTGTTGGCTGTAGAAATAATTATGTTTATTGCCTAGACTTGTGTACAGCTGAAATCAATAAGACCAACTAAGATTTGTGTCAAACTTCTTCCTTATCAGTATTGGTACTTGCAAGCTGGGAAGCTCTTTGAATTGTATCTTAAGCACACAAGCTTGTGAAGTGCTGCACTTCTTGGTGCTTTCTAGTTTGAGAAAGCTAACATGGCTTTAAGCTTGCACACTAAAGCCATGTCTGGTCTAGTACAAAGTGTTTTTGTATAAAGTGTGTTGGTAACTTGTACAGAGTGTTTGACACCTTGAACTCGTCCTACGCCCACCCATGACCAGCTAACATTTTTAAAGGGCTTAATTTCCATCTGCGTTGGGTGCAAGATCAATTTTTCCCTATCCAAGCCAACCTGGTTTTCTCCTCTAGACCGGTCCCCTTAGTTTCACTGCTGCTCAGTGCTGGATCACATGTGTGATCTTTATTTAAGGAAATTTGACAAACTATGTTTGACGGGTCCAGGTGTAAATTTGTCATCTACTATGAGGAGCACGACAGTGGAAGTTACTGTGCTGTGTAGCCTGACATTTTACACAAGTTTTGGTTGGGAAAGTTGCTCTTTTTGTTGAATGTAGCGTTAATATATTTTCTAAATAGTGGATTGTTATCCTTGGATAGATGGGACTAGATCCTGTGCCTCCTTCTAGCTGTCTCGCCCAACTGTGGCATCATGCACAGCAGCCTTAAAGGCAGCTTAACCAACTCCTTGGGGTGGGGAATACACGGGTGGCATCAAATTATTATTATTGGAAGGTCCTCTGCCAATTTTCTCCATGGACAACTAAAAGAAGTAAGATCTGCCCAGGCTATTGGGGTGGGTATAGATCAAGCCAGGCCTGATACAAGTACTGGACAATGGTATGGCACTCTTTTATGATATCTGAAGAAATTAAACTGACTCATCAGGAGGAGTTTCTCTAACGCAAGCCTTAAGTTCCATTTTATTTGATGATTCAAGCCCATTAGTATATGCTTAGAACAAAACTAATCTGCAGAAATGTTCAAGTAACACTTTTAAAGGGTTATGATATTCCAAACCTACCACATTCAAGCTATAAGTGCTTAGTAGTAGTAGTAGTATCGTTTCAAGCCTCTAAATATCTATAAAACAAACATTAGTGAGTCAGTCTTGTCAGGAAGCTTAGAGTAATAGTTCAGGAAATAAAGTATTGGGGGAAGAGGCGGGTTATTATAATGTATTGAAAATATATTTTGTATGTATGGGAGGGTATACAGTCCATTGTTTTGACTTTAATATATTAACTAGTAACATTTCCAAAAGCAGGCATAAATCCTAATTATGGAAGATTTTTAAAAAAAGCTGTCAGGAAGATTCTAAAGTGAACTTATTTAAAATCTGTTCTGTGTTGAAGAATGAAGAACTCTCTGCTTATTTTCAAGCTGTTTATCTGCTGCTTGACTGAAGGGTTTTTAGAAATATTGGGTAATATTTTGCTTCTGGGGTGTTGCTTGTTTCTTGGATTTTTAATTATCAGTATCAATTTGGTCAGAACACAGCAGGTCCAATATGCAAATCCCACAACTACTGGTTATATTTTAATTTTTATCATTTCTATAGAGATTTCAATGTTCAAAGAACTTTACAATCTCTATCTAGTTCACCCTTGCAACAACCCTATAAGGTAGGTTCTACTGTATCTGTAAAAACTAACATCATTCTCGACTACCACAAATGGGTGTCTCCAGTTTGAATAATGTTCTGGGAGTTCACTGTATGCTCCTGCTGTTTATCTCAATAATGATCAGTTGATAGCGGATAAGCCAAATAACTAAACTCTTTTGTCTCATAGGAAGTTCTGTGATACCTATTTAATGAAGCACATGTTTGAAGGTAGATGCATACTTTAGATGTTACTGATGGCAATGGTACTACTCTGATGGTGAAAGCTAAGCATGAGTTTGAGTGCTTTGCAGAATAAGGATTAAACGCATACTTGAATATTTTGCTTGGTCAGGGCCTAAAACAGTGTCAGAAACATGAGTTTCTGGGTGATGTTCATAATGTTCAGATTCATTTTTTTAGTCCTCCAAATACTGTATGCAGAAATCTGGCTAATTTGTGACTGCTTCAACTTCAAGAACATACAAAATGCCAGACTGGGTCAGACCAGTGGTCCATCAAGCCCAGCATCCTGTCTCTGACAGTGGCCATCTTCAACCACTTCACAGAAGTGCACAAGAGCCCGATCCATTCCCTGCTCATCACTCCCCGCTCCCGACAGTCAGAGGCTGCATACCCCAACCTACTTGATTAATAGCCATTTATCGACCTGTCTAAGAATTTATCCAATCTTTCTTTGAATCCAGCTGTGCTACTGGTCTTCACCAGATCCTATTTATGAACAAATAATACAATGGTGCTGCACAAAATCATTCCTTAGTGTAGTTTTTTCCGGTTCTGTAATCAGTGTTGGGGTAGATTTATTGAATGGAAAGTTGCAAAGTCTGTTTGAATGTCAAAAACAAAGAGCCATTTAAAAATAAATAAAGGAAGCATGTTCATAGCTACAGAACCACGTGTAGATTTTTTTATTGAAATAGAACAATTTTTCCAATAATGGACCATTTACATTAAAATCTGACAACCAAAATCTTTAAAATAAATTACACTAACATATCCCTTCATCATCGCTCGTTACTCATTTTTAGTGTTTAAAAACATATAGCAAGACACTTGTAGCACTAAAGGTTCTATTTATAAGGTAAACTTGACCTACACAGTTAACAAAAGGACACTGAATACATACACCTTCTGATAACTTTGACTGTATTATAATTTAATAGGAATTTAAATGACATTAGTATAAGAAACAATTGCACTTTAAAACATTTGAAAAATTAAAAAAGTACACAAAACAAAACCCCCACAATTATACAGAATGGCTTCAGTCCACAAGCCACTTGCTGTGGAGTATTCCCATTGAAGCCCTCTGGGACTTCAGAGTGAGTGAGTGGCTTGTGGATCCCAGCCTTGTTTATAGTTTTATACATTACTAAATGAACCTAGAGGTTAATCATATCCAACCTTGTCAGAAGAAATGGTATTGTGTGTATAAATTACAAAAAATTAAGAGACAATATAGTATTTTATATAGTGGCTCATTGTCTTTAAAATGTTGTTGCTGACTTGAATCAATTCAGTAATAGTGAATCTTTATTTATTTATTTTTACAGTATTCCAGCAATTTGTTGATCAGAAAAGGCTGCAACAAAAGCTAAAGCAAAGTAACACTTCATTGGTATTTAGTGCAAATTTCTGTGTGTGGTTTTCATGTGAAATGTCAATGATGTAGGTGGAGGCTTTAGAAATGTTCCCAAACCAATATTGTCAGTAGGCTGAATACAGTGTTCAGTACACTAGATGGATACCTTCATGCTCAGAAAAAATTCTGCTTTGAAGCTTTAGATCTAAACTATTCATGAGTACTAAACGCTATGTGGTGGGTGTGCTAGCAGTGTGTCATTGTGGTAGGTTGTTTCATCTTGTCATGCACAGGAGCACTTTTTCTTTATGAACTAGTAAACCTAGCTTTTGAAGAACAGCTATTCCTTTTGTTTTTTGATCCCAGCTTCTGTCTTTTTTTCCCCCCTTGCCTTACTGTCTCCTTTCCCTTCCCATGGAGTCCTAGAGATCAATTCCAGACAATTTTAAGTTATAAGTGCAACAAAAACTATTTCAGGATCCAGAGTTCAAGTGATGGTATAAATAAATTTACGCTAAGAAACTCTTCTTTCTGGAACCAGTAAATCAAAAACAAATAACCTGGTCCAACTTCAGATATTCACCAGTAGCTGGAGAGAGCACTTGATCCTATATTTGTAAAGAATTAAAATATTTATTGGTTTCCAGGAAGGCTGGGGCATATTATTAAAAGCTTTAACTACAGAGCTTAAGAAGAACACTCCCCAGCCACACAAGAAAAAACCCTACTTGCAGCTGCACATCTATTGAAGCGAACGTGTCCCATTGTGTGTTGTGCTATTGCAACACTGCTACTGAACCTTTGTTTCTTATGTGGGATACAGCCTATTCAATAACTTTTGCTGACTAGCCTTTTTTCATTTCTAGATCAGAAAGGCAGTACAACGCTCATACTGTTCTCTCTATTATTTACAGCCTTTCTCCCCTACCCACCCACCCCCCAATGCTGTATATGGCAGTTTGGCTAAAGAAATGTAGTCATAAGAAGAGTCCTATTGTGTGTATAATTTGAAAGAAATGCAGCTTCTCCTGTTCTCATTGAAATACTTCCTTATTACGCTATGGACTCAAGACTACTCTGAGCCCTGAGTTATGTATTTTTAAGCAGAAGAGAACTTCCAGCTCTATTAAATTCACAAAACCATTTGGAATTATAGTTGATTTTGTAAAAGAAATTTTTAAATAATCTATACGTTCCTGTGTGAAAACTCTTTTTGCTATTTTATAGACTAGTAAAAGGTCAAAAGACAACTTTGCTTAATTCGAGAATGATTAAAAAAATGTTCAGATGCAGCAAGTGATTTTTTTCCCCCACCTGCATATAAGTACATTTTAACCCAGGTTTCCAACTGGGTTAGTTATATAGGCCGGGAACCTGTGTTCACTGCATTGTTCTCATTGGCAACAATAGAGGAAACATAGTGAGCGCAGGTCCCTGCTTACAGTACAAGGACACCAGGTGATTTTCTGGAAGTTATGCAGGGAGCAAACTCAGTCAAAATCCAATCAGAACAATATTTTCAGCTGAGGAAAGGGTATTTTTAAAAAAAATGTTATTCAAACTGTCCTGAATCTCTCCATATTGGTCTGCCTTGTAAATATTTGTGTGCACAGTCTTGCTGAATTCATGTTTGTAAACCACCTCAGGCATAAATATTTGCAGGTTAAGGCTCTGAGGACTAGTCTGCACAACGTTAATTAACCCATATTTTTATTTTAAAACTTCTACCCCGCTCTCTCCAGCCTTATGGCAGCTTGGGACGGTTTACAAAATTTTAGTTAATACTATACCAGTTAGCGAAGGCAGTGAGCTTAACTTTGAAAAGTCACTCTTTTCAAAGTCACACTTTCACTTATTTGTGAAAAGAGTTCATGTAGAGGAACTTAATACAGCTTAACTAACCTGTTCAGCGTCACATGGACAAACCTCTAGCCTGCACATGGTGGGGTCTTGCTGTGTCCAACAGGGCTACGTACCCACTGGTGCCTAATACCTTTGAATAACCTTCATGAGGAGCACATTATGTCCCTGGTGCATCACTTTATGCTTCTCATCTGCTGTGTTGTAACCTTGGGTGTAAACAAACAAGATGTTGCCCTCTTTGCCGCATATCCACCTGCTCGTGCATCATGTGGGCCACCAGATGTTCACCCTGGGGCTGCTCCGTATGGCATCAACCAAGGAACTGCGGAGCCTCTTGCGCAGGAAAATCTGGGCAAATGTGGGGCAATGCACTGTCCTGTCCTATGGTTGCCTCCCATGTGTTGGGGGACCATGGGGCACCCCTGCGGTCACCCTATACCCCTCTCTCTGTTGGGCTGCATGCACACATTCAGCACCATGGAGTTGCAGGAGCCAACCTAGAGCGTCAGGTGAGCAACTGCAACTCTATGGTGGAGCAACACAGGAGCAAACCGCAGCAGGGAGGAATGCCTGCCTGTTTGTTTTGGTGCTGTGCGGAGCTTGCAGGTGGTGGCTAGAGGGGGTGGGGGCACAGAGCGACCAAGAGTTCCATGTATTAACCCATTAACTGGAATGATAAGGAAAGGGGCTACTCCTTTTTAAGGAATGATAGCAGTAAGTGCAGGCACCTAGCATGAAAAGTAGCACTGCTCTCCAGTCACAGGCTAGAAGGCAACTTCTGAGGGGACGGGGAGGGAGAGAAGTTTTCAAATTGCTAATGAACTGCATTATACCCTCAACTGAAATGGAAAGAGTAGTTGATCTAAGATACAGAAACATGCATTTTACATTCATTTTACAAGTTGACATGTCTAGAATCTTCTTTGTAGTAGAGATCCAAAAGCCAAACATTTGCAAAATGTCAGGAACTTCAGATTTGAACACGTGGCTCATATTTTAGTTTTTTTGTTTTGTTTTTTGTTAAATAGTGGGCCAAACCCAAAACCTCCTTTCTGCATGTCGGTATGTTTTGAGAGGGACTGGATTTAACCTTGCACGTGGGTCCCTTCTATAGCTAGCTTTTCAGAGCAAGGGATCCTATAATGGAGATGAACTCTACCGTGACCAAGCGAGGAAATGGTATTCAGGGTTTTGATCCTTACAGACATGCATTTATCTTCATTCAGTTTGTTTTGTCACGTGTAAAAGAGAAATAAAAGAAGAAAACCATTGAGAAACAACAACCAAGAGCAAACAAGTTCTGTTTTACTTAATGATCTGCGGACAATCACTCCAGGCTTTTGCTTTCCTCTTGGCCAAGGCCAGCCAGGCTGGTTCTGTTGACACAGGGTTAGCGTCAGGTGTAGAAAATCTCTTGGTGACTTCTTTTGCCAGTGGCGTTGATGGAATGGAATCTGAAATCTCCACTGTTTTTGAATGGAAAAAGAAGAAAAAAAACACCACTTAGCTGGAAAAACAAATTACTCACCCATGTAATAACTGGTGTTCTTCAAGAAGTGCTGTCATGGCCCCCCCACTCACTGGGTAGGTGCCTGGCAGGTGCAAGTCCAGAGTCACAGAGGGTACTAATATATGTGCAGCTGGTGCACTGGGACTACACATCCCAGGGAGAGGGGCCCATCCCCAGCCAGGTAAGGTTGGGGAACTGAAAAATGTTCCCACAGATGGACCCGGGGGGGGGGGGGGGG
>QEPC01013002.1:9522814-9565229 GCA_003113815.1 Sphenodon punctatus | reverse complement strand
CCTACGCTTCGGAGGTGAGTGCCCGCGTCCTGCTTCCCTTCCCCCTGTCCTGGGCCCCTGCACCCCCAGGGGTGAATTCCCCACGCTCCCAACCTCGTGAGTGTGTTGAGTGTGCGAGCGCGTGTGGGGCAGCCGTGGGTCCATGGTCAGCAGCGCCCTATGATGATAGGGGCCTGACTTCCAATTGTGCTTGCACAAGGAAGGGCCCACACACTATCCTGACGGGCATTCGTCTCTGATCGCTCCTTGCTCTGACCTCGCACCCCAGTGACAGGGTGAACACGTGTCCGCCTGAGTCCCTTACCCCGGTAACATAACTAATCCTTTGCTATGCCACAGGGACATACATAAGGGTGTGGCCCCAACTACGCTTTAGTTCCTTTGCGAAATCAGAAACCTGTATATAGGTCTCCAAGGTACAAGGGAAGGAGGGCAGGGAGCCATGAAGACAGCACATTTCTAAGAGTACCAGTTACTGCACCAGTAAGTTCATGTTCCTACCTCTCCAAGTGTCTATCTTCATGGCCCCTGCTCTTGGTGACAGGTAAGGAGCACCCCCCAAAAATGGCAATGGGTAGGAGGAGCTTAGTCAAAGACCGACTGCAGCATGTGTCCTGCTGCATTTGGCACCAGCTCTCTGGGCCAAGCGTTGGGTGAAATTGTGAAGGAAAAGAGAGTGTGCAGCTGTGCATGACGTGAGGGAACATTTCTGAGGTAAGTATCTTGAGGTGGCATCGCCACTGCTTGAGCGCAGAAGGGAGCCACACACTGAAGCAGTCACACAGAGAAAGTCTTAGGAGGGTCAGACCCTTCAGGGCCTGTATCGGCTGGTGCGGGGACAAGATCTAAGGCACTACTGTAGAGAAGGGCTCTCAGGCTGGTCTCCCCAGTTTTACAGACATCTATGAAAAAATATTTGCACACCAGATACAACCAGGGCTGAGTGTGAAGGGAATGTGCTATTGCTCCTAACCCTTATGGAAAACTAGGCTGCAATTTCTAACCTGAGCAGTGCACTACCGTGTCCTTAGTTATGCCCTCGGACACACGGGTAGCTATTGTGCAGTCAGAAATGCAATGACCGTTGCTAAGAAACTGGGCTGCAATGCATGAGGCACCTGAACAGCGTGAGGAAGAGCCATGGAAACGGGAGAAGACATGCTGCCCTGTGAAATAGTAGGGCAGAATTAGGTGCTTTGTTGTGAATACAATGTAAAATTTACAATTCATAGTCTCCCTTGTAAAACTTCTTATATATTTTCAAAACCAGGTTAATTCAGCTGAGGGTTAATAACTAGTTTAATTAACCAATTCTCTTATCTATAAAAGTGGACTCAACCCAACACATTTAAATAAGGCTGTACAGGAAATTGTGGCTGTTTCTATGTGCTCGGCTAAATGTCCTCCCTACGCAGCTGCTGGAGGGGCGCTATAGTGGTACCCCCGGCATTTAAGACTTTGCCCTTTTGACAATCAGGAGATTGAGGGCACAGGGCACATTTTTTGCTTTTGTCATTTGTATGACTCTCAGAGGGACCTGTGGCTGGCAATTTTTCTAGATCGTCTGCCTGGGCGCACCTCTGATGAATTGACGCGCTTCCTTTTGGCGGATGTTGTCAACCCAGTGACCCAGGCAGTTATGTCCTTTCTGGTTTGTGCCTTTAATGCACGCCAGAAATTCCTCTCTTTTCAAGCACAATAGGTATCTGGCGTTGCTTGCATTTATTGAGAGTACTGTTTGTCTAATTTGGGGTGGCCATGTGATTGTTGGGCTGTTATGGGTTGTTATGAGTAAATCCAAACAATGTTTCCTTGTGTTTTTAAAGTTTTATTGTATTTTAAGTTAATTCCCAGCCTTGTTGGGGAGGTATTTTTTTGGTGGTGGGCTGGTCCCCCATATTTTGCTTTCCCCTTTTATATCAGGGCTGTTTTATGTTGTTATGCCTATTGTCTGTGTATGCTGTATGTGTTTGTTTATGTGGACAATGACCAATGGTTATGTCCTGAAAATAAATTTGAATAAGGCTGTACTTACACCTGAGCAAAATGGAATCCCAGAACTTTATTTTTCCCATCTCAAAGCAGATAAGTTTACAAGAAATAAAAAAGGTATTTATCTTCCTGAAAAATCCCACAAGAGCTGAAAACAATTCTTCCTTTCTCGCAGCAGTAGCTGCCTCCAGTCCAGGCTCACATCTGCTCAGCTGTCCCTAAGATGGATTACCCAATCCCCTGCAAGAAGCGGTTACAATATAGAAATAAAGTCCTATACCCCAGGCTGGGGACACCATCAGACACCAATACAGGACATCGTCAGACAGCTACAACCCACACTGAAGGAGATCTTTTCTAAACCGGTCTTCCTGCTTTCAAAACAATCACTCACCTAATCTCTCAAAACTGATCATCGGAAGCAGGGGTGCGTTTGCATGTTACATTATCCATGTAGCAAGTAGTGACATCAGTTACACTTGCCTAACCCCTTTTCACGCATACACGTTCTGTGTTTCATTGCATGTTGCAGCGGATATGGCAGTACTCTCACCCACACTTGTGTTCTTTGATGCTACTTGTGGGTGCGTTTTACCAGATTCCGGGATGTTTCTCTCAAGTGTATAGTTGGCGTAGGTGAGACCATCCCTTGTAGGAGTGAAACGTGTGTATATTGGGCATGTACAGGTGCACAACCATGGGTAAAAACAATCTTACAACCTGGATTTGAACTGACTTGCTTACCAGGAAGATAAAATAAATACCAGTGGCTGCATGTGCTGGGGAGGAGGGGACCACCTCTGGTCAGGTTGGGGGATGGAATACACATTCCCCCGGCCTACACTGGGCAGGGAGGGGGAGGGCAGGGAGCAACAGGTTGCCGGCTAGCTGCACTGTGGCAGGCACCCCCACCCTCCGCCATGATGGACAGCTGTGGTTGCCAGTAACAGACAGCCATAGCTGGCTGCCATGGCAACCCGCCACGCTGGGCCGATTTGGTGCAAAAACAAGCACCTGCCTAATTCAGCCTGGTCTGATCGGTTTAGGTGGCTCTTGAGCCTGGACTGTGGGCCCGGTTCCTTCCAGGCCCACATTTCCAGCCTGGTCACCTACCCCACCGGGATCTGAACCGAGCCCACATTCGGTGGGCGCAGAAGAGATGTGTGGGTTTGGTGCTAGCCCGGACAGGCCAGAGCAGGCCAAACTGGGCAGCATCACGTTTGATAACACCCAGTGCCTCCATCCTTCCCCCACAATTGTTAGGGGTAGTCCTGGGCATGGCCTCACTGCATGGTGGGGTTGGGTGTTGTCCACGAGAGACACCGAGATGCACTCGGTGCAAAACATTTGACGTTTCATGGCTCATTTGTGACTTGTGTGGGTGGGCTTCCCAGTTGATGATACCTGGAGCAGCCCACTCAAAATCGGTGCCAGCCAAGCAGGACTGGCCATACGGAGGGCAGGGTCTAGGACAGGTGGGGGCCAAAACAGAGCCTCACGCAACTGGTAGCTGCTACCGCAGCACAACATCATGCTGCTCTCTCCCCACTCCCCAAAGTGCCCTTCCCCTTGCTGCCCTCTTGCAGAAGTGCTGCCGCCTCCCTCCCTGCTTACAGAAGCCCGTCAGAGCTAGAGAGCCATGGCGGGGAGAAATGGGGAGTGGCTTTCAAGAGCCCTGCCGTAGTGCATCACAGTTCTCTTACGGCACCAACTAGGGCTTTTGTGAAGAGGAAGGGAGGGGCCAGTGGAGTCATGCAGGGACTCTAGCCGCTGCAGCTCATCACAAGGTGGTGGTAACATGGTGGTCACACTCACTCCGCCCCCCACTTCTATTTTGTACTACCAGCAAAGCTTGGCCCAACGAGTTCTTACATGGAGTGGCCCCACCCACCCAGCACCATATCACAGAGGAAAATCAAGTCCTGCAAATGGCATGTAGAGTTTATGCACCAATGTTTGGAGGTCAGGCTTGCTAGATTACAGAGTCTGTGATAGGACATCATCATTCTCTTTGCATTTCTCCACGTTTTACTGATCACTAGAATGAATAGAAATCAGAAGAAAGAGTCCACACCTTACACTGGCTATACATGAGGGGAAATAAAACAGCTGCTCTAGGGTTTTGGTTTTTTTTAGGGGTAGCTAATACCTGGGTTGTCCATAATACCTGATACCAGGGTTGTCCATAATAGAACCTATGTTTGCATATGTCTGCATACAAAAAACATCTAAGTTGAGCACATAGACCCATGGTTAATGAAACTGGGGAACCAGCCCCACCCCAGGACAGAACAGTAGCCTTAAAACTGCAAACACATCTCAACCACACCCATTAATAATACTGTCCCATAACCAAGAATTCAAAGTACATGGAACTGGCCCCGGGCCCGGATCTTATTTCTATAGATTTGCTTAAGGATACTATTTCTTGGTGGGGCCCTAGGCTGGCTGCTCTTTTTACTTCAATAAATAACACAGGCAGATTTCCAGCTATTTGGAGTAGAGCTGTGGTTGTCCCAATTTTCAAAAAGGGAGATCATACAGCTCCTGCAAGCTATAGGCCTATTAGTCTTTTATGCACAATATCTAAGGTCTATGGCAAGTGGCTGTTGTCCAAGCTCCTTGTGTGGATTACCCAAAATGAAATTGTATTTCCGGAACAGGCCGGATTCCAACAAGGCCGCTCCACTCTGGAGCATTGTTTGATTCTGCTCCATCTTGTGGAGAAATATCGAGCTAGAGCCGGCAGGCTGTTTGTTGCCTTCCTTGACCTTCGAGCAGCCTTCGATCTAGTTGATAGGGCATTGTTGTGGGAGAGGCTGGCCGCTATGGGAATGGAACCCAGGTTGTTAGGACTTCTTCGTTCTTTGCATGATAACTCCACGCTAGTAGTAAAGACGGATCAGGCAGGTCATCTCACCGAGGACATACCCACCTATACTGGTGTTAGGCAGGGTTGTGTTCTTGCCCCTGTTTTGTTTATTTTATTTATCAACAAAGTAGTGCCTTTGCTGGCTGAGACATCATGCCACCCCCCCAAATTGGCGGGGCACCCTGTAGGTGCCCTGCTTTATGCAGACGATATAGCAGTCTTGTCACAGACGAAGGTGGGCCTAAGGCGACAGCTTCAGTGCTTTTCTGAGTTCTGCTCACAGAATAAGCTTGAGATAAACTACGACAAGTCCCAGGTTGTGGTGTTTTCAAGCTCTCGGCGGGTCTTTCACTGGAGGGTGGGCAATCACACCATTAGACAAGGAAATGCCTACTGCTACCTGGGCTTGCTATTCCAGGCAGGTGGGTCATGGAGCAGGCATGTGGAAAGCGCGCTGGTGAGGGCAAGGGGTACTGCATTCTCTACTGCCAGGCTTTTTTTCCATTCAGGGAAGTGTGCGATAGTCCCTGCAGTCAAGGTCCTTAATACCAGGATTCGTGCCCAGGTTTTATATGGGGCCGAGGTTTGGATGCCGCTTGCACCGCATTGGGCCGGGAAACTGAATAGCTTTCAGACGGGTTTTTTGCAAAGGCTTTTGAGGGTCCCTAGGGGTACCCCCTTTGCAGCAATTAGGGCAGAGCTAGGCCAATGCCCTTGGTCAATGGATGCCTGGGCCTTGGTCTTAAAGTTCTGGGCCAAGCTCCACACTGCTCAGGGGAGGGGGCTGATCAAGTTTTGGAGGGAGGATACGTATAGGAGCCAGTGGCAACGTACGGTAGAGCAGGCTCTGCGTAAATTAGGCTTTTCCCCTGCCTTTTTTGCAGGTAAAGACCTGGGAGATATCCAGCATACCATATTAAGAAGGTTGCAGGACCAGACTCAGCAGGAGGAGAGAGCACAAATTAGAGCCTCGGCCCATATGGTGGGTTACCTCCCCCTTTTGAAATTCCCTCTGGATATGGCGGCATATTTACTCGCTGACATCCCATTTAGGGGGAAGTACCTATTCATGTGCGCGAGGCTTAATGCCCTACCCTCTGCCCTACTTGAGGGACGTCTGAGAGCTATTCCTTTTGCAGATCGTTTGTGCCCCTTTGATGGGGAAAGCGTGGAGACAGTCCACCATATTTTATGTAGCTGCCATTTATATGACTCAATCCGTACTGAGCTTCTCTCCCCCTTTCTCCGGAGATTTCCGGGTAGAAATGAGTGGAGCCTCCAGCTACTGGCCTTGGCTGATGTGGACCTCTCCATCACAAGTGCTGTGGCTCGCTTTTTGATGCAAGCATTTAACTTGCGGAGCTTGTTTGTTAATTTCAAGCAACCCATCGAGTGAGGGTTAGTCTGTGGTATCTTCTTTTTAGGAATGCTATCATTATTCTATTATTATTACTATTATTATCATTATTACCTCATTTGTCTTGAAATTATTATCTGTTGCTTTACTATTTGTCCGGATTGGTATGTATGGGAGCAAATTTGCTCCTTGAGCACTTTCTGTTGTTCGGCTGAGGTATCTTGGTGTGTATAGTGTTGTGGTTCCTGGGTAACCTGTTTATTTCGTTTAATTCAAGATAATAGACTGTTTACTGCTGTATGTTTTTATGCTGTATGTTTTATTTGGCTTCGGCTGCGAATAAACAAATAAAAAAAGTACATGGAACCTGCTCATGCCAATCACAGATTGTAAAAGCACTAGAGCCTCTCCGAACTATGGGTGTGAAACCATACAATCTTTATGAACACAAATGAACTAGCCTGGAAAAACAATTACCCTATCACCTGGAGACCACACTGCCCCCAGAACAACCACTCCAACCCCTATCACACTGCCCCCAGAACCACCACTCCATTTCTGAACTTTCAGTCTTTGTCCTGCAAGGGAACCTGTTCAAAGGATGAAAAGACCTCAGAACTAAAAGGTGTAACTGATTACACAAACAAGAGTCTAAATAGAAACACTGGCTACATGACTTACTGTAATAACAGCTTGTCTATTGTTTTACAACAGTTTAATGTGCTAATTGACCACTGTGCTAATCAAGCCTAACCTTGCTGGGTTTAGCTCAGTTTGACCTCTAACTTCCACAGAGCTCTGTTTGAAAAAGAACTCCAATACACTCAAAAGCGTGCATACTCTCACCATTGATAAAGAATATCACCTGAGCTACTGGTCTCTTTATTTCTGTGGCAGCCAAGAGGTCAATCAGAAGCTAGCCTCCAGCAGATGATGGTGGAGGGAGAGGGACCAGCCTCTCAGAGATTGTCTCCGGGGAAGACAATGGCCCTGGAGCTCCAGGAAGGAGACAATTCTGACTGCTGCAGTCAACGGCAAATCTCCCATTGATTTCAATGTGCTCGGGACTTCCCATTTAAGTAGAGTACAGCGCACATAATGCGTAGAATTACCATTAGGTGCAGAGGCATTTTTAGTGCCCTGGACAGTCGTCCAGTGGAAATTGCACTGATTTTGCCCAACTTGTTTTACAAATTCTCTTTTTTAAAATCAATCCCCTAAAAAGCAAGCTCAGAAAGGCTGTGGGGGACAGGGTCTGTTTTTGTGAGAAACAGTGGTTAGTCTTACATTTATCTGACCCACTTTTCACCAATAGGAATTCTCTAAGTCTGAGCAGCAGCTGGCGACAGAAAACTTAGAAGATGCATCTGGTCTTTGAAGAGCCTTTGAAGCGGAGCACCTTTCTAACAGCCCTGATTGCACATGCTAGCAAATGCAAACACTTGCAACGAGCTGACTCTAAAATCATCTTGAAGGGCTGAAAAATAACTAGCATATCTACTTTAACATGTTTATTAGCAGAGAGGGTAGATTAAAATCTTTCCCACATGTCACAGGGCATTCCTGTAATCGAGGGTTCCCCCAACCTGGAAAAAGACATATGGGAAAAATGCCGCCTCCAATTTTTGGCGCCAGTCTTGCCCCTCAGGACAGAAAAAGCTTGTACCATCCAGTTCTCAAGTCAAAACATTTCCAAAGCTTAAGTGATGACTTGAGTGACAACTAAAGGCGGTCAATAGTTCCTCAACTACAAGGAAGGTGTAACTTCTGTGTTGGGGAAACGGTTGATTCTGAGAATACAGATTGACAGGTAAGAAACATTTTATTCTCATACATACTGGCTCCTCCCCCCAAAATACTACAGGAATACTGAAATCACTGAAACACTTTGCTAAGGACACAAGAGTCTTAAATAATGGCTGAGTAAGAAGAGTACAGAAATAATAACCTCCCTGATATTCCATATTCACAACTCCCTGAGACTCCTCCCTACTCCCCACAAAAACATTTTAGCTTCCCGGTAAGTAAGTTAGTTAAAAATAAAGGTTGTATGATTAAGGTGAATATGTTTATATCACGTTGTTGTTGTGTGTAATGTATTTTGTAACAAAGAAAGCCAAAAATGTAATGTTTTAAAATAGACTCATATATGTATATCAGTGAATATACCATTAAACACAGTCAATGATGTACCTATACATGCTGCTCACAAACTCATCCTGGGATTTCTCAGTAAAAGAATGAGGATCCTGCACCTGGAACTCGGTTTGAAAATCTGGAGATGATGCGCAAACCAGAGACGAACCCAGCTCCCTCTGCAGTGCTACTGGGAATGGCAAGAGTGACCATGAGCAGCAGCAATAGGGGAAACCCAAACCTGCCATTGTACCTGTCACAGAAGTAGGAAGAGTGTTGGACTTCTTTAGCTGTTCTCTGCGTTCCAGTTTCGACACAGCGGTTTCTATTTTCTTCTCCTCTTCCTGAGCTGTAGATTTCTGCACTGCGTTTGTTCTGCTGACATTGCTGCTTTTATTATCTGACTGATGGCTCACGCTAGCCTAGGGTGGAAAGGGAAGATAGTCCATTATCACAGCTAGAGTGATCATTGCTCTGGGACCTGGGAGGGAGGCTCAAAAGCATAGTTTAGTGTGATCCTCTGATCCAGCCCTGTCCCTTATTTATTATTCAACTTGCACAATGAAGAAACCTCACAAACCTGATGCCGGACCCCAATGTTATGCTATTGGATTCTGTCAGGAATCGATATGTATGTGACAGGCCTTAGAAACTAATCGCAAAATAATAAAGAACCTCTCATTTACACTTTTTTTAATTTACTAAGATGTGAAAAAAAGAATTCTGTGGAACTCATAAAATGCTGAACATCCCATTGAATTTCAATGAGACCCTGCAAAACCTTGTACACAAAGGTTCACTCGCAATATTCTTTTGCAAAATGAAACCAGAATTTCTACCTATTTTTTCCCTAGCTGCAGTGTCAGATCCTATATAGCTTTACAAATGAGCAGAAATTAAAATCCACACAATTAAAGCTGAAGTTTCAACTCATCTGTTTTCTTTTGAAACTTCCCAGACTTACATTTTCTTTTGCAAGTTTCTCAGCCTGCTTTGCCTCTCTGGCTTGCCTCCTCTCCTCTCTGGTGGCTTGTTGCTCCCGGAATCCCTTTTGCTTTTGTAATGCCAGTGTAATCCAGAGTGGCTGTGATGATTCAACTTTTTTCATCAATTTAGAGCCATCTAAAGAGTGCCTGCTCTGAAGAACTGGCTTGTCTATAAAAGAAGAGCAAAGGATAAAAGGTTTTCTTGAGTGCAGTTAAGAAAGGAGTTCATTTTCTTTTAGTCCCCTACCTTAAGAAAATAAAACCCAGTTATAATAACAAGTAGCCTGAACTCCATACCATTCATGTCCTGCCAAATATGACATGCCCTGGTCTGCAGCAGACTTTGTGACTTGCAACAGCAAAACAAAACAGTACAATGAGCCTATCTTAGATTTAGGTGCTCAACTGATTCTTGGTGTAACTCACTTAGGTGGGCTTCTAGCAAGGATACATTTGGCCACACACACTAGTTTAATCAGGCCCCGGAGATCCTGTTCTTATGTAGAAAAGGTACGCAGTTACCTCCTTCCCCTTCTACTTTGTTTGGCTTCTTAGACCTGCCACCCCCGTGGTCTATTTTGATGCCCCTCCTCTCCTTATTGGGAAATGTGGGTGTGGTGTAGTGTTTTGGCCAATAGGGGGGCTTTTACATTGTTATGCTGGTGTGTTTTAAAAATATGTATATGTTCGTTGAGTGGCCTCTGTATATTCACATACATCGAATCACACGTGGAGATCCTGAATGTTGGGAATTTACTTTCCAGCAGTCCGCCTAAGCCCCCTGCATGCTCAGTATGACACTCCCACACCTGGATAAGAGAAACTAGAAAGAAGGGTTTTCTCAGCTAAGGGGTGAGTGGCGTTCCTCACCTTTAATTTACATAATTGTAATTTCAGAATTTGTTCATTTAATTAATTACTTCTATTAAGTTTACAAATAGAATTTTGTTCATTTTCTTTCAATTTTTCTCTGGTATTCTAGTGGATGAAAATTTCAGCTGCAGCACACATTGTTTGTGAGCTGCTTCAAGGAAACACACCTCAGTGAGTTTGACAGTGGGTAAAAATAGACGTGATTTGGGCCTGCTTTGGCCAGGAACCTGGCAGCACGTATAAACACAGACCGCCAGATGCTGGCCTGGTATTGGCCTGGGTAGTGTTGGGGCTGTGACCGTCAGACAACCTCCAAGGTCACAGTTTGGGCTAAGGCCTGCTCGACCGGGCCAGAGCAGGCAAGCACATCCGTATGGCTGCGCCTCATTGGCTACCCATCATGGCAGGGTGCAGGCCAGTGGTGGCCCTCATCTGAGGGTGCCTGGGGCTCTGTCAGTGAGCACTCTGTCTCTGCCGGGCGACTGAAATTGACATCGGAGAGCGCAGCGCTCTGATGTCAATTTCAGCTGCTGGCAGAGACAGAACGCTCAGTCAGTGAGCGCTAGTCTCTGTCTGACTCTTGGCTCTGACTCACTCCCTTCTGGGACTCCAGTGTCTGGAGTTCCAGAAGGGACAAACTTGAACTGAACGCGAGCCGGGCGGCTCAGCGTTCAGTCCAAGTGCCGCCGCTGGGAAATCAAATTTCCTGCTCGCGGCAGCTTTGCAAATGAAAAGCCTCACCTGGGCATTCGGTGGAGGCACTTGGCGGCGAGATGGGCTGCAGCGCGCATGCTTGAACTGTTGAGCATGCGTGCCGCAGCCCATCTCACCACCGAGCACCTCCACTGAACCCGGAAGCCTCACCTGCCTGCCTGGTGCTTGCCTGCCTACAGTCTGACTCCTGAGTCCTGCAACGGTGAGTAAACAGGCTGGGGGGGGGGACTCGGGAGAAGAGGCTGGGGGCCTGGGATGGAAGGGGGGGAGGGTGTGCGAGACTGGGGAATGGGGGGGGAGTAAATGTGGGGGGGACTCAGGGAGCAGAGGCTGGGAGCCTGGGATGGAAGGGGGGAGGAGGGGTGCACCCCCCCATTCCCCACTCTCGCGCACACACACCCCTTCCATCCCAGGCCCCTAGCCTGGGGAGACGAGACACTGGGGAAGTGGGGGGTGAGTAAATGTGTGGGGGACTTATTTTAAGCTTGATGTGCATGTAGACTGTGCTTTCTTCCATCTGACGTTAACCCTGGGAATTCCTTGCTGCTGGGTTATGCCAGTGTTTTGGGTTTACAAATTATTTATTTATTTTAAGCTTGATGTGCATGTAGACTGTGTTTTCTTCCATCCGATGTTAACCCTGAGCTGCCCCGAGCTGTTTTAGGAGGGGCGGGGTAAAAATCTAATATAAATAAATTAAATAAATAAATAAATAAATATAAAACCTTGGGAACTCCTTGCTGCTGGTTTATGCCATGCCATTGGTCTAACGTCCCCCTGGCTGCGCCTGCTGTCCCCCTGGCTCTGCCCCTAAGCCTGCCGGCCTTACTGCCCCAGTGCCCCTCCAACATCAAAACCCACCAGCCGGCCCTGGTGCAGGGTGCTGGGAGCCGGGCCATGCAGCTGGTGGGATGGCTGTGGTCACATCAGGTCGGTGCCTTGACCTGACCCGGGTCATGTTGCCTGGGAGTTTCCACCCCAGAGTGGCCCAGGGAGCGGTACCATCAACCACAAATCTGTTTTACCTAGTGATGGCTCCTTCCCACTGGTTGGGATTCAAAAACTGTGAGATGTTAAAGAGCCAGGCGAGGGTCTCCCAGGTGATAAGAAAAGTCATTGCCCAAGAGTTCAGTAAGGCCTTGGAGCTCTCAGAGCCTAGGACATCTCTCTCAGTGGTTCCCTCTCCTGCTCTGATCTGAGCACTGCAGTGCAGGAAACTTCCTCTTTAACAAGTGCTACCATCTTGGCATCTTCTGTCCCAGCAGTGCCAGTTCAGTACACCCATCCTATCTGTCGCAGTGCCACGGCCTGGTCTGCTGCCTAACTTTGGTGTTGCATCGCTGAGTTTCAAGAGACCAAGCATATGAAAGCCAAACATCTCATATGCACATTACAGAGAACTTTGTTACCTCTCTGCAGGTGGATTTACAAAGATCTTGAAAATGACAATTCACAAAGAAGTTCAGCTCCTATAGCACTCCTGTGTGATTTCTGACAGGGACTCGAGTCCGCTAGTTGCATGAACTTTGACAATGCTAGCCCGGGAATTAGGCTGTACAAAAGAACAGGAGACTATGTTCCATCAGAGACGTTGGGTAACATCAAACACATAGCTGCAAAATGGCCGCCCCTGCCACCACTGGCCAGGTCAGGTTGGGGGATGGAATCAAACGTTCCCTCAGCCTGACCTGGCCAGGGATTGGAGGATAGGGAGCGATGTGTGGCCGGCCAGCACCGCACCTGCACTGTGGCCAGCATCCCACCCCCCACCATGACGGCCAGTCATGGCTAGTGGCAACACTCCCACCGGGCCGGGTGGGCATGAAAACAGACGCATCTGCCCGGTTCGTCCTGCTCTCCCCCACCTGGGCAGCTTTCAGGGCTGGACTGTGGACCCAGTTCATTCTGGGCCTGCATTGCCGGCCCACCACCAGCCCCACCAGGGTCTGAACTGGGCCCACATCTGGCAGGCCCGGAACAGACAGGCTAGAGCTGGGTGAACCTGGCCCATGTGATGTTAGTTACCCTCTGGGGAGGGCAAGTCTTGTCTCTCTTCCCCAGCAGACAGAGGGCTCCCTGTGTTCTGATTTGACAGCATCCAGTATTGATACGCCTGGGCCACTTGTGGCCCATAACAAAAGTAATTTCTAAAGCTCCCACCTGGAGGTCAGTTACCCTCTGAATCTGCACTCGTGGATAGTAGGAATGCAGCTACAATGGAGAATTCTCTCAGGCATGTTCATTCTATGAGTAATACAGCTGAGCAGGGCATGAATAAGGTAAAAGGGAGTACTGGACCCTCCTTCCTCCAGAAAGCTAGAGAAAAACTGAGTTGTGTAGGCTTTCACTCTGCATCATGGAGGATGTTATCCTGCCTGGGGATAATATTGAAGAGCTGGATATTTTCTATACTAAAAGAGCTGAGGTACTGAGTTGGGTCTATTTTCTCTACTAGTGGGCAAAAGATATTCTCTACCAAAACATGTCCTTGCATTTTTGCACAATCGTCCCTCAGTGGGGCCGATCCCATGCCCCATGGATCCCTCATGCAACCCGTGCACACCCATACCCGCAACCCACCTCCACGTCCATTGGGAATGCATTGTGCCGGGCGGATTCCACATAGAAGGGTTTGGGACTTTGGCCAGTGTCTTTCCATTTTACATAACTTATCCTTGAGCTAGATGTCTGGTTCCCTAGGATCCCTATCCCTGATTTCAGGGATCTGGTGTCTTGGATAAGGGTATAAAAAGTATGGATAGAGACTGAATGAAAAGAATGGCCAAAATATGGAACTGCTATCCAGCTAAAGGTGGCTAATATACAAATGTTAAAGACCAGTTTTCCTTTTCCCAAAAGGACTAGAGATGGAAACATTATCTTCCCCAACAGGGTGTGAGGGCAGCAGATACGGGTATTTACTCTGGGATGATCTGTCCAGCACAGTGGTGAGCTCCTGGTGAGATAATGTGAACATGTTGACAGGTACTCTCACATTGAAGAGTCTGTGTCTTTGTTATCTTTATCTTTAGTCCTTTCTCCTCCATCTGTTCTTTCTAAAAAGGTGATCGTTTACTTGGAAGACACAGAGAATTAAGCAAGTTTCACTCTGACTGCTGATCTTATTTTCTCTGATGAGACTCTGCGTTGTCTTTCAAGGTGACAGGGCTCTTCCTCTAGTATAAAAACAGCACATTAGGAATGGTCTTGTTTCTTTTAAAACATGCCATTGTTAGCTATCTAGCATGTACATTGTTTTGGGGAGAACGACTGCCTCAGAGATGATGAATGTGCAGCTAACCCTTCTAATGTTCTTTCCATAATTAATGACATTGTGAAGGGCTGAGCCGGAAATGGTAGGGTGGAAAGGAATTTGGTATCGCCACCATCCTCTGGTGAGGGTGGGGGGTATGGGCTGAGCAACGGGGAGTGGGAACTCCTCAAGGTGAGAAATGGGGGAGTGGGCTGGTGGTGGGGAACTTTTGTGTATGAGAGGCATGGGAGTGGGGATGGGAATTGGCACAGGATTTTTTTTGTGGGTGGGGAGGTTGTAGAGGATCTTATTGGTTTGCATTGTTGTTTTTTAATTACATTGTAAGCTGCCTCAAGCCCTTGGAGAAAGGCATGGTCCAAATCTAAATAAATAAATGATTACTCTGAAATGTTCTGCTGCAGCACAGATGGGAAACCTTTTCCCTCCCAGGAGTCAGTTTGAAAACTAGGCGGGAATAGGGTTGGGTGGGATTGGAAATGGGGGGTTTGTGGACGAGAATTGATGTGTGGAAGGTGTGAATAAAGAATGGGGTGAGTGGGTGGTTGGGGTTCGAAGAGATTTTAATGTTTTATTGTATTTTATATTTTTACTGCTGTAAGCCGCCCCCAGGTCTATGGAGAAGGGCAGGGTCAAAATGTGAGAATTTAAAATAAATAAATAAATGTACCACTACTTATTATTAATTATTATTATTATTAATTATTATAATATAGTGTCACCCCCTGCCATGGCACTCAGAGAGCTTTACACAGAACAAGATAGATAGATATTTATTTACGACCCATGTAGGTCAAATTTCACATTAAAAATACTACAGTCTCATAACACATGAGAAACATGTCGATAAAAAATACATCTTTCTTGAATAGTACAACTTAGCAAGTATGTACATCTTCAATCAAAATAAAAATGTGAAGATAAGCAGTTATTCAGCAGTTGCCAAACAAGTTCCCCTACACTTACAACTTGAGTTACTCCATACGTCAGCTTTAATCTATAAATATAATGGATATCCTCAGTATACATAAGGCTCCCTTATAGGAAAATTCCTACATCATAATAAAGGCTTATCCCATTCGCTCCTTGTCGCCAAGAACACTACTAGTCTCTCCGCTCTCATACTAACATAATATGCAGCACACTGTAGCAAAAGTGGATTATCTCCTAATTACCTAAGAGGTCTCCGGAATTTAGAGAATTCTGGCTGATTCTCATTGACCTGGGTTTTCCTTTTTGTCTGAGCTGCACACAGAAACTTCGCAAGATAAAATACAGACTTTGCAGTCAGCTCCGAAAGGAGCTGAGCCGTCCTCTCATATAAAGAAGACGATTTGTCCCCTTTTGCCCACGAACTCAACCACTTAGTTCTTTCAGCAGTATACAAGGGACATTCCCACAAATGCGGGATATCCTCCACCATATGTCCTTCAAGCGAGTTAAGATCTGCTCCCTATCAACCGAGATTGGGATACGATCGGAAAATTCGCCGATGTGCCCAAGGCCAATTTTCGTTAATTCCGATCCTATTTCTTGAACCCAGGAATTTTTCCCTTTTGATTGCCCTTCCTTTTCCAGCAAGAGCCTCTTAGGAATTCGATTTGGGCAGAGGGTCCTGAGTTTTAACCAATAAGAGAAAACTCGCTGCCTGGCCTTAACAGCCACATTCAAAATCCCTAGCTCCTGCCTGACCAAAGCTCTTGGGGTTGAAGTTTGTATCCCCATGAGTTTCTTCAGAAAGGCGGCCTGAACTACCGTGGCGATTTTGACAGCCCACAAATCTAGCCCCCACAGCTCTGCACCGTACAAGAGAGTGGACTCAAGTTTAACCTCCGCCACTCTCAAGGCTTCTAAACAGGGTTGTTTGCCACAGTTCCTAAAGAACTTCAAAATCCCACATGCAGCCTGTTCAGCCTTCAGTCTGACCCTAGCCAGTTACACAGAACAATCTAACGCAACAGCCCTGTGAGGTAGGTTAGGCTGAGAGAACACTGTGACTGGCCCAAGATCATCCAGTGAGTTATATATAGGAGGAGCTTTACATTCACTTTTAGGAATTTAGAGCACTGTATAAGTAGCTGAAGTTCTATATGATGCCCCTAGCTACAATTGTCATTTCCATTAATCCTCTCAAAAGATACAAAGCCATCAGTTCCAGCCAAAAATCACATGGTTTCAGAGACTTAGGGTGAAAACAAACATGATGGCGGGGAGGCAGCTCCCCAGGCCACCCCAGGGAAAACTACTGCAGGTTTGGCAGGGAGGTCTGTTCACATGAGCAGCTCTCAACCCGGGTGTGGCAGCTCCCAGCACAGGTCCCTACACACCCTGGGGTGGCTCGAGGAACTGTCTACACGAGACAGGACTCCCAGGCCAATGCTGCTCATGCTCAGCAGGATCCGGCCCAAGAAGAGATGCCACCAAACAGCTGATGTGGAGAGCGTCTCTCGCCCCCCAGCTCATGAGCTGTTTGGTGCGTGCAGCTAGGCGCCAAACAGTTGATGGAGGCACTCCTGTCCCCCCTCACCTCCCATTGGCTGTTTGGTTCTCCAACTGGCCCACCAAACAGCTGATAGGAGCAATGACTCGTAAGGGAAGCACCAGCCGGCCTTTCCCATGTAACAGGGAGCCCCCTGAGCTGCTGCTGACACAGGGCCAGCTCCCTGTCACTTGGAATGTCCAGGTGCCTCTTGACCCTCTCCAGTGCTGGGATTGGGATTGGCCTTCTCACATATCGCCAGTCCTGAGGAATTCTCCCCCTCTCCAGCACTGGAGGGGAGAAAGTGGTGCCTGGACCGTCCAAGTGACATGGAGCTGGCCCTGTGGCAGCGGCCCAGGGGTCTCCCTCTTACTTGGAAAGGATTCCTAGGGGTTCCCTCAGGAGTACCCCGCATCAGCTGTTTGGGGGCTGGCTGCACACACCAAACAGCACATGGGTGGGGCAGGAGGAGCATGATCACCCATGCCGTCTGACAGCTGGTCAGGGTGGGGGGGGCCTCGAGGAGCTCCAACCCCCCTCCCAATCAGCTGTTCAGCAGACCAGGTAAGCATGATCCTCAAGCCCCCCCTAATCAGCTGTTCAGCGGGTCGGGTGAGCACGCTCTTCTAGGCCCCCCTAATCAGCCATTCAATGGGGCCAGGTGAACATGCTCCTCCAGCCCGATCCATCTACCTCACCTTGCAGCAGGGCTGGGAAGGCCTAACGTGTGCAGGCCCATGCTAGCCCAGACTGGCCCAGGTAGGCAGGTGTTGGCTCGGGATGTGTCCCCAAGCTTTTTCGGAGGATACATTCCATAACAGCCACCTGCCTGCCCCTGGGTGTACACGGGCCAACATCTGGTGGTGATAAAACAAAGATGTCAGTGAGTCCTGGGCCAAAGCAAGCTACTGTCACATGTTTTCACCCATGGTTGGAGCCTATCGCATCCTGATAGCATGCTGGCATCTTTGTGAAAAATGTGTGTGGGAGGTTTAAAACAACTGGTGCTATTAAAGCATTAGTAGTTATTTTCTCATAAGATACATCATTGTTGGTTTTTTTACTGAAGGAGAATAATGAAATTATAACATACATGTACCTGACTTTTATTCAAAAAGTAAGATTCTATGAACCTCTAGGTGAAGAGTATTAGAAACAAATAATGAAAAACATCCAAAATTCAGATCAGAATGGGCAGATTAGCCTTGCTTCTAAGAAAAGTTTAGCAAGCTCGGCAAGTTCTCATGAGGTTTTTGTTTACAGCAGGAGATTGCTCCCTCCTTGAAAGCATTTGAGATGAGACTGCAGCGCGTGGGGGCTGCTCACTTTTTCAGAAGTTTTTTAAACATTTCTTTTCATCCTCAGATCTCAAAACTGCTTGGCCTAGAACTGTCAAAATGTGTTTTATTACGTTGGCCTCGGTGAGCAGTGATGCTTCCAGCTATTTCTGGAAAGAGTGCTGGTTTATAAGTTTCTTTGAACCTCTGAGCAAACTAGGAACTTGTGACAGACACAGGTTGCAGAGTGTGATGTTTAGGAAGTCCACAGGCAGGTGTGTTTACAGCAAGGGGTTGGGCTTTAATATTGGATGAGGATGCAAGTATACTACCCAAAATACTGTATTCAAGGCACCAACCGTATTCCTAGTGGTGATATGTATATCGTACATAGACTGTCCCCTCACTGCCCTCCCTCCTGCATCTTTTTGCCTTCTTCCATGCTACCCATTATACTTGGACCAATTTCCATCATCTGCCATGCTAAGCAATTTCCCTGTATACCTTCAATTGCCATTTTAAGATACCCAACTAGTTTAGATGATCACGGTTGGATTCTGATGTTACCACCATGAAGACTATCAGCATATTATTTCATTTTTGTGTCTAGTGCCTTTTGTTTGTATCCAAACTAGGCTGTAAACTTACTGGACCAGGGATTTGTTGGTTTATGTGTAAAGCATCAGACATCACTGGAACTAAGTAAATAAATCAAATAAAGGTTAACAATAATGTATACATAAGGTCAAAAATTCTGAGCACAGATCTCTCCGAATATTTGTGGCAAAATTCAAGTTTCATACCTTTTCTGAGTGGCTCAGGCTTTTTGTCACCTCTCTCTCTCCATGGAATGGTGATAGATGGTAAAAACGACTTCTTTTCTCGGCTTTCTTCCTCTTCATTTTTGTTCTCATTCTGTGCTGATGGGTGCAGAGGGCTCTCTTTTTTCCAGCTTGTATCCGATTCAGCTTTAGCTACCCTTTGACCTAAGCTGTAAGCTAAATTTGACCTGTTCATTTTAGAGAGAGGAGAGGATGGTGGGGTCCGGTTGGTCGGCTTTGGAGCTAATGCCGGTTTTGTTAGAAGTGGTGATTTGCATCCAGGTCTCTCCTGACTCAGTAGAGGGGCCTGGCTATTAGCTGGTGGGGACACTGGGGGAACAGCTGAGTGCAAGTTTTCTGTAACATCATTTGAAGGGTCTTTTAAAGTTTTCCCACTGGCATCCTTTTTCTCCAGCCTGGGGGATGTGTTCTCTTTTAGAGATGCATCAATTGTTTCTTTTTCATTGTCTGTTGTAACTAGTGGGCTAGGCACGCCTTCAAAACTATCTCCTGCGCTATAACGTTTCTTTTTCTTTTGGTCTGCCTGTTGATCATAGTGAAAGCGCAGGGAATAGTTTGTCCTTCTAAACTTTATCCCAAAGGGAGAAACGTTTTCTTCTCCATGTGGCATCAATTTATCTGGTTTCCTTGTACCAACATTTTGCTGAGTTTCCGTAGCAGCTGGAGAATGTGATTGGGACAGTCCTTTGCTTGGAGAATGAGGAAGGCTTGGAACAAGGAAGGATGGAAGATCTTTGGCAAACATACAGCCTTCTGTGTTATCTGCCATTTCAGAGTGGGTTTCTGTTTTTTCTCTAGGTATTTCAGGCATGTTATCTTTACAAGCTGGAGCCTCAGTGTGACTAACATCTTGATTTGCTTCAGTGGATGAAGCTGTCTTCTTTCCTGTGTGCTCTGCTTCATTGACTTGGATGCAGCTTGGAATCTCAGCATCTGCACTGCCTTTTGAAGTCTCGGAAAATTTCTGCCATGCGGGTGTTATAGAAAACTTTGCATTTGCAGAGAGGGTTTTCCTTAAGTTTCCATGGGAAGCACCTCGTCCTTTGGGTGTCCAGTCATCACTGTGTCTACTGACACTTACTTGCTCCCTCTCATTTAATTTACCATTTTCTGCATTTTTTAGAATTCTGGATCGAATAGAAGCCCACTCAGCTAATATGGCCTGGTGGTTCAGGGTTTCTTGAGCATACTTCATTTTACTGCTGCTAGGTTTGGGATCAGGAGTGATTTTCTGTGTGTTTTCCAGTGGAGGAATATCCACTGTTTTTCTTTCTTCTGTTAAACCAAGTAAAGATTTGCAGGCTGTGTCTTTGATCTGGTTCAGGTTTACTGCAGTGCCACAAAGCTGTGCCCCCGTGACCAAAATAGCTGTATGTGGGACACACAAAGAAGATGGGAGTGTGTGAGAACCTTTGCTGGATTTGTGAGTCTTGGATTCTTTTACGGCAGAAGGAGGAGCTGCCTCTTTAGCAAGCGTAACTGGACTCAAATTCACTTTCTGAAATATGATCTGTTTTTCTCCTGAGGACACTTGGAAGGTGAATGGTCTGTGTGTAGCTTGTTTTTCGTCCACTTCCTGCCACCGTAATTCTTCACCTATTCTTTCCTGCTCCTGAGCTTCAGCCTCTCTTTTCTGTTTGTGTGTGAGCTTTTCTTCCACCTGGTTTTTCATTTTCTCTGGCTGTTTTGCTGTTTTTTGAAGCAGAAGCTGTTTCTCTGCAGGTTCCTGACTACCATCTTGAAAATGCACATCGTCGTTGTCTTGTTGCAGTCCAGGGGATTTCCTTTTTTCTTCTGGATTCTCCAGAAACAGTTGGACTTTTAACTCAGTTTTTTCCTGTATTTCCAGTTCTTCCCCTTTTTGATACTCTTGTCTCTTTGCAGACTCCTCATTTTGTGTCCCCTTTTCTGTCTCCGGGTGTTCTTGTTCTAGCTCACATTTTCTTTGTTGTTCTGGTTTCTTTTGCTTTTTCAGTTCTTGCTGTTTTTGCTCCTCCTCCCTGTATTTTTCTTCCTCCTGATGTTGCTTTTGTTCTTCAATTCTCTTATGTGCCTCCAGCCTCTTAGCTTCTTCCTCTTGCAGTAGCTTCTCTTTAGCCTCTAGATGCCTCTTCTTCTCTAGTTCTTGGCATCTCTGTTCTTTTTTATGTTCCTCATCATGCTGCTTCTTGATTTCATGACATCTTTGTTCTTCTAGTTCTTGTCTTTTTTGCTCCTCCAATTCTTGATGTTTCCGTTCTTCCTGCATCTTTTGTTCTTCCAATTCTTGGCATCTTTGTTCTTCCTTCCTCTTTTGCTCCTCCAATTCTTGGTGTTTCTGTGCTTCTTGCCTTATTTGCTCTTCCAATTCTTGGCGTCTTTGCTCCTCCAATTCTTGGCGTTTCCGTTCTTCTTGTTTTCGTTGCTCCTCCAGTTCTTGGCGTTTTTGTTCTTCTTGTCTTCTTTGCTCCTCCAATTCTTGACGTCTTTGTTCTTCTTGCCTTCTGTGCTCCTCCAATTCTTGACGTCTTTGTTCTTCTTGCCTTCTTTGCTCCTCCAATTCTTGGCGTCTTTGTTCTTCTTGCCTTCTTTGCTCCTCCAATTCTTGGCGTCTTTGTTCTTCTTGTCTTCTTTGCTCCTCTAATTCTTGGCGTCTTTGTTCTTCTTGTCTTTTTTGATCCTCTAATTCTTGGCATTTCCGTTCTTCCTGCCTTTTCTGTTCTTCCAATTCTCGGCGTCTCTGTTCTTCTTGTTCATGGTGTTTCCATTCTTCTTGTCTCTTTTGCTCCTCCAATTCTTGGCATCTCTGATCTTCCTGCAGTTTTTGTTCTTCCAGTTCTTGGCGACTCTGTTCTTCCTGTCTTGTTTGTTCTTCCAGTTCTTGGTGACTCTGTTCTTCCTGATTTATTTCACCTTCTTCCTGGTGCTTCTGCTCTTCTGTTGTCAAAAGCTTCTCTTCCTCATAACGTCTTCTCTTTTGCTCTCTTTTCATGTCCTCAGCCTCCTCATGTCTTTGTCCCGCCAGACGCCTTTTTTCATCTTCTGCCGCCATTCGCCTTTTCTTTTCAGCCTCAGGAATCTTCCAGAGATGATCTTGCTTTCTCTTCTCAACTGCCAACTCAAACTGCTTTTGGCCCTCTCTGTTCTGGATTGGCTTATCTGCTGCAACATTACTGTAATGGCTTGGAGATTTCTCTGTATACTGCTGGTTTTCTGGGGTCTCTTGCTCAAACTCTGTCACTATTACACTTTGGGAATACTAATGATGGAAAACAAAAATAGAATCACTTAGAAGTGATCTTCATGCCATTTCTTCCCTGCACAGAATGCCAAGCTGATCTCCTGCACAGTAATAAGTCTTGGAATAAGTAGGTTTGAGATCAATACAAGACATTTTATATTTTATGTCCTTTGTTAGAAAGTAATTTTTTTTTACTATGTTTGAGCACAGGACTGTTGCAAATTAACTCCTGTGTTACCATGTCACAAGATATGACACATCAGAGTAACTGACTAACACAACAGTTAAAACAGGAGTGCCTACGACATCAATTCCAAGTGACATCCTGGAGGTCCTCACTGGAACATTACAAGGGTTGTAACTGCCCCTGTCAGTGTGACCATGACATCACAGTTCTCAGGAAAGAGGTGTGGCCACACCGAAAGGAGCAGAGAGGGGCTCTTCTGTACTTTTTGGTGTAGCCACACCCCTTTCCTGATCACAATGACAGTGTTTGGAAAAGGGGCGGGACAGGGCTCCCTGACCCTCTGTCCCATAAATCTGTCAATTGCCTGGGATCGACATCTAGTCAGGGCTGATCCCTGCCTAGGAAACGTGGAGTTAAACTGTTTCAGAGTTGCACAGGAACGGCATTATGATAATCATCCTGGCAGCAATAAGACTGTACTCTTACATAATGTTTAGTCTGCTAGATGTAAAATCAGTGGCACCCAAATTCTAGCCCACTAAGACCTGTATTGGCACCTTCTTAGAAGACTGATGGATGCACTTAATTTATGGGAAATAAAGCAGACAGCAACCACCTTTCTTGGGACAGGCAGCTCAGTATGGATAGGCCTTTTTACAAACGCACATGAAAAATATTGAAAAGACAGTGAGGCCATTCTCGGTGGGGAGCGCTGCTTGATGGCATAAGTCTACACGGTCACACGGACATATTAACCATGAGGGTGGATCATCACCACATGGGCTGCATGTTGCCCACATGCCCTGCTTTAGCCGTCCATGATGTAAGCAATGTCAGATCCGCATTGCAAGCATACACCATACTGAAATACTTTCCAAGCCCTGGGGTTTTATGCTTTTAAGTCCCCCAAATGTTAAGCATCTGTGCAAAATTGCTGCCTTTTGCCAGTTTCTCTGTAGGGCTGGCTGTTTGCACAGAGCAGGCAGCTGTGCAGTGCAGCCGGAAGGGGGAAAGAACACAGATAAAGAGAATGGTACTTGGCTGCCTGTTTCAGCTAAACACCAGTTAATCAGAACTTATGACAGGCTGGCTCCAAAGCTGAAATCTGGAAAACCCCCCCCCCCCCCCCAATATAAGGAAAACCTAGGAATCTCTGCCTCTTCTGGGGCAGCTAGGGGTTGGCTGATTAATGCTAATGGGAACAGTATTTCTGATTCAGTGGGATGCTGTGAAGTGGTTTAATGGTGCCATAGGTGTTGGGTCTGTCACAATCTCGTGCTAGTACCTTGCCTCTGCTCCTCTAGGAACAGAGTGGTTGTTTTTTTCTGTAGGAATTGTTTTGCCCGCTTGTTCCTTCTATGGCAAGAGTCTCATTGATTCTGGCAGGCTTAGGGCACAATCCAGCTCCTACTGCAGTCAATGGGAATTTAGCCATTGATTTCGGGGGAGGGGGGGTTGTGCCCTTAGTCTCTATCAAGTGCATTTTCTCAGCATCATGGATCTAGCCATTATGACATCTTTGACACCAGCATTACCATTTTTAAACTGTAGCTTTTAACACTCCTAAAATTTATGCTAGAAAATGCTAACGTTCATCTCTTTTTTATTGTTCAAGATGTTTCGACCAACTGCATTCAAACCTCTTGTCTGCTTTTGGGTAGCTCTTCCCCAGCTTCGTTAATGCTCCAAAGTAGAGGGAAATTGTAAATTGCTCTCTGACCCTGATTATAAAACAGAGAGGCTTTGTGGAGGGTGGAGCTTTTTTCTTTAACCTCCTCAGCACAGAAGGAGAGAGCTGAGGTGCATCGGCAACGCAGATATGCTTGCACTGCCATTTCTCCTGCTCTCCCCATTTTGTGAATGAAAAATTTAAATTCCCAGAGTCATCATTCTGACACCTTTACCGTCGGTGGGGTCAATCCCGTGCACCGCGTGCAACCTGCCATGCACGCAAGTCATGCACATACCCCTAGAGAACACATCATGCCGTGCAGGAGCCGCACAGATCCTATGTGGATCCCACTTCAGAGGGCAGCCACGGTTTGTTCTTTTGTGCAAACCTTGAAAAGATGCCAGTTACGTGTGTGTCCCAAGAATGCTGATAAGCAGCATGGCTCTCTTTTTTTATTTATAGAGCAAATTAAGGTACAGCCAGCCTATTACAGTACCAAGTTCTGCTCCTGTCGGAGCGTAAGACACTTTCCTGGTAATTTAGTTTGCTTTTCAAGCCATTTCTTCTTTAGAGAGAACAACTATTTACAGAGCTGTTCTGGTGCAGCAGCTTGCTCTCTCAGCACTGCTCTTGCAGGCTGCTGGCCAGCGTGTCCTCTAAACACTCCCTTCTGGCAACTCACACACTCCCTCCAACTTCTGTCTAGTTTGCTACATTCCCCAGGTGAGACAAGCCATTGAATTTTCCCTAGTTATCCATATGAGCTGTCTCATTGCAGCCAACATAACTATTTGCATAAATATTGAACTCCTGAGTACAAGTTTGCAACATGAGACCCAATGTTGTTTAAAGAATGTGTAGATTTGTCCCATAAATTCCTATGAATGTATGGCTCCATGTATTCTGCGTTTCCCCACCGGCAACAATGGAGGAAAGACAGAATACATAGGGCTGATTACAACCCAGTTTCAAATCTAAAGCACCCCATCTTGCCACTTGCCAGCCCAAGACAGTCTAATACCTTAGTTAATCTTCTGTGTTTCCTTGACACCCTTTGATTTTTTGGCTTAACGGAGAGTTTGTGCTTAGCTGCACTGTTGTCTAGACGAGCAACTGCCTGGGGAATTGCATCAAGATTGACTGTGTCAATTGTGCCAGACGATGAAAGGTGTCTTTTTGGCCGAGATGATTTGACTGGAGTAACCTGTATACGTTACACAGAGAAAAGAAATCCTGGCTGAGATCATTTACTAAAGAGTTTTAAAACAAAACTATTTCTACATTCCAGAGTGTTAGTGGAAGAATTCAAAGCAAAAGATTTTTTGAGGAGGGTCACACAGGCCACAAACACAACAGCAGAAGCTTTAAAACAGTTTCCAATATAGCCCCTGCTCATCTTTGCATATTCGTATCTTCAAAACATTTACCTTTTATTTTATTTACTTATTTATTTATTTAGGGAAGAGATATTTTGAGCATTTTTTAATTTTGGCAAAGGTTAAAAAAAGATATAGAGTTGCCCCTCCTTAAATAATTCTACTCATTTTTTAAGCAAAGCTATTTAGCACGTTGAAATACGAAACATCAGCTTTGTGAAGGAAGTCAAGGAGTTGGCTACAGGCATCAGAAATGACATACTCAGCAAGCAGTGTGTTTGAGCTAGGCATCTACAAGAACACAGCAAGGGCACAGTCACTGAATCTCTCTAAGCTCTGCTGGCAAGATCAAGGAAATGGAGGTAACCTGGCCCACTTTTCGTTCCATGGTACCACATTTCAAGAGGCTAGCAGTACTCGTACTGGAACTGGCAAAAACAGTCCTTGTACTGCCTTAGGCCTGTGTGAATAGGTAAATGGGAAATTTTGTGCATCCATTCATCCATCTCCTCCTGCACAGAGTTGGGAACAAATGAGACCTAATTATATTGCTCGATGCAAAGTCTACATTTTATCATAAACCATATAGGATGTGCCACTAGGACAAGTTAACGTTGCCATAAGAACCTAAACGTTGGCATTTGTAATTTTTTCAAGTAGTGTAGCCTAAGCACTGCATTAAACCCATTAAGTAACCATTTGCAGAGCTACTACACTAGGGCCTTTTCACATGGGCACCCCCCCCCCCCCCCCCCTTGCATACATGTGCAGGTTGGGGGGGGTACCTGTGCAAATGCTGTGGCAGATGGGTGGGGAATGGGTGGGCGCCCGTGGGAACACCGCGGCTGGTGGGTGGGGGTATGTGCACACTCCCGCGCTCCACCCATCATCCATGCATGGAGCAATGGGCGCCAATGTCTGATGTTCCATGGGTGGAGATGGGAGGGGGTCCATGGGAACGCACCCCCATGCACTGCTCCCCCCCCACCATGCCACCTAGCCATTCCCCTACCCACCGCAACCTGTGTGAAAAGGGCCTAGGTAAGCTCCATGAATGGTCATTTTTAAACAGGTGGGGTGGCTGGGTCGCATGCGGTGGGTGAATTGCCGCTGCATGGGCTGTGCATAGGGGGAGGGTGCAGATGGGTGCACATCCATCTATCTCCACCCACAGAGCAACCCACTTTTTTGCTGGTGCATGGGGGATGGGTGGAGGCAGATGTAGATGGGTGGAGGTGTGTGGGATGCGGGAGCGCGCACCCACAACCTCCACATTCAAATACGACACTACCACACGTGGACACTGGGTGTCCATGCGTGGGAGCGTCTCATTTTAAAATGGCCAATGTAGTTTATCTGCGGAATTATTTTTTGATAGAGAGTTGCCAATAGCACTAAGCCAAAACTTTAGGGAAAATGGACTATGATTGAAAAACAATTTTCATCCCTGCTAATTAAATAGTCCCAGTGAAGCTCAACTAGCATTAGTTGGGCCTTGTAAATGATTGGTTAATCAGTCATTTGGTTTGCAGATCACGGCCCTATAAACCAGGAATGCTTGAAGACAAGATGAGGTGGTCTGTGTAGTCCTCTATCAGCATAGGAAATGACTTCTCAGCTTCTGTCATTTATTTTCTAGTGTTTCTTCCCATAAAACAAACAAACAAACAAACAAACTTATTTTAAGTGTCTCTACAATCTTGAGTCCATAAAAGACTTAAAAGTCAGTAATGCAGTAAAAATGATCGGCAGTTCTCAGATGGAAATGAAAACAATTCTAAACAAATTCAGTTAACTATTTGTGCCTAATTACCTTCCCCTTCTCCTCCACTTCATGTCCTGTTCCAGGCAAACTCATAGGGCTTAATGGATCTGGAGTGTCACTTGTCTAGAAAACAAGAAGATTACCACATCTAGATATCAGACTATAGAGGATCTAACAATTACAAGTTAGAGAATTAGTAAAATTATCAACATTCTTTTATTCTATTGCCTTGTCGACACAGGACTGAGGGATGAATAATTCGGCTTCTTGATAATATGGTTTTCTCTTCTTCATCTTTCATATTCTTAACTGTCTGTGGGGAGAATTATGTAATATCAAAGTAGTGACACCTTACTGGCTTTGGCAGCTAAAGGAAAATGGCTCACACATCCTACTTAGGACTTGATAATTAAATCTAACAGAGAAGCAAAGTAAACCTATCTAAGATTTCAAGCAGTCGTGCATATGTTTTGTCATATATTGAAATGGATTGAAGCCTGGTGCAAAAAAAATGGAAGAGAGAGCCCCCTTTCCTCATTGTGACAAATTGCTATATCACAGGGAAGGGAACTTCTGTATGTTTGAAATCAGTTTCCCAATAACATTTTCCTCTCAGAAAAAGCTGTAGAACGTTCAGAGGCAAACCAGATCCACACAAACCCCCCCTTGATTCCACAGCACCACTCTTTGCCCCACCCCCACCAACATTCCCAACACATAAACCCAACGAGGGAAGAGCTAAAATGCGGAGGGCTCTCTGACCAGCCAGTGGCCCCATTTCTGCTCTAAAGTTCTGAACTAAATAGAGCTCATCAGAAAACTACCTCCGAAATCTTTTCCTGATGGAAATCTGTTATAATCGGTTCTAGAATCTTTCCAGGTATTGATGTCAGGCTGACTGGTCTGTAGTTTCCTGGATCCTCCTACAAAGAATCCAGGGCTATTGTGTGGCAATAGAATGCCCTACCTACTGGACCAACTTGCACTGCTTTGGCCTGGAGGATTGGCAAGGAGTTTAGTCACCATCCTATGCCAGTCCCTCCTCCATGCACCTTCCAGTTCTATGGATCTGGGAATAGCTTCTGCTGCACCAAAAGGGAATGGGAAACCATACCAGGGAGGCAGCCCTCCCCATGCTGTGCCTCCTGGGCTCATAGGTGCATCAGAAAACACAACTGGATCTTACTGTCATCATCACTCATGTGCATTAATGTAATAGTCTCTTTAAAATTGTTCATCTGTATATGTGTCACAGAGTATCTGTAAATAGCTCGTTCTACCTTGGAGATGATACAGCTTTGTGCGTTATGAATTATAGACAATTTACACCTTTGATACAAGGATTCACCAATTTTGAAATATGGGCTTCGAGGGAAGGAAGATTAGGGAAGGGGATTCTGGGACACGTACATTTGCTGAGTCACAGCCCCCTACTTGTTTCTTCCTGCAACACAGGCCCTTTAAGGGCTGTAGATATAGGAAGCAGCTCCTAAGGATGCTGGCCATCTGGCAACTGTTCAATGGCATTTGGGGAACAGGCCTGCCCTGTACATCTTGTGGCAACAATTCCCAGCATGGGTGGCGTCCCTTTTTGTTATGAACTTTGCAATTGTTTTGCTTATGAGGTTGGTTGGGTTTTTGTGTGTTTTGTTTGTTTCTTTGGGGTTGGGGGATTGTGTGTTTTTCTTTGGGGGAAAGGAGTGGTAATATGGGAGCTTGGGTGGTGAGTGTTAGGTAACTGAGAGGGGGAGTGCTAGGACACCACCACCCCCTAAGCATGTTGGTGGGGTGTATTCCATGACTCTCCTGTGAGGTGGGGTGATGGGGGAGTCTGTAATTACAGATCAGAATTTGTAAGTTGTGATTTAATTTTAAATTGTACTTGTAAATTGTAATGCATTTTTGGGGTGGGGGTGGGGGTGAGTGGCCTGGGTATTTTTAAATTGTACTATCATCATCATCATCATCATCATCATTGCAACACTCAATTTATATCCCACTCTTCTCCAAGCAGAAGTTGAACTCAGGGCAACTTACAACAAATACAAGCTGCCCCAAGTGGAAAAGGAAGGGACAGAAATCCAATAATTAATAAATAATAATAATAATAGTTTATATATTCCTTTGTACAGTTCAGCACTTCTTTTAGTGCCCCTTAACAGAATAGGACTATCATAGATGACTGGTAGCTGTCGATTGGGGGTGGGGGTGGGCAGGAGGCTGGACAGGGGTTCTAAAGAGCTTCCAAAAATCTGGGGGCCCCCTACAAGTTGTCTGTGGGGACGATTGTTAGCATAAATCATCTTCAACAACTGGCATTTCTAAAGCTTTTTTCAAGAACACAAAAAATTGCAGCCATCATTCAAAAAATAAATAAATTTAATTTCTGTTTTCTTCTTAAACAGTGAAGCAAAATTAAGCATGGGAGGCATGACACAGCTGCTGAGCTCTTTGAATCTTTAGATGTCAAGGGGCTACGCAATAATGCATAAGTAATCTTATCCTCATTTTACAGGTGGGAAAACTGAGGTGGGGAAGGAAAGGTATGACAGTCAATGGCTGTTTTCACATGGTGTTGCTGGGTGGGGTGATGGGTGTGCGCCGGTGGTGGATGGAGGTGGGTGTGCTCCCTTTCCCATGGGCGCACACCCATCTCCACCCACGGAGCCTCCTCTGTTTTGTTGGATGGCTCTGTGGGTAGGTGATGGTTGGAGGTGGGTGGAGCTGGGTTTCCACTGCGAGAGCACACCCACCTCCCGTGGTGTTTCCATGGGCGCACTGCTGCAGCGTGCACATGGAACCCCCCATCGTACACCCGCCTGCACACTCAAAGGGGAGGGAGGGGGCATTCATTCAAAAACGGCCAATGACAAAGCTGGGAATCAATTACAGAATTCCCATCTTCGGCTATGATCCACAAACCACATATTTCTCATGGACTTCCATGAGACGGCTCTGGGTAAATGGTTTGTGGCCCTGTTTCTTATCCACTGTAGCGCCATGCTTCTGCTACACCATGCAAGCGTAGCATTACAATTACTGGACAGTAGGACATTGCCGCTGCCAGATGATTCTGAACATTTACCATTCATGTTTATCTGTATGTTTTATAAAACTGTGAACTTCTTGGTGCAGAGATACAATCGCCCTGTACATTTGTAAAGCACCATAAGCACATAGCACATAGGAATAAAAAATAAAGATGGATCATATTAAACAAGCACATCCTTAACGGCACCCTCTCTCTCTCTCTGTGCTTTAAGAAGAGCGACTCACATTCTGATCCCTTTTACAACACCCCAGTAGGGGAGTCATATGCTGGGAAATTAGGAGCATGAATTTCGGTTCCCTCAAAAGCAGTATGAGTGCTTGAAGATTTCTCTACAGTTCTCTCTGATTTTTTTAAAATAGAGGTGTAAACTTCTGTTTAATAGCCATTTGGGGCCACTGAGAACTTCCACTACGTCTATCTATTGATCAAAGGTAGTGTTGGCATCCAATATTGTTGACATCTAGTATTGCTTTTATATTATGACTTTAGAAAGACTACCCCGAAGAAGAGCTTTGACTTGAAACACTTTGGGATTGATTTTTTAAGTTCTTACATTGTTGTGCTTTAACATAGTAATTGATATTGTTATTTATTGTGCTTATGTCTTTGTAGTAAATTATTATTTTGCTTCCTGGCAACTCTTTTGTGCCGTTTCACTAAAATATGTGGTCAGCTCAGAAGAGACCCTTTAATTGATCTCTATGCTTCATGGGTTCCCTATGAAACAGAAATGCATTGTTCTGCCCTGTATCCGAGACCTCGCAGGGATACACAGGAAGCAAGACTGGCCTCTCCAGCTCAGAGATGTCAACTCTCATGATTTTATTCCGAGACTCAGTCTCACAACTGTTGGTGTTTTCTTAAAGTCCCAGGTGCTGAAACTGCAAGAATTTCACTGTTCTTTTAAAATAAAAATCCCAGCCTGCACCGTCTGCAGAGAGAAGCTTGAAAATGTGACTGTAGTGTAGTCCTAAAGGCTCAGAAGCAAAAAACAAAGACAAGAGATTTTTTTTAAAAAAAAAAATGCCATGGGTCCAAGCCAACTGGGGGTCTGACTCATTATTTTTGAACCTGCTGAGCTGGCAACCCTGCTATTTTCCTATCTGCCCAACTGCTTCCTTGCAAGAAGATTTGTTCATCCATCTCCCATTCTGCATCACTGAATTCTCTCTCAAGCAATGCACATACAGGAGTTGCAGCAGATACCCATGCACCATGAGACCTGGGGTAGAGAAAGCAGTTCCACCTCCGGTCGTTCAGGTAGTTAGCAAGCATGGAGTAATGCCTGTACAGCCCCCAAAGGATTGCACCCCAAACGCATGGCAAGTGCCTTACATTCCCTCTCTTGCATATCCACACAAGCCACAATCAGCCTCCTACAGACTTGACCAGTTGTCTCTCTAAAATAATCTTCCCTTTCAGAACACTTGCAGAAATAGCTTTGACACGTCCTCCCTGTTCAAATATCTCTCAAGAATCTCCACTCTTTTGATTTCACACTTTGTTAACAAAGCAGCTCTGCTATCCGTGGAAAAGTTCCTTCATGTCGGGTCACTCCACATAAAAATATTTATGGATAATGTTTAAGTGTCTCTTGGCATTCCCAACTCTAAGCTCAACCCAGGAGAGGCAGGATTCTTAACAGAGGAGATTGCAGCAAGGCCATAGGATCTGTATCTGACCGACTGAGAAGAGTCAACCTCTCACGGGTGCATTTTGACAGGATTGCTCCCTTCTGGCTGCAATGCACCAGTGATAGAATCCAGATGTCAAAAGTGTCTTTTCTGTCATTCCCAAGCCTTCCTCTGACCTATAGGAGGTTTCTACTTTTGCTTCCTTCTCTGTGTGAAGTAAACTATGGGCCTTTTGAGCTTCTGCTACAAGCTCCACTTCCCATGTAGAGCATCAAGTGCATAACCCCCACCACACAGCACTCCATTAGTCTGGGGAGCAGGAGTTCAAGGGGATTACCAAATCTGGGCGTCCTTCCATAAAACAAAAACTGTTGCAGTGACTTGGTGAACTTAGCAATGCCTCATTGGGCATTGCTGCTACACCTCAGCAAGTTCTACTGGTTCAACAACACCATGATGTGGAGAATATGTCCGTGCAAAATGCTTACTTTATCACTATCTGAGAGTACAGTGACCTGTTGAGCTTCTAAACAAGCATTTGCCTAACCAGTTGTTCTAACAGAAACTGTCATTTGTGGTGGTTGCCTGTATTTAATATTCTTGGCCAACTGTTGCTGGGGGGAAAAAAAGGGGAAAAAAGTATTTAATATCATAAATGGAAAAATACCAACTCTATTATTGGATTCCATGAGTTCAGTGCCTAACAAAACAGTGTGGTCAGCAGATTCTCTCACTCAACCTCCCACAACAGATTTGCAGAATTGTCTGGAGGGAATCTACTAGCCATGCCACTACTCCTCCATGCAGGTCTCACCATTTTTTATGGAAGGAAGCAGGGTCATTGGGGTAATCAAGTCCCCAAGGATAAGGGTGGGAATATTGTCGGAGAGGAATAGAGTACGTCAAATGTTAAAGTCAGTGAGGAAGGAGAAAGGTAGAAGCCAGTAGATTAAGGCTACACAGCAGATGAAATGGGCCTCAAAATGTAGAGAAGGTGCGACAGGGAGGGATAAGTGTTTTGAATTGATAAAATGGACTGGATTAATGCAGGCACCATGGCTGAGTGTTTAAGACACTTGACTACACCCCTGAAGGCTGCAAGTTCATGTCCTGCTTGGTCTTGCACTGGATGGCTACCTTCTGTCTATCCACCCAGCTATGAATGGGTATCTGATCCTTTGGGGAGGTCAGATGTGGTACTGGCCATGTCACTCCCTTATGCATCATAGGCCACAGAAACTGGTGTACTTTAACCACACCCAGCTCAAAATGGACTAAGGATGGCAGAAAGTCATTCCTGCTCAGATATCCATTCTTCACAATCTATACCTTCTCAAGGAACACATCTTACCTTGGATCTTTGTTCTCCTTAGTACAACACTGCTCTTCGCTCCTATTCACTTCAGTGGAAATTCAATCAGCACCTTCTAGGTGATTTCTCTCTCCAGCTGAAGATGAGCCAACATATTACTCCCATGTCTGAGCAGTATTCTCACTTTGAGAGCAGCCTAATCTGAGTTGATGGGACTGCTCAATGTATATCATCTCTCTCTGCATAATTGTTTATATGTATGCCTGTTCATGAACTACTGCATCAGTACAAAGGTCAGTTCTGAAAGGAGCTGAAGGATCTGGACGGATGTGCTTTTCTATATACATTTTGGTGTTTCATATGCACAAACTGCTATGAACACTGAAGTATGACTATGAATGGTGCTAATGTAGAAAATGGTAAGCACAATAAAGCATAAGCTGTATTTCAATCAATCAGATTAAAGAAATTTATTGTAATTAAGAATGTTTGAGAACTATGCTGTGGAAAATAAATTTCCATATGTATGAGTTTTTAAATTTCATTTTATTGACATTCCCATGAGGTAGAATATTTGTGCTAAGTGCCTCATATGCAGTTCTCAAAATTTCCCCCAACTATTAAAGATTTATTTGCTCAGGCTTACATAAATTAGTTTGAAGACAGAAAAAGTCTACAAATGTCCAAATTTCTGCAGACAGCCAGTCTCCTTACAGCACTGAATGCTCTCTCTAGTAACGCCTAGCATCTTAAAATACACTGACTTAATTAAGTAAACTGAGTTAATAACTTTCCACTGGCCAACTTTCTTTCAACATATTTAAATCTCTGAGGGCCGATGTCGAGTGCTAAATGTCAAACTCCCAAAAGAGCCATTATTACCTTGCCACCTAAAAGATTATTTTCCCTTTACTAGTTTATCATGACATTTGCCTTTCAGAGCACTCTGAAAGGCTACATGAATAATACTCCCTTGAAATCAACGTAGGAGTCTAAAATTCCTGTATGGTTGTTTGTGGTGAGCTAATTTTAAAAGTCACTTTCCATTTATACTTATCATGATGCCTTATCAGTGCCTGAAATCTACTATCAAGTGATAAAATGGGTTTCCATGTAAAATGGCAGGAGTAAGGTGCAGACTACCAAGAGCAATACAGAAACCAAAGCTTGGCATAGTTTGAAGACTAAACAGGTATCCTGTACTTGAAAAGTGTACTATGCTGTACTTGAAAAGTGTACTAGAGAGAGACCCTACCTAATTTAATGAATAAATAAATATCCAACACCACATTTTGGAAGGAAGCAAACAGGACATCTTATATTTCTACAGCCAACGGCAGAGTCAAAAATAGAATCAAAAGCTTAGCAAAAAATCTGTGAGATTAAACTGCTCTGTTAGATTGCACTGGTCTCTTTTGGTTTATATTGGGAAATTGGTAGCTTCAGCAAATGTTGTTCTGTTACAAAATACAGTTACTAATTGGAACCAGTAGGAAACACTTTCAACCAAATCACCAGTTAGGAAGTGGCATCATGTCAGGAGTGCTTTATAGCTCCCTAAGGCATTTCCAGGACACTACACTGGAGATTTCTACAGGACCTTTAACACACTGTCTGCAGAGACAACAGCAAACCTGATCGTGAGCAGAGTGTGATGAGAAGGATCTTTCCACTTGGACACCTCTTCAGTGATAAAACAATCAAGATCGTTCTAAGCAATGTGGATGCTTTGCATTACTCATTCTGCTTCCCACCCACTAAGCTAACCTAGTGCACACACCTTACTCCCTCTTAGAACAACACTGGCGGTTTGCATTCACGTATGTCTAAAGATTATTCATGTTACAATCCATCTACAAGGGGTGAACATATGGAATAGTAATGGGAAAACTTTAAAAGGTTTGGAGATCCCATTTCATAAAAGCACCCAAAAGAACAGACAGTTGAATTATGTGAGAAGTGTTTTCAAAGGCAAAGAAAGGTTGCAGCACTTCTTCCTTTGCTTTGTCACAAAAGCACTTGGAAAAGATACATCAATAATATCAACAAATCAGTCTGATATTTCGCCTTTCGACACATACTGATGAAAGCGTGTTTTGGAAAGAGTGAAATCTACAGGATTATTTATCTCCATTGCTCTGACTGGCCCTTTCACAACTCATTCTGCATATCTGTAACATACAAACTTTAAGGAAGAGTGCAGGAGAGAGAGAAAGGCAGCATCCACTCTGTGGAAATACCTTACATACAAAAAATACAAGAGGAAAAGGCAAATCATGCCATTAAAATTAGAAAGGCCAAATTTTGAACACCTTTTCCTTTTCTTAGATTTGCTTAAATAAGTCTATATAATTACTACAGAATTTTATAAAACTACATCTGTGTTCTTTTCTTAAAATTACATGCCAGTGATACCAGAGGTGTCTCTAAATCAGTCTTTAAAAAAAAAATAATAACCTAATGGGGAAAAAAACCCATCTAAAATCCCAACATATGGGCATGATGGAGAAGATTTTGAAAAGAGAAACCACACATCAAAAAACAAGAATAATATTATTTACAAATTATGAAAAATGTCTTGAAAGTGACTCAGGACAGCTTAACATAATGAAGTCTAACTAAAAGAAAAGGATTTCTTATCCCAATGCATTCAGCCATCTAATCGCCCTGCCTAGAGACACATAATTATTGATGGGAAAAAACCTACAGTATTCCAGACTCCCAACTCTAGGTGGTATTGACACATTGCCCCAGATTCACCTACTCTTTTATCGTGGGGCTGTCAGATGTTCACCCTGGGCCCACTCCATATGGCGTCAAACCCAGGAAATGTGCCATGCAGGCAAATCTAGGGCAACATGCTGCCCCGGGGATGCCTCCAGTGTGCTGGGGGTCCATGGGGCTCCCACACAGCTGTCCCATGCCCCCCATCTGTTTGGGCACACGTGTATTCAGCACCATGGAGTCACAGGTGCTGGCCTAGACTGTTGGGTGACCAACCGTAACTCTAATGGTGGAGAGGTGGGGGAACATGTGGGAAGACCACGACAAGCCTGCCTGTATGTTTTGATCCCGTGCAGAGCCTGAGGGTGGCAGCTGCGGGGTGTGAGTGTGTGTGCGTGCGTGCCACGGAGCGGTTACAGGATCTGGGGGCTCCCCTCTTGTTTGTTAACACCCTCTATCACCCCTTATTTCCCCCAAAAACGATGTATTTATGCATAAATACATCAATAAGATAATCAATCATTAATGCATATGCTTGTGAGATTTGTTTTATGGCTTACATGGCCTCAATTGCTCCATACATATAGGGATGTTGTAGATCAGAAATGACTCTCTTTTTTTGCCTTAATTGTGTTACTGTTAATTATTTAAGCCTAATTTAATTTAACTTTAGTCCCTAGTGCCAGTTGGAGATGTACATTTTGATTACTGCTGATTATAATTTCAATAAGGGAAACTATCCAAACTTGGAGAACTTGAGACAGAGAGCAAAAAAGAAGAGATGAAGGGAAAAGTTCAAGAAGTAGCTATCCAAGCAGAGGAAGTTTCATTTAAAAGCAGAGAGTGAGACCCAGGCACATATATCAAGGAACACAAAGAGCTCAGCTCCCAAACACAGTCAGAGCCGGGGTGGTCAGCATTTCCGGGAGGGGAAAGATGTTTCAAGTGTGACACATAAAAGCTGTAGCACTGAAAGTCTCTGGCTATGACAGACCCCAATTAATACATCCAGGCTCTTGTGATGCCAGGTCTGATATATCCAGATGTCCCTGCCCCTAATGGAGTGCTGTGTCATTATGATGCCTAGGAGGGTTATATCAAAAGGGGGGGGGGACTAAAGCATTCCACTGCCCCTTTCTAACATGACTCTATTTTGTGGAATGGGGGTGGGGCTTTCTGAAGATGGTTAGATCAATCTGAGCCTGTGGGCTCGAAGTGAACCCAATCTGAACCCAATCAGACACATGCCTGTTCATTCTTACCTGAAAGGTTTCGACTTTGCCTAGAATGTCCTCCTGTGATATGGCTTGGACTGTCTGTTCACACTCAGCTCGCCCATCGGGTATAAAAATACTGTCATGGGAAAAGGCTCGACTTCCCATAATATAGTTGGAGAACCTGGAATGCAATTCACACATACACAACACTTAACTAAATGGCATACTCAATTCACTTCTACAATAATTGCTGCTGGCTTATCTAGCCCTTTTCTGGCATTTTCTACCCAATTGATGTATTAAATACTCCTCTACAACAGTGCTTTCTCTGCTTGAACCTTGCCCCATTAAACCATGCAGGCAGGATGGAAAAGGCAAGGAGATACATTTTCACAGATTTTTTCCCCCCACACATGCATCCTGACTAGACGGGCATTAACCTTATCTGGTGTGATTATTGTTTTATAAAACACACTCATTGCTGCCATTTTAATACAAAGGAAAATTATTCCTCAACCAGCGTGAAATGGGCTGCTTCCTGGGACAGTCTTCTGAACATAAAGATTTCATGTTCCCCCAAAGGGGCTCAGAAATGGACACAAGACTTAAGCTTGCCACCTCTGCCAAGAAAGAAAACTGGACAGTGCTAATTTGCAAGCAAGTTTAAAAGTGATGTTTAGACTGGGCTAATAAGAAGAGCAGGTGCAGGATATAGGGGTTGAGGTGTGGCTGCAGGGCAGGGCAGGATGTAAGTACAGAGACATGGGGTGCAAGGATGGATGGGCAACCCCATAGCCCATGCACAGAGAGGTTCCTGGGACAAGGAGTCTCAGCTTGCTCCCTTCAGCTGCCTCGCAAGGATTCAAGGTGCTGTGTTGCCTGCCCCTTGCCTGCAAGGATGGTGCTGCTGGGATCTTTTGGGATGCTTTTAGACGAGACAAATTTGCGCATGATTGGTGAAAAATGCGCGTGTTTTAATGCTCGTTTAAACACCTAAACCGTTTTAAATGCTCATTTGCCTTGATCGTGTAAAAGCCAAAACTGTTTTGAATGTGGTTTTTAAATAATGCGCATGTTTTAAAACTGGTTTTGAGCCCCTTTGATGATTGGGGGACACCAAAACCAGTTTTAAAACATGCGCATTATTTAAAAAGCACATTCAAAATGGTTTTGGCTTTTACACGATCATGGAAAATGCGCATTTAAAACGGTTTAGGTGTTTAAACGAGCATTAAAACATGTGCATTTTTCACCAATCATGCGCAAATTTGTCTCGTCTAAAAGCGACCTTGCACCTTTCGCTTCTCCCTCTTATGGTTGTGCCTCTCCAGTTCCTTGCAGCCCACACTGCTGTCTGCCAGGGAGTCACACTGGCTCCCGTGCCTCTTATGGTTGCTTCTCGCTTTCTCTCCTGCCCCCATGTGGGACATGGAGGACCCAAGGCGGGGCAGCAACAAGGTAAAGGATGAACAGAGCCTGACAGTGAAATTGCTGCCACAAAATCTGCCAATTTCAATTTTTCTTCCTTTTCTGTCCCTCTTGCAACCAAAGCAGCGGGAACATCCCGGGGGAAGCCAAGTCTGGCTAATGCTGCACAGCATCCTCTCCCCAACACCCTCCTCCCCCCCCAACTCTATCCTGTGCATGCAAAGGCAGGTAAGATATAAAGGGACTGTTGACTAACCCCTGGGAATTATCAGCTTAACGCACAACCCAGACATGGTGCTAGAAAACTGTGAGTCTTGGGAGAGTCAAACCCTGAATGGCTGCAACTCTCTATATGGTGCTGTATGTGTTTGCAATGAGGAGTCAAACCACAGGAAATTCACTGAGCTCCTGATTCAGTTACAGTTCAGTTACTCATGCTTAGCAAAAATTCTCAGACCTCTCAAGCAAACCAATACATAATATTTGTTTCTAGTTTCATGTTAAGTCATTCAAAATCTGCAATTTGGATGGCTTCAAGGAAAACCCTGGTGCAACGTGAGGTGTCTAAATGGGCTTTACTCTGAATTTTCAGTTTGCTTGAATCACAAATTTGAAGCAAACATCATGGGAGGTGAACGTGCCCAGATGCAGTGAAAGCAACATTAATGTGAAGATTCAAAGTTGGGTTAGATTTTTTTTCCTTTTGAAAAAAGCTGGAAAGCTTTATATTTTTGAAAACTGAATAAGCTGTTAAACCTTTTGGGGGACAACATTGAAGCTATGAACAAATCAAAATGGAAACAATGCATTGTATTGTTGTCTCAAAATTGCTATTTGAACAATGCGTCTTAGCACCGTCGCCCATCAAGCAAAGATAACAGTTCAGTTTGCTATGCAGATATTGGAGATAAAAAGTTCTCTGGCCTTAATCTCTCTGTGCAGTGAAAGTTACAAACATCTCTTTTCACTAGGAATCAAAATCAGAAAGATTATAAACACTCTTTTACCCTCAAAAAAGCTTTGAGGACTGGGGTCTTCCCTTGCCGCAGCTTTTGCTCCTGCAGACAGGGCAGCAGAGAGGGAAAATTAACCCGGAGCCTTCCCCTGAGTGTCAGTCTCCCTCCTTGCTACCCTGGCAGCAGGAGCAAAAACTACCCTGGCTGCTGCTGCCGCTGAGGTAGTAGGGAGGGAGAGTGGACCTAAAACTTTCTTGCTTGGGATGGATGGCTATTGCTCTCCCACCAAACTGGAATGTCTAAACATTACCCACCCAGAGACCGGAGGGCTTTTGGGGTGTGTCATGCACAAAAACCATCTGGGTGAGTAATGTTTAACTTGTTTCCACCTTGAGACTAGTTTGGGCGCTATCCACCCAGAGAACCATGCTCTAAATTATTATTATTAATTATTATTATAAGCATTTATACAGCATCAGCAATGTACCCAGTGCTTTACAAAGAATAAGATAGACACAGTCCCTGCCTGAGGACTTACAATCTAAAGACAGGGGGAGGGGAGACAGGGAAAGGGGAACAGAGGGAGAGACAAAGGATGCAACATTCATGAGGATGCGAGAGCTCAGGTACCTGTACTTGGCTTGGTTTCAGTAAGTTGGGAGTTTGCAGATAACAGGTGGAGGATAAACCTGGGTGGGGATGCTTAGCAGGAGTTAGGAAGGGAAGAGCAGAAGAGGTGGGTTTTGAGGAGGGATTTAAAGATACAAAGAGAGGGGACAAGGCGAATGTGGGCCGGGAGGGAGTTCCAGGCGTGCAGGGCAGCGAGGGAGAAGGGACGAAGGCAGTTGGGGGAGCAGGGGAGGCGTGGGAGGGTGAGGGAGGGGATGGAAGAGGAGTGGGGTGCTCAAGCAGGGGTTCGGAGGGAGATCAGGGCTGAGAGGTAGGGGGAATGCCTATGCACACTGCTTTGAGCATATGTCCATGCTACCACTGTTTCAACTTAGAGTACAGCAGAAGTCAGTAGTCTCAGTTTTGTGAACATTCTCTTTGGCTCTCAACTGTGTGAATTCACAAACATCTCCCTTCTCTACCCTGAGTTTCCAAGCCAAACAAACCCAGATAGTTATTACAGAAAATTCAGTCAACATCACCAAGTTTCATTAGGTTGCACAGCAAAACCATTATTTTTTCAACATGTGTAATCATCATAGTCATCAACCTACATTTTAAGAATGTATTTGTACACTATTTTAACATGCCTTATCCAACATAAGTGTAAAGTGTGTGTAGTAAGGCTGTTTTCTAAAAAAGAATACTTCAGTTATGTAGAAAGGCCTGTATTTTTACTCAATTTCAGCCTACAGTCCTTTTTATATTCTTTTAAAGTGATCCATAAACTATTCCCTCAGGAGTAGTCCCATTGAAACCTGCACGGATTACTCTGGAGTAAGTGGTTTGTGGATTGCGGCCTTCATAATGGAATTTTGACAACTCATATAATAAATAGTCCTTCTATTTCACTCCCTTGATTTTCTTCCTCCAGGAAGTCTGTATTTTTCCTAGTCACATTTGCAGGAGATATAACTGTTATATAACCAGAATGACTGCCACTGTTTTTTCTCTGAAGATGTTCAACCATCATTGTACAAATGCCTCCTTACAAACTATGCACTACTGAGTACATTTTATAAAACTCTTCTTCCCCTTACGGGAGAAACCAAGAAAAGGGTTTGTGCAGCTGAACCTGCAACCTGACTTTCTTTGTCAGTCTTGATCACGTTGAGAGAAACCACCCAGTCTCTAGTACCACTGACAGAAAGCCTAGAACAAATGTGGCTGCAATTTATAAACACTCCAGTAGGTAATACTGAATTGATGATGACACTTCATAGGCTGTTTGTGCTGAAAATAATGGAGTCATCATCTGTCTCTCTTATAGGAATATGTTGTCGCAAATAATACAGAGCATATTTCAAGCATCCTTAAGTTATTTTCAAAGAGCAGAAGCAAAAGGTTCCATTTTCACTACCAATGTATTAGTTAGTTTTCTGCTGCTTAAAACAAAGTTCACTTTATCTTCCTTGAGCTCTCATTGCTATTTACTCACAGGTTTTACAGCTGTATGAAGATACACCACCACAGCATTTCCCCCTTGTTACAAAAGAAGAATGTTGCATTTCTTAGCAAAACTAGCATGTGTTTGTCTTATGAGCAACAAGAGACAAAATAGTTAAAATTGTACCTCTTCAGTCAGCTTTGCTCGTGAATGTGTGCAAGCGAGGCACAGTGCCACCCCTAGGGAGGATGGGGCAATGCCCCTCCTGGCCCCCCATGCATACCACAGTAGTAAAAACACTTACCTTTTCCTCCTGCCCGGGGTCCCCGGTGCTGGCCACGCATTCAGAGGCTGGCGCGGTTGTTTCAAGCCACTCCAGCGCTCTGAACTTTGTTTTGATCAGTGCGCATGCAAAAGTGAGCTCCTATGGTCTGCGCATGCGCAAACTGCAGGTGGGGGGAGGGGGTTAGGAATTGAAGGGCGTTGGCTGGGAGGGGACTTGGAGAGCCAGAGGCTCTCACTGAACTTTGAAGGAGGGGGAGGAGTCAGAGTCAGAGTCAGACTGAGAGTGGAGACCTGTAAGGGTCAAAACTTCTCAGAATGCACGTTGGGTGGCTAGGGAGTGCCATCCAGCATGTGTTCATAGGAAAGAGTAACGCACTGCCAGGATCGCTTGGGGCAGTCTTTCATGGAGCTCTATGGAGAGGCAACTGGCAGCAAACAGTAACGTATATGGGCTGTAGCCCTTGGTGTCCTGTGGGCAGAAGAGGGGGCATTAGGGGGAGCAATGGATGTGTGTGTGTGTGTGTGAGACTGTTGTGATTGTGTGTGGCACTGTGTGCTATTGGCCGGTGGAACAGCAACTGCAGGGGGGCAGAGGGGGGGAGTGGAGAGTGCTTGTGGGGTTTTTTGTAACTTTTATTTAGTGTGTCTGAGCATGGGCTTTTTCTCTCTCACGTGGTATGAGGGTGGGGGCTGCCTGCTGCAGAGACCAGAGCATATATAAAGATGACTCCA
>QEPC01013002.1:9442905-9481535 GCA_003113815.1 Sphenodon punctatus | reverse complement strand
CGGGTCGCAGGGAGCACATGACACCAGTGCTCCGGGCTCTGCACTGGCTGCCTATAAAGCACCGGGCCAGGTTCAAGGTGCTGGTTTTAACCTTTAAAGCCCTTCACGGCCTGGGCCCTGCCTATCTGCGGGATCGCCTCACTCCCCATGTACCCGTGCGACCCTTGAGATCGTCCGTGGGAGCCTTTTTGGAGGTTCCCCGGGCGAGGCGGGTGGCGACTGATGTTAGATCTTTTTCGGTGATCGCCCCTGTGCTGTGGAATTCACTTCCGGAGGAGGCTCGGCTGGCGCCCACTCTCCTGCTGTTTCGGCGTATATGTAAGACCTGGCTGTTCCGTCAGGCTTTTGGCGGGGGGTAGGGGTTGGGTGGGGCTGGGGATAGGGATGGGGGTTTTGCCCATGTAGGGTATTTTAAATTGTTTTAAAATGTTATTATTGTTTTAAATGAAATGTTGTTCGCCGCCCCGGGCTGCCCTGTGGGCAGGACGGGCGGGATATAAATTTAAAAATAAATAAATAAATTAAAAAAAATAAACCATCCCCAGATGGTTAAAGACTTGAGAGCAGTTCCCTGTGTGTGGAGGAGGGAGGAACCGAAACTGGAGAGAGGAGTCACTGCAGTAACAATGCTGACACCACTCGAAAATAGTATTTCCATCCCTACAGGGACAAGAGATGACAGGCAAACAAGCAAAAATCCCCACCCACACACCTGATACTTCCAGTTTTCTACTTGTTTCCACTTTCCCAAAGTGGCTTCTCACTTGTTTGTTTTTTCTATTTATTTTTTTATTTTTAAAGAGATATGGCTTCTTTTAGACAAGCCTCACACAGCCTCATTTCTTGCAGAATTCAGAGTCTGGAAGAAAAGAAACTAGTGCGGGGTGTGTGTGTTTAGATGTTTCCCCGCCACTACTGGAAGTTGGGCGGCCGCCATTTGCAACAGTGGCTGCTGGCAAACTAGTGCTTCTTGGAGATGTTGCCTTGTAAAACCCACGCAATCGAGATTTTACAAGGCAGCATCTCCAAGAAGCGCTACTTCCGGTAGCAGCAGGGGAACATCTAAACCCCCCTACATTAGTTTCTTTTCTTCCGGACTCTGAAGTCCGCAACAAATGAAGCTGCTTGAGGCTCATCTAAAAGCAGCCTATAATCAGAAAGAAAACTTCCTGAAACCACAAACGCTGAGGACTGTGTCCTAAATAACTGAAGAAGCATGGCTGTGATGATAGAAATATTTCCATACTACTTTTAGGAAGAATGCAGAAAGTTTAATGACATTCTGAAATTAATTTGATCTCCTTCTGTTTTTAGGCTTTTTGAACCAAGCCATAAGGATGTCACCTTTATGTTTATAATTTAAAAGAAACAGGCTAATTTACTTATTTAAATATACACTTCGTCACTTACATTTGCCTTGATCTATAGTCTATAATAATCATCTTTATTTTTATATAGCATTCCCCTGCCATGGCACTTGGAGCACTTCACATAACAAATTAACACAACTTTTAATCCTCACAACAACCCTGTGAGGTAGGTTAGGCTGAGAGAATATTGTGACTGGCCCAAGATCACCCAGTGAGTTTTTAGCTAAGGCAAGACTTGAACCAGGGTCCCGCCCCCCCTCCTGATCCAAGTACTGTGCACTTAGGGCACAATCCTATGCCCCGCGTGCATGGGTGTGCACACTGTGCACGCACGGAATGCACACATAATGCACGTGTGCATGATGCGCGCACACACAGGAGAGCCGTGCTCGGCGAACATGCAGCCTGGCCTGACTCCAAACCCCTGCACCCAATAGCTATGCTGTGTGGAGCAGGCAGAGTGTAGGGTGAGGGGGTTCAGGGTCAGGCCAGGCTGCACACTTGCCTGTCCTCATGCATGCACATCGTGCACACGTGCATTACACGCGCATGGCACGTGCACCCAAGCACACGGGGATAGGATTGTGCCCTTAGCCATTACACCACATTGGTTATAGCTTTATGAATATGTAAGTTATGGTAATTCATACCCATACAACTTGTAAATCACTATATTTACTGATATGTTTAAAGTGTTTGTTTATTACAGTCTAAAACTTTCATATATTAAATGCAAAAAATACAATCACATAGATGAACCTGCAATGCTGAAATCAAGAAAACGTCAGAAAATGACTAGGTTAAGCCCCTAGCAGCAACAATGTAACTCTGCCACATCAAACAGTCTGTGTGTTTCATGGCTCCCATTTTATACTAGGAATAGCAAATTTGTTAAGGTACCCAGGAAAACAGTAATAGTAAAAAACATTTGTACGATGGTGATATTGTAACTTTAGGCCCGACTCATTTCATTTCAATCAATATAAAGTAGAAGTAAATCCACTAAACACGAAGGCATTACAATGGCACAAAAGTGTTGCAAGTTAGCTTAGATAAGGCTTCTAATGCTCCTTTGCATTTGCTGAACGTTTGTGACTGTGAAATACAACCTGTCTCATTAATACCATTTATGTTTTTCATTTCTTTGTTTTTATGAGCAAAGCAAAGCAAAACGGTCTACATTTAATAATGTTAATATTTAAATAGTCCCAGCCGATCTTTGAAGTGCACATCTTCCTTTCAGTAACTAGCTTGGGGGAGTCAAGAGAAGGGAAGAGTTTCCAATCTTGCTATTTGCTCTTGGGTCAAAATCCTGCATTCTTTGTGAACCCACTTTAAAGTTTGGGTGATCAAAGAATGTATAAGCATGCCATTGTTTCACAAAAGAGAGTTCTCTCCCACAGCTGAGATACTAAGACAGCACGTGGATTTATGCTGATAGCTAGAACTTATGGAAAGAGAAACATTCTTTAAAAGAAAGTGGTGAATGTAAAGGTTTTGTTGAATTCTGCAACTTCCTATAGACATCGTAAAATTCTACCTTGCAATTTTTGCACATATTTTCTCGAGCAACCTAGGCAGGACAGGGAAATATTTTTCTTTCCCCCATTTTCTGGTGAAAGGATGTGGCTGTGTGTTATTCCATGAGACACTGCACTCCATCTACCGCCAAACAAAATGTAAGAGAAGTTGGAAAACCCACAGCGACAAGCTTGTTTGTATCAGGAGTCAATGAAGGCACAGAAGGAGACGCTACCCATCCTGCTATCATCGATACATCTTCTCTGCCTCCGTCTCTGGCCTGGTCCTTTACATTTTTTGTGCAGCTTCTTTGCTCATTTTATTCTCTCTTCTCCTCCACTTTTTTCAGCAGCTTCATTAGTCACCATAATTTCTCTCACTTTTTACACAGTTGAAAGCCAAGAATCACCTTTATGACACATTCCCCACGGACCTTCCAAGATGTTCAGGTCCATTCCCCATTACAACCCAAGGGAAAACTTTGTGGGGACCAGGCTTCTTTACTGAGGACTTCTTGACATAACATTCTCCTTGCTGACAAAACCACCATGTGCTCCTGCATCTGTTTTGTCCTGTAGCAATGATTTAACATAACTGCCAAATCCCCAGCATTTCACTGCCCCTTCCCACCCCACAACGCAGAAGTCTTGGAGGAATGCACTTGTGATATCCCTTTATGGACAGGGAGTGAAGGAGGGAGTTCCTGTTCAGGATTCTCTGGTCACAACTGTATTGTCACTTGGAAGTAGGAAGTAACAAATAGGAAACAATGCATCAGGAACTAGGGTTGCCACCTCTCTCTGGGAAGAAAAAAAATGACTGCTGATCTGCATGCATTTGGTTCATCTACATCAGGGGTGGGGAACCTTTTCTCTCCTGGGGGTCACATTCAAAGCTTGCACAAGCTCCAAGGGCCGCACAGAAGTTGGGGCAGGGGTGCTTAAGGGATGCACTCAAGGAAAGGAGGGCCCAAATCACGGATTTGTGCCATGGAACTGTCCCCTATCCTTGTGTGCATGCCCTCATCTCTGCTCCCTTCCCTTGAGCTCAGTTTTTCAGTGACTGGAGGCAAGAACTAGATCCAAGGGCCAGATCCAGGAACCAGAAAGGGGCCACATAAAAACTTGCGGTGGGCCGCATTTGGCTCCTGGGCCTGAGGTTCCCCACCCCTGATTTACTTTTATGCAAAATTTAAAGGAACGTTTAGGTTGGTCTAATAAAGATAGGGCCCGGGACAGGACAGATGGAGAAGGGCTGGAGAAGGGGTCTAGAGGCATGGGGGTGCAGGTTTAGGCAGGCAGCCCCTTAGCCCATGCTCCGAGGGGGTGCCGGGGCAAGGAGACTTCTGCTGCCTTTAGAAAGACTCAAGGCACTGGATTCTTCTGCACCTTCTACTTTTGCCCATTGTGATTATGCTGCTCCGGCTCTCTACAGCCCCCACTGCTGCCTGCCAGAGTGTCATGCTGGCTCCTGTGTCTCCTCTCTCATTCTTTGTGGAACCGGGGAGCCAAGGCTGGGGCAGCAACAAGGTAAAGGAGAAGCAGAATCTGACACTGCAATTGCTACCACAACAGCCAGCAAGTTCCCCCCACTGATGATTTCAATTTCCTTTCCTTTCCCATTTCCTCCCTCACTGATGCCAAGAGAAGGAACTTCCCCTGGGCAGCCAAGTTTGATATTTAGAGAATGTTTGAAAACCTCAAGTCTTAGGATCGGACCCTGACGGGTGGCAACTGTGCCACAATTGATTTTTTTATTCTATTTATACTCTGCCCTTCCCCTAGGGCTCAGGGAAAATCCACTCAGTCTCACACACGGAATCTTGCAAAACACCACAACACCGCCCTGTGCATTGGGAGACAGAACACAGGAAGAATCACAGAGGACCGGAAGCAGCAAGAATTTCACACTCAGAGCGTGAATTTTAAAAAAAATAACTGTAAAAGAGAGTTGTGAGTCACAGAAGTTAGAGGTGAAATCCATCTCAAGAGACTATCTCATTTACAAGCCTCCATATTCCGGTATTGTCATAACTACACTGACTCACCTGTCAGCCTTGATCCCAGCCCACAGATATATTAGCAAGACAGGAGGCTCAAATGGACTTCTGATGCACTGTCCTTTGATTTTAGATTAAGAATTTGTCCTTCTTATTTAATGATGAATTGTCTGTCCAAAGACTGCATTTCTATTGACAGAACAGGCAGGTCACAGGAGGCAGCAGCAGTTATGAGCTGCCCTGCCCTGCACAGTAACATACTTCAGTGCCTCCTGGAGGGGTGAGAGATAAGCACCATCTCCATTATTATTATTATTATTATTATTAAACATTTATAAAGCGCCAGTCCATGCCCAGTCAGAGTTTTTTTGCTGAGACTACTAGCAAGGCTGCCAGTTATGTTAGCTGTTGCCTTTCTTCAACCTTCAGTGGTCCAGGAAAACATGCTTTGAATTTGTTTTGCTTATTCCTGAAATTTTGTTCCCTTTACACTTATGCGTGGAACCAAAAAGCAGCGCGCGCACAAAGTTACACCCTCATTCCACAATGATGAGCATGTGGACGGAGAAGAACAGACTGTCAGATAATATGCAATGTGCATCATTCCGTCATTCAATTAAATTCTGCATTTCCTTAAGATAGGCAGAACACTCATCACATCTACATTCCAGCTCAAATTAAATGCAGTTGGCAAATACATGTATTCCATTACCTCAGACCATCATTTGTTTCGTCGTCTGATGAGAGGGTCCCATTGCAGATATTTCCAAAGGAGTGGCTTGGTTTCAATTTGGCTTCCTCACAGTCTGACGTAGCCTCACGCTTTTTTCTTTTACCAAAAAACTTCTTGAAAGGTTGAAATTTTCCTGCCTTTTTCTTGTCTGCAGATTAGAAGACAAACATGTACAATAGCTTATCAGCGTTGCACCTCAGAGTGCACTAGCAAATCACAACATGGTTAGCACTTGCAAAGGAAGAATGAGGTCAAAGAGCAGCCAGTCACCAGCCTAAGCAAACCCTGTGCTTGGAATTTAAATGCACGGCTGCAACTTGCTGCCAAAGCACAATATTGACAGAGCAAAACTAAGAGCATTAAATCATCTGCTCTATGGCTTTAAAGATTCATGCTGAGGTGTCAGTGCCGTCAAACATTTGGATGGGAGGAAAGGATCATTTACAAGAGCGAGAATGCAAAACCTAAGACAATAAAATTCATTTTTTGATTATGTGCACTGTTCTGCTTTGTCCTTGTCACCAAAGAAAAAGACTCTGCTTTCATTACCATACTGCAGCAGATGCTAGCTGCATTGCCTTGCACAGAAGAAACCAAAAATAACTTTGTCTATTTATTATTTATATTGTGCCATTTTTGTGCAGGGCACTTCTCAGACAAAGGCAATAGGATAGATTCTGTTTAGTGTAAATCCAGAATAATGCTGGTGAAATTAAATTGAGATTCTCAGGCTGTATTTGCTGTTAGCTCACAAAAATCTTTCCACCACTTTTTTTGTTTTTTTTAAATCATGTGAAAAGGTTAGGTTGAAGTATGCCGTGCGTGTGATGTGCCTTTAATTGATTTAGAAACTGAAATTTAACCACCATGCACATCATGCACATTTTTTGTAACATGCGAAGGGATTAGGGCTGCAACGAATAGTAATCATTTTATACATGAGTATTTCCCAGTTTCCGAGGACCAGCTCTGCATGCTCAGCGTTGGTACTTGGTAAAATACTCACTAAAATAAAACCAAGTCCCGAGTATTTTCCGATTACTGAGTACCCTTAGGAAAAGTTCCATAAGTTGCTCATTTGAGGATTTTCTGAATACCGGGTACTGGGCCAGTTCCTTGGTAAAACCAAGTCGAATACGGAGATGCTCGGTAAAAATCAAGTAATTTCAAATACCAAGCTTAAGCACTATACGCGATTAATCCGCTTTCAGTCTTCCTGGTGCCCCACAATGCATTTAAAAATCCCCACCAAAAACACGGCTCTTATAAAACATGCAATTACAATTTCACACAAGAAACTGAAGAGGCATGAGAAGAGGCTCATGTGAATGCAGCTTCTGACATTACACCTGACCCAAAAAGCAGAATCTTGCTCACTGTGAGCACACTCAGAAATTTACCTAAAGTTAGAACAAAAACATACCTGCAGTAGAGGGTGGGGAAACAACAGGAGTAAAGAGAAGGATTACCGTTTTTCACACAGATGCTATCCATTTTGCAGTTTCTGAAGCAAGGACAATTGGTATATGTTGGAATGAAAACATTACTTTCCCTGCTGTGGGTTGCACGATACGCAGAATTTCTAAGATTTCAAAACTGTCATGGTTTCACTTCATTTACTCCTACTTAATTATGCATTAAGCTGCCTTAAAATGAGCTCATATATTTTTGAAACTGCAGCTCCTCCAATATTCCAGTTTGAAAAATGTCATCTTTCACCTGTAACAAATTTTCTCGTGAGCCACACATGACATTACTGCCCTGAATATAGAGTGGCTGTTTGTCCGCTATTATCCTGGACAGTCCTCTATTTCAGACTACTTGGACTGCCCAGGACGGGACGGGAAACTGTGTGTTTGTCTGGAATTTACCCCCTTCCCCATCTATGGGGCTACACTGCTGCCTGGCCCACCACTTTACAGCCTAAGTGTGCCTGTGCGCAGCCGTGGGGTGAGGGGAAAGAATGATGCAGAGCACAGCTGCAGCAGCAGGTGGGCATTTTTGGCACGCGGCGTGGAGGTTATGGCACGGTGTCACGTGACCACCTGACTGAGGTGGTTGCAGTACCGGCAAGGCTTGTGTGAGCGAGTTGTGTGTGTGAGGCAGGCAGGCAGCGTAGCAAGCAGGGGTGGATCGTGGAGGCAACAAGACAGCAGCAGCTGAGAAAGCACTGCAGGCTAGCAGGGAGCTGTCCTGCTGTGTCACTCACTGTGCTGGCGGGCCGGAGGCTAGATGTCATTCCCGAATGCCACCAGAGCAAGGCTGTGTGCCAGAACCCATTGGCCGGCCAGGCTGCTCTGTTTACAGATCAAAGCAGTTGTTGCTGAAGCCCTCCAGCAGCCAGTCAGTCAGCTGACGAAAGGGAAGGAGGGCAGTCTTCTCCACCCAGGCTGTTGGGCGGAGCTTCGGGTTGGGGTGTTACTGTTAGGCGAGGCAGCTGCCCAGGAGACTGCGGGAAAGATGCTGCTGGTGCAAACTGAGGAGGAGCATAAGGAGCACCTGTGCTTTTCCTGATGCAGCTCTCTAGGGCCTAATCCCCTCAGATTAGGCCCTAGAGAACCTCAGGTGCCTGGTCCAGCCTTACCAGAGAGTGTGGGTCACCTGCACTCCCTGTGGGGGTTTCCAGTGCCTCCCCGAAAGGCAACAGAATCCTTAGCTGCAAAGAATTCCAGGCAAGGCCCCTTCATCCCAGTCAGTGCCTTCACAGGACGGTATCTGCCAGGGGAATCCTGGCCTGACAAAACTGAATGGGAGTTTTGCCATAGGTGTCAGTAGAAGCAAGAATTCATCCCCTGCATCCCTATATGAAGGAGGCAGGTTTAAAGAAAATGGAGATTTTTAAATGTCCCATTGAAAGAGAGAGAGCAAAATCCTCCATCCTTTGTAGATAAGTGAGGGTGGCGGGCAATGCTAGGTGAGCTCCCGTTGTCAGACTCATGCGTATGTGTATTTTCTGTGTGCGAGCGTGTGTGTGTGTGTGTGAGAGAGAGAGAGAGAGAGAGAGCAGAGAATGCGTGTGTGTGTCCGTGTGAGATTGGGGGGTGTCTGTGTAAGAGAGAGATCAGTGTGTGTGTGTGTGTGTGTGTGAGAGAGAGAGAGAGTGTGGGAGAGAGAGAGAGATCAGTGTGTGAGAGAAAGCTCAGTGTGTGTGTGAGAGAGAGCTCTGTGTGTCAAAGACAGTTGTGTGTGTGTCTGCATGAGAGAGGGCGTTACACCCTCTCCCCCTGTAACCTCCTCTCCCCTCAAATCATATTACTGTTCCCTCTTCCCCCTGTGCCCCCACCTCTCTCCATGGCTATCCTGTTGGCTTCCTTTAACAGCACTGTATAATGGACAGTAGACTGAGCAGTTGTGGTCCTGGTCACAGTCTTCCCCCACTATGGTGAGTTGTACATTCATTTCTATTTTAATAATAGTAAATCTGCAAAAATTAATATAAATCAGCATATGCAAATGCTATGCAAATCATTGCCCTCTAGACTGACGATGCGTCAGTGGACATCCTACCTGAATACCATACCACGCCATTCATAGCACAGGACATCAAGCCCAGGTCAGAGAAAGGATTCATTTGTTTGTCACAAGATCCACATTTATACATGCACAGGAATAGCTAAATAGAAAACATGAAAACTATAGTGTCCTACAGATTCTTGGCCCATCCCTGCTCCACGACACTTGCCCTCAGCTCCCCCACTGGAAACTCACCAAATGAAAGAGTGGCCCAGAGGGAGCAGAGCCAGCACAGCTGGCCCCTAGGCACCTCATTATTAATTATTATTATTATTATTAGCAAGTATTTATATAGCGCAAGCAATGTACCTGGTGCTTTACAAATTAATTGAATAGACACAGTCCCTGCCCTAGGGCTTACAATCTGAGACCTTTCATGGCATTGTTAGGAATGAGGAGGGGGATGTGCTGGAGTGTGACTACGTCGTGACATTGTACAGCACTCCCCACTGACAGATAGTTACACTGGCTAGTAATAGTCTCCAATCCATGTTAACTTAAGTAGCCCACAGGCTGGTGTGGTGATTAGTCTATACCATCAGCCTGCTGTCCCACAGCAGTAGAGAATTTGACCCAAAATTATCAAGTTAATCAAGAAGATTAACACAATTAACAACAGCACTCTGTTCAACATTCCAGTCACGTTTCTATCCTGAAGATCTGAAGACACTTTTTAATGGTCATTACTATTCCCACTTTACAAATGAAGAAAATAAGTATAAAATGATTTGACCAAAACCACAGAATGTGTCAGTGCACAAATAGGAATGGGTCCAAGGTCACCTGATTTCCTGCTGCAAATTCAGTTCATTAGATGAGGACTTCTCAACCCAGGGGGGGTTGTGCTTTTCTTTTTAAAAAGAAATCTCTCTCACAGAGAAAATAAAGGGAAGGCACTGGGAAGCTTTTTGCTTTCTCTCCCCTTCTCATCCTATTTCTCTTGCCTCTCATGCATTCTCCCAAGAACCATCCCACCCTCACAGAATCTCACAGGCAACTGCCCCAAGAGGCTTACAATCTCGGATGGGCAAAGGAGGAGAGACAAGAGAAAGGAACACGAGAAGCAACAGGGATACATGCATGAAATCAAGAAGTCGCAGGTGGTGGTGCTTAGCTTAGTTGTAAGGGGAAGGGAGGCAAGGGAGGCGGGGACTCTGAATGGTAGGACAGTAAAAGGAATATCAGTGAGCATGAATGGTTAAAAAATGTAAGTACTAGACTTTGGGTCCCAAGAGGGGGGGAAAAAAATCGTTTGAGAAATTCTGGATTAGGCCAAATGTGCTGCAAATTACAAGCATTTTTTTCATCTCTAGTTAAAGGCACGGTTGCAAAAAATGGTGGTGCTAGCAGCAAAACAAAAAGGAGAGAGGATACAGAACAAAATAGGCATCGACACTGCAAACACAATTTGTAGGAAGAGCGTATTTGCCACTATTTCCACATTGCCTGCTAGTCTAACAGCCCTCTCTACTTTCTTTGTCAGTAAGGATTTCACTCTACATCATTCCAACAGAATGACTGGATCTCAGAATTTATAGCATACTATTTATTTATTTATTTAGTGCCATGAACGTACCTAGTGCTGCACAATTATAATTAAAGACAAGGTGCAGGTCCCTACCTAAAGGGGCTTACAATCTAGGAAAGAACATCATTTTTTGACAAGCGGCGTTGTTTAATTTTCAGCCCACATGCCTCTGTACCTTCCCTTCTGTATGCGGGCACTGAAAGATAACTCTACATCCACATTGGGTATGGGACGGGTCCAGGGATCCAATCAAACCAGAGTTTCTCATTAAACTAACATCTATGAATGCAATACTTAGGATTAAAAATGTCTTTATATATAGTTGTATCCTCCATGACATATGCAAGTTTTTAATGGAAATCATCATAATAGCCACTCTGTTAGGAGTGATTCACTAACTATCTTCATATCACGGTCACCTTATTCTGGTGAGGAAGACAGGTTTCCCCTCAGAACCAATAACTGGCAACACTGGATGGTCCATCATTGAACTGATGAGCACTTTGAAGCAGTCCATCCCAGGGTCTGATGATGATGTCCCTGCAACATAGTACCAGTTGGATCCTTCCAAGCTCTTAAAAAAGAAGCAGTCAAATTCAAGTCCTTAATAGAACAGTACAGCACATGATGAGGGTTAAGACTTTGAAGCAAGTGGAGTTGTACTTTAGTGTAGCTCTTCAACACAAAAAACACTTGAGAGATCCATGTGCAGAGCTGGTAGGTGTTGAGAAAGGGTCCATTTCTATTTTGATAGCACACGTAGGGGAATCCAAAAGTTAGGAATATGATGAACAGTTAGGCTCCTACAACTACAACATTTCCAATACACTGACATGAAGTCTGAAGCATTTTTGCCTAGTTACTTGTAGAGAATATCATAGCACAACAGAAGCAGAATGACAATGGAGGCTATAGTCTTTTATGATTTGTATCCTCTTTAATGCAAAGACAATAATTTAAATGCCCTGATGACAACTCGTTAATCTCTGCCATTTCCTCATGTTTTATCAGTTAATAGGACTGGAATTATAGAAATTCTCTCTATATAAATAGATACAGAGTCCGATATTATTAGCACACTCTCAGTGTTCATGGTAAGTGCTCCTTTCCTGTCAGATGCCACTGAAGTAGCAGAGAGATTAAAAACAATCTTTAACCCGTAGTATAATCATGCTATCCGTGATTTTACAGGAGAGTATAGTTATACCAGCTATGATTATACTAGGGATTAATGATTGCTTTTAATCTCTGCTACTTCAGTGGCTTTTAACAGGAAGGGAGCATTTACCATACATGCGGAGAGCATGTTAATAGTATCGGACTTTGTGTATCTATTTTTTAAATATTATATAGTCTTTTTGATTTAGACTCTGACATGCTATGCTTCTATTTGTTGTTAATTATTTACATGAATTTCTAAAATTAGTGGTAACTTGTGATAATTAGTGGTAACTAATAGGTGGAAATTCCAAACACAGAACCGGCCAAAGTGATGCCAGCTGCAAGCCCTGGATTTTTACAATGGGCAAAAATAAACATGGAGATGGCGAGGTGGCTCCCCGACCCAGTCCAGGGCACAAAACTGCGGCCACTACTCTCTGGATTGGCGAGTGGCACAGGAAAGCCATTCTATTGCCTAGACGATCTGAATGGGGGGGGGACGACGCAAGAGACATGCGGGCAGCCACGCCCCGCTCGCAGTCCCCCCCCCCCCCAATTATATGAAGCCATGGAGAACAGCCATCCCCTGTAGTGGGGATAGGCAGCACCCAAACAGATGTGCAGGCTCGCATTGGCTGAAGTCCGCAGCCCTTTGCCTGGGATGCATCTCCGGAGATTTTCTGGGGCCGCGTCCTGGGCCAGCACCGGGCCCACATCTGGCAGCGCATGAACACATGCACGGCTGGGTCCTGGGCCACAGTAGTCCAATGTCATCTCTGTTGACACCCAATGAGGCATTTGAGCACCCATTGTTCACCTCAGTGTGGAGACCGGTCCTACAGAAACTCCAGTACCCACCATATGCTTCCTGAACTAATTGTCTTCATCTCTTATGCTTGGGTAGTAGTACTAGTAATAATTTTTATTGGCTCAACCGCTTGGTTGCAGCAATCTGTAACAATACAGTAAAATAAAACCATACAAAACGCTTATGCTTGGGACCAACATGATAACTGCCCTCTCTCTCTAGACCGTACCTTGTGTTAATACTTTTCATATTTTGTTTAGAAACTATGACGACTTGAACTTTGAGCAACGTAGGTTTGCCGGGTTCTGTGAATTCCAGCTAGTCATCCTGTCTCTGATTCTCCAGCAGAGGGTAACAATGCAACAGCCCACCAAGCTAGGACAGGATGGAATATCTGTGGTTACATAAGAATGTCATCAGCTTAATGGAATTTACCTTGGGGAGAAGATAATTGAACTGATTTGAAGAAAGGAGGGCCTGGTGTCAGACCTTTATGGAACATAAGACTATCAAGACTTTCTACTTGCAACTCAGGGCAAGGCAGAGCAGGACTCTCACAACGAGGCAGACAGGAATTCTGTACTTCCTGCAGCAGACACAACAGAGGAGTTTATCACCTCTCCTCTGAGCTACTCAGGGAAAGCAGAGACCATGGGTTATCACCTAGTGGACATGGGAAAATGCAGTTCCTTCAGCATAAGCCAAGCTAAACTACTTGCATGCAGGACCAACTATTGTTTTCCCACCATACTTGACTATCTCATGCATTTCTTGTCTTAGTAAACCAACATGGCTTTGAAAAGACATTAGGCTTAAGAGAGTCTGTGCGAGACACAGATGCTCCCAGGAAAAGAGGAAAGTGAGGCAGGATTTTCCACTCTCCAATGACACCTGAAAAGGTGTCTGGAACCAGACGAGTTGATGATTTGTAATAAAGGTTGTAAACAGACAGATGGCAGCTCCATGTCTTCCCCCACTAGCCCGCTTCGCTCCTGGGTTGGCCGATCCATGTAAAGGGCGCTCGCCAAATGTGCAAGCGAAGCAGGCTGTGGCTGTTCCAGGGCAGCCCTGCCAGTGGCAATCCAGAATATCCTAGAGCTGTCTCTTATACACATCTAGATGTGTATAAGAGACAGTTGCAACTCAGGCCCTGGCGGGGCTGGATGTGGGGGTGCACCCTTGGAGCAGCTCCAGGGATGGCCAGGCTCCGCATCCATCTAAAAACACCCAATGTCATGGAACAGCCCAGAAAGTGGTCTCAGATCCATCATATTATCCATTCCAGGTACTTTTTATTGCTCTGTCATCATCTGGTGCTGCTTGGCTAACGTTCTGTAAATAGGGTTCAGGTTAAAGATGGAAGGGGCAGGTTTGTCTGAGGATAAATGGAATTTTCAGCAGCGGAATTGCATTGTAGAACCATTTCTTCTGAAGAGTTCCAAACTACTCCACCTCATTGCAGCTAGGAACCTTCTCTCCCCACCCAGCACAGCTCTCCTCCCGGCCTCCACAACAAACAGGCAAAGTCTGTGGCAAACGACCAGTCATCAAGAGGTTAAAATAAACACCTGAAGATGAGCACAAGGAGAGTGGCTGTTGAAGTAGCTTTAGCTGTAAGAACTTTGGTTTAAGGTTTCACAAGGATACAGCCGATAATGTTAAGAGGACCTGACCTGGAACTAGAGGTGCTGAAGAACAAAGGGGTAAAAATAAAAGCTCTGTCTGATTATTTTGTGTTCTTAAAGCTCTTACAGACCTTTGGATGCTTTTAAATAAAAAGAAGATTGCTTTAGCTTTTCACTCACCACCGAAGCATTCATCCATCAAGTTGAAATAAAAACACTGCTCTAAGACACAGGTCAAGGTAGAGCAGCTACAGTTTGTCATGCAGGATACAGGTTAATACAATGAATTTTATTTGATGGTGGAGTCTGTTTTGTGTTAAAGCATTCCTGGTCCCTTCAGAAGAGGTTGCTGAATTACCTTCCTTCTTGTTGAAGAGACTCTTGACAGCCTTGTGCTAGATGTAATCATTTACACCTAATATCTGCATCATGGGGTGATTTCAGACGTGACGATATCACAGTGAACCACGCTCAATTCAGCGTGGTGGCTGTGATAGCGTCACCTCTGTTGGGGGAAATGGATGTTTCCCCCCAGATGTTACCATGGCTGGGGATTGCATTAGACACGTGAGCAGCCGAAGCGGGGGGACCGGAGGCCGCCACGTGTCGAATGCAATCCCATGCCGGGGTGAACCCCGGCGTCACGTCTGGTCGGGCACCACGGCCCGGGATCACCGGCGGGACCCCGGGCTGTGGCGAATCCGGCCCGATGCGGCGGCCTCATTGGCCCTGCCACCCGCCTGTCTCCCCGGAGGGTGGGACCGTGGAGGGGGCGTGGCCGTGCAGCTGCACGTTGCACCGCGCGGCCCCGCCCCCTCCCAGATTCCCCACCGGGATCCCCCCGGCACGTCTGTTGCAGCGTGACGGGGTGACCCCGGCGGGGAATGAATAGGGTGATTTTGGTACGGGGCCAATGGGCCCCGTTACGTCTGAAATCACCCATGGTTGTGATTACAGGCCCAAAACAAGACAGGAGCCCCACTGCACTAACTGGCATACAAGCCCCTACATAATGCATTTCTGCAGAATAGAATTTGTGATCCTGTTAATCAGGGCTGATAAGCTTCAATCATTGGATTGGCAACAATAAATTGGTCACCCCCAGCATGGGCTGTACATCTGCCCTACCTCCTGGACCAACAACCTAAAAGGTTATCAAATCTTCAGACAAGAAGCCAATCAAATGCTGCCCCTATGCCCTGCCTGTCAGCCCCATTTCCTCTTGCAGCAGCTGCTGCTTCTGCCTCAGGAGTTGCTGTTGGAGCTTCCAGAAAGCTGCTGCAAGAATCCGCCTGAAGAAATCAGGGAGATGAGCCACAACTGGCCTCAAGTGACCAGGGAACCACAGCCATATTTGGAACCAGACCCAAGGAGTTTCAGGGAAATGCTGGAGTTCTCTCCAGCCCTCAAAGTTGTCACCAGGAGGAAGAGAGGGAGCAAGTGGGGAAGGGTGGCAGGGGCTTCTACTACCATACACACAAGAGGAAAGCTACCATTTGCCCACCCATCATCCCCCCATAGTACGTGTTGCAAGGCCATACTGGCACCCTATGCAGCCCTGAAACATGGATGATGGAACGTGTATCAAGGGTTATTTAGTCCAGCCCCCTGCACCACTGCAGGATTCACCATACCCTAACCATGTGCACAGAAAAATTCATCCAACAAGAAACAAAGACTAGTAAAATATCAGCCACGAGAAGAGACCAGGACCAACCAGAGCACACTGATGCCTGAACTAGCAGAGAGCAATTTTGGACAAAGAAAGATCCAGATGTCCCAAACACATGACATCAGAATATGCATTTATTTTGTTTCAATGGGCATTTTTACACACATCTTAAAGTTCTAGATTATTTAATCTTCTGGGTTTACAAGTCCATAAGTAAGTTCTGGATTCATTTTTCTCACACACACACTACCCTGAGGCAGTTCCTGGATGCATTCTTCACACAAACACTGCCCTGAGGCAGCCTAAAGTAGCCGCAGCTGTAGATGTGACAGATCTGGGTGAGTGATTTAGACACACAGAAAGTTCAGGATGTAACAGCAAACATGTAGGAGAAATGTATTCAGCTGGTCTGGTTATTTTGTTTTTATATTTTGGTTAGTTTGGCAGTAGTATTTCTGTTGCCCATCATGCTGTAGTGCAACATGGTATTGATATACAAACAAAATGGAAAATACAAAGCACCTTGTATACACTTCCTTGAACTAAACAAATAAACAAAATTTGTTGAATTTGGCATTTGCAGCAAATATTTGTTTCAGCGCTAATAAGTATGCTTTAAAAAAACATGTATTGTAAAGCTAAATTATATGATGCGGAAACCACCTAATCTTATATCCCATCAGCTCAGCTCAACAGAATGTACCTTGCTGGAAGGCAGGTCACATCAGATATATCATAATTGCCCATCATGATTTTCAAGCTTCTATTGCTTAGCAAAGCCTCTCTGAGCCACGTATTAAATGAATGCAGTTTTTTAAAAAAATCTTTAGAATTCTCTTATTCGGGCTGCAAATTTTAAACATTCCGTTTAAATTTAGTTGACGTGTCAATCAGATGAAACCATTTTGTCTGCCGCAGTAGCACAGTAGGGGTGGCGTATAAATGCAACTAACTAACTAACTAAATAAAACAAAACATACTTCTGTCAATTTAATACTGTGCTACCCTGATACAGGGCCTAGCAGCCAAAGATCTCAAAGAGTACAAGAAAGAAACAGTATGCTTCTGAGGCAGATGATCATTATTTCCCGATACCAAGGCAACCAGACAGGCATGATATAGTGGGAAAGCAGAAACACATTTTAGTTCGGCTGAAGTAAAAGCAGGCGTAGCTTTTCAGTTATATTGTAAGCAGGGTCTCATCAACACTGGCCATTCTGTTCCAAACCGCAGTTCTCATGCAGTCTGATCTGTTGCTATGTCTCCGCAAGTGTTAGCATCTTTAAGTGAATGCATGGACGTAAAGTGAAGTGGCTGGTTCCTTCAACATCTTAAGGCTTTATGTAGATCCTGAGTGCAAAACATTTTCTTTGAAAATTTTTCAAATGCATGGATTATTTCAACCAATCTAAACGTGTTTTGTGAAGAATAGTAGCAGAACCTGTTCTTGCCCCCCATGGGAATGCGAACATCTGAGAGACAGCTGTAGATAGTGATGCTAAGACTGCTTTTAGATGAGCTGCTCTACTTACCGGCTTGAAGGAAATGCTTGCTGAAAAGCCACGTGGTGTGTGTTTAGACGCACCAGACTTAGCCGGCTGCCACAGGAATCGCGGCTCATGCAGTCTCTTCGAAGCCGTATTTGGAAAGCCCAAGGCTAAGAATCCAAATACTGCTTCAAAGAGACTGCACAAGCCGTGAATTCTATGGCAGCCGGCTACTTCCGGTGCATACACCCCGTGTAGCTTTTTAGGAAACATTTCCTTCAAGCTGGTAAGTAGAGCCGCCCATCTAAAAGCGGTCTAAGGGCGCTGTTAGGCGATCTCGCTCACAAGCGGGATCGTTCAGCGACGGCATTTCTCCCCCGCCTTCCTCTGTTTGCCGTGTCTGATGTTCAGACATGGCGTACAGTCGTTGTGCGCATGCGCGCCCTTCCACGCATGCGCCCGCTTCCACGCATGCGCACTCGGCCAGGGAACCCGGAAGTGCGGCGTAAAGCCGGCACTTCGGGGATCCGCGTCTGACGGGCCAGGATCGCCGACCCGGTCAGACGCAGGGTAAGATTCGGCCTTAAAGTTTAGACGAGCGCAAAGAAAGGCGGCTGATCAAAGGATCAGCCGCCTTTTTTGTCTCGTCTATAAACGCCCTAAGAATCCTTGAGATACAGTATAATATAAGAGATGGAGACAAAGTAGTTCAGGTGATCTCTTTTATTGGACCAACCTCTGTGAGTGAGAGGGTGCAAGCTTTCAGGCCACAAAGCGTCTATTTCTGCGTTCTGTACAGCGCCAGGTACATGGCTGGTGCTATATAAATGTTTATAATAAATAATAATAATAATTCATAATAAAGGGGTCTTCCTCAGGTATGTAGAAAGGTCATAGCCATTGGTTGAGCAAATGCAGAACAGGTATATATAGGAAAGCAGTTAATTGGAAGGGAGCAGTTAGAGAAAAAGTCATTAACATTTCAAACATTTAAATACAATGAGAGGAAATGGATAATCAAAGGATGAACAAAAATGCAGGCTATGTATATATATAACAACAAGCACTTGTTGGGAGGGGCCTGTAGGTAAAGCAGATTTATTGCATGGTCATTGGCCTTAGCATGCATATAAACAAGTAAACCAAACATACTCATCCAAACAAAGCAGACCACCACCACAGTAATATAAAATAAAAAAACTCTACAAAAGTATCACAATTACAACAACAGTAATCCACAGAAGTCTACAAGAGTCATTGCTCAAAGCAATGCCCCAATATAATTCTCCCTGTATACTAGTGGCAAAATCACCCAGCCAGACAGATCTACCTTTCACTGCTTAAGCCAAATACTTGGCCACAGTCAGCATCCTCTATTTATCATAATCCCCCAGCAGCACACAAAGATACTCCCGCACTGATCTTCCAGGCAAGGGCTTCAAGATAGGGCAAATAAGTTCATCTCTTAGGCCCTGTTCACACAGGCACACGCACACCCCCACTGCAAGGATTGCGGGCGCCCTCCCCCACCGCACATCCATCACCTACGCACACCCACCACCGCTTTATGGAGGGTGGGTGGGGGTGCGTAGGTGGGGGAGGGCGCCCATGCAATTGCCGCTCATGGTGGGGGGGGTGTCTGTGGGAATGGCGCTCGCGTTGGGCGGAAGCAGGTGCGTGCGCACTCCCGTGCTCCGCCCATCACCCATGCATGGAGGCATTGGGGAAAAAGGTGGTGCCTCCGTGAGTGGAGATGGGTGGAGGTGAGTAGAGATGGGTGTGGGTCCATCAGAATGGGTGCACACCCACCTCCACCCACCGCAGGTGTATACCTATCCCCCCATTCACCGCGGCCCATTTGAAAAGGGCATTAGTTGCATGTATAATTGACAGTACAGCAAGACATGCTGCACTGATTCTATTTCACCCAAACCACAGGGGCAAAATCGCTCAGAGAAGGGAATTGCTCTATAGTGCCCCCTGAGCATGAAAGCGTTCATACGAGCCTGAAAAAACAAAACCCTTTGATTAGAAACAGGGAGATCCGCTAGGCACAGAGCAGCTGAATCCCTGGTTGGTAGAATGGAGGGGTGCAGGGAAAGAAATGACACAGCATTGAATTTTGCCAGATCTTCCTGACACTCCAGATCAGATAGCCTTAATTTTAATTCAAGTTTGGCCTTAAGGTAGCCCTGAAGGATGCACGTGGCCATATCACAGCCAGGGGCGGGATCTGGGTCAGACCAGAGGAGGGGGGTGGGGCAGGGCAGCTTAACCGTCTGGCCAACTCCCCACAGTGGTCCCACAGTGTAGCGGCTGCGCTTGCCTACCACAGGGCCGCGCAGCCATCGCTGGGTCCTCCACAGCTCATGTGGCTGTACCCATAGTTAAGCATTTCAAAACATTTAAAGACAATGAAGGGAACACAGCAGGTACAGGTGTAAAGAACAGGCTGTCTGTTGCTCATTTCCATAGTGGTTTATGAAGCCCAAATCTTTTGTTTAGTCCATCCTTTTTGGTATCCAATACAGTTAGGAATTTTAGTTCCTAGGCCTGTCTTTTCAACATGTCGCACAAATTCCCCTTAAGGATAAGCAATGAGAGATCAGGAGTGGAGTAGTCATTCTGGGAGAAGTGAACAGACAGAGTTGATTCAATGTCCTTGTCCATAACGTGCACATTCATTCAATTACTTAAGGAATTATTGTGAGTTATTAAAGAGTTGAGCATTGGTTTCAAAAACAACAAGCGAGTTGTGGTGGGCAACTTAAAATATTTTATCATACTTGATTTTCAGAGTGTGTCTCAAGCAGCCACACCAAAATCACTAGTCATTTTTGGAAAATGTATACATTTATTACCATGGATTTGACGTGGGATATGTTACTTGTGTGACTTCACCACCCATGAGTCAGGAAACCAACTGAAATTCATTCTAGTACTACCACATGAAAAAATGACGACTGCTCTATTTCAACAGCCTCTTTCCGAGACAACAGTATTATAACCTCAACTTTAAAAAACTGGGATTGGATAAAGCCAATTGCATCATTTATTTATTTACTTTCAAGGTGATACACAAAGGAGCAAATACACTGTGTAATCTTTCTGACAAGTGGATCTTTATGAATGTCACATAAAACAACCTTATTTTAATAAAGTCCAAGCTGGGTTTGGGAAAAGTGAGCAACTTGGTGGGGTATTTTGTTTTCTTTTTACTGAGTAAACCAAATGGGATCAGTAAAAACATACTGTAACATAAAACAGCTGGAAACACTAAGAATGGCTATTTTATGTAGCACTTCCATAGCACAGTGTCATTACTCAGAACAACAGGAACTAATTAATGAAGAAAAACAGCAGATAAAAATATTTTTTATTCAATACGACAGTCAAGAATATAATTTAAAAAGCTGTAGCTGACAGTCTTCTCACAGGGGATGTATTTAGATGTGGTTTTATGGTGTAGACAACTTCCTACAATACTGGGGGTGTTGGCATGGCATGGCATTTTTGCAAATGGATGTAAAGGTCAGATGGAGTAAACAAAATATGGTTCTTATCAGAAGATGTGCCCTATTTCAGACCACCACAAATTGGCTCTTATTTTTCCCCCATAAGCACTTTTTCTAGGTGGATTTACTTAGGCCGCTTTTATACGAGGCGCTGAAAAGCGCCTCCTGAGTCCCGCGTTGAGAGAAAAGCTGCACGGGGAGTGTTTACATGCTTCCTGCGCTGCTGGAAGTGACGTGCTCCCCATTGTCGGCAGCGGCCTTAAATCCACTAAATTGCTCTTATGCTACCTGTTCAATAGAGCAGAAATATCAAATGAAAATATACACCCAGCATAGTGTTACACAGAAAGCCACAAAAACTAGACCAGCAATGAGTGGTTGTATGCCTTTGCAGGACTGTGAAATCTAAATTGTAATGTAAAAGAGAACATGACGACTTAAGCGCCAAGCGAATTATCAAGTGTCCCATAGCTCGCTCCCTGAAAACGTTCACAAATTGTATCTCCAAACCACCCCAGAGCTTTGGAAACTGCATGTAGCCCTTCCACCTGTCTCATACTCTACCTTGAATATATCCAGACTTCAGATATGAGTGACCCCCAACTCTGGAAAGTGGACTGGAATCTGAATCCAGACACTGCAGGCTGGCTGTACCAGAGGTAGAATTTTGACTGGCTGCTGTTTTACTACATTGACAAAACAGCATTTAGGTCATGAAGTAGGCAGATTAGACTGCACAAGAGCTGCTCCAAACTAGAGACAGATTTATTTATTTATTTCAGTTTGTATTCCACTCTTTCCTTTAGGCTCAGGGTGGCTCACATTTCAACTTATTAACTTTAACAATTAAAATTTAACCAGTAACCTAACTAACTCAACTAGTAATCCTCCCAACAACCCTGTGAGGTAGGTTAGGCTGAGAGATCTGTGATGGGCCCAAGGTCACCCACTGAGTTCATGGCTAAGGCAAGGCTTGAACCAGAGGCCTCCCCCTACCTTCTGGTCCCAGTACTACACTCTTAACCACTACACCACACTGGCTCTCACATAGGAAGGAATAAGCACTTATACTCAGAAACCTAGGCACGGGGGCAGAGACCAGGCGAATGGAAGCAATACATTAGGAAGGAGAAATAGCCTATAACATCCTCTTCTGAAAGCAAGGTGATGGCTGCTGAAAAACATTTACTTTGCAATGTTTGGAGAAGGGATCTTTGTAGAGTGCGTCGAGTCTGCCAGCCAGCTGCCTTGCAGATTAGAGTAAGAAGGTTTGCTGGATTCAGCCCAGGAAGTGAAAATCAATCTGGTTGAGTGGGCCCAAAAACCTGATGGAGGGTTCTTCCCTGCCAGCTTTCTTGTAGGATTCCACAACTCAGACCTAACCCTTTTGGAGATGCCTTTAATGCTTTTCGTCCTTTTTTTTTGAGCTAGCGATGCAGACAAACAAGGCATCCTAATGTTGAAAGGAAGCATAAAAGCGCCGGAGAGGTTTGCCCTTCACAGCTTGGGCCCTACTTATCTACAGGACCGCCTCACTCCCCATGTGCCCGTGCAACCCTTGAGATCATCCGTGGGAGCCTTTTGGAGGTTCCCCGGGTGAGGCGGGCGGCCACCGATGTTAGATCTTTTTCGGTGGCTGCCCCTGTGCTGTGGAATTCACTCCCGGAGGAGGCTCAGTTGGCCCCCACTCTCCTGTTATTTTGACGTTTATGTAGGACCTGGCTGTTCCGCCAGGCTTTTGGCGAGGGGTAGGGGTGGGGGTGGGCAGGGGGTAAAGGTTGGATGGGCGGGAGTGGGTTGTGGGTTTTTTTCCCTACATAATGTGGAATTTTTAACTGTTTTAAACGTTTTATTGTTTTTTATAGTTGTTCACCCCCCCCCCCCCCGGGTTGCCCTGTCGGGCAGGAGGGGTGGGATAGAAATTTTGTATAAAATCAAAATAAATTTTTTTAAAATGTACTTCCTGAGCGTGCATAGGATTAGGACAGAAAATAGGCAAGCCAATTTCCTAACTGGCATGAAAGCAGGAGACAAGCTTCAGGAGGAATTCTGATGAGGTTCTCATGACAAACCTATCTGGAAATAGCTGCAGGAAAAGAGGATGAGGCTTTCCATTTACTAATGTACCTGACTAAGGTAACTGCCATGGGGAAGGTGGCCTTGGTAGGCAAGAAAAGGAGAAATTATGCAGCCAGTTTGTTCAGAGAGAAGCATGAATCAGCCCCTCAAAGACATGAGTCAACTTCCACTAGGATATAGGTGACTCAATGGGATTTCATAGCCTGGCCACAGTCTCAAGAAATGTGTTCACATGAGAAAAGGCAGTCAAAGACTACATCAAGCAAAGCCCAGAGGCAGTGACTTGAACCTGAGGACTGCAACAAGGCCGTTTTTTGACGTGCGCGGTGGTGCCCACGCTTGTTTTCCAAAAGACCCGGAAGTCCGCTTTACACATGATGCCGCTGCCGAATACGCGCATGTGCGGGCGATGCGCATCCATTTCCGGCCGCGTATGACCAGCCTCAATTGACGACCCGGTCAGTTCGCGGCTGGAAATGGATGCGCATCGCCCATGCATGCGCGTATTTGGCGGCGGCGTCACGTGTAAAGCGGACTTCCGGGTGTTTTGGAAAACAAGCGCGGGCGCTGCCGCGCACATCTAAAAACAGCCTCAGACCCCTGAAGAACCAGTCAACAGTAAGGAACATGAAACTTAATGGAAGCCGAAGAGTAACTAAAACATTGAAAATTCACAGCCTTTCTATTCCAGGCCTGAAGCTGAAGACAAGTTAGGTATGGATAATGCCTGCATGAATGGATCCTATAGAATGGAATGATGTAGACAGGCAAAATGTGAGGTTGCAGAGATGAGGGAATTTGGGACTGTGGGACAGAGAGAAAGGATTTTGGCTCTGTCTGATGCATTCTTCTGCATGAATTTAGGATACACAGGAAGCAGGCAGACATACATCAGCTGACCAGGCCAGCAGAGTTAGACTTTGACCCTCCATGTCCGCCTCTCCCAACACCTGAAGCAATAGTGAGCTAACTTTCTTTGTTTGAGGAAGAGGAAAAAAAGTTTACTAATGTGGTGTGCCAGGCGAAGAAAATCTGGTTCATATTTCAGCCAGTCACTCTCCACAGAGCACTGACTCAGCCAGCCAGCTTAAACACTGCGCTCACCCTTTCTCTGTTCAGCTCAGGACTGTGAAGGGAAGAGTTCTGAACGTCTCTTAACTTCAGAGCAGTTCTTTTGTGTGACTGCTAGACAGAGGCTATGGCAGGGAGCATTAAATGGACTCGCTACTGAAGGGAGGACACATGCTTCCATGTGGAACAGGTGCACACAGCAATCTGACCTCCCTTAATTACAGGATTTGTCCTGGAAGCCACGAACTATCCGGGGTTCCACTTTTTTTTGGCACTTTGACCCATAATCCTTAAGAGGCAAGTGCAATTCATTTGTGATGCTCCCAAGGGAGGCGGATGATCCAGACCTCTGCACAGGCAAGGTGACCAGACCTGAGTTCCAGGTTTGTGGACTGCTGAAACTGATTGGTTCCCCAATCCTGCAGTGGGGATGACTGAAGAAAGGGAGAAATCATGCACTCAGGAAGAACAGTCAGGAGCAGGATCAGTCACTCCTAGACCCAAGATTCAAGGGAGCTACATATGGCACATGAAGAAGAAGTTGGAATGGAGAACTAGGCAGCACCTCAATCTTTTATGAGGGGCATGGTTCACATCAAACTCCTGCAAACTTGTTGCTTCTGTGGCATTATGGAATGCTGACTGCCCCCATATCAACCGCGAAGCTGGAGAGGCAGCTGTCTGTAGTTCTGACTTTTTACATGCTTAAGAAAGGGCACTATGTGGTCCCAAAACTTGCATAGTCTTACCAATAGAAGCTGGTCTAATAAAAGATACAATTTGAACTGCTTAGTCCCCATCTCATGTTTGGAGAATACTGTTAAGTTGATAAAAAAAACAACCCCACAACCTAAAGCTTTTACTATGGCATGTCAGATAAATGGCCCACAAAGATTAGAACTGACAAACCAGAAACAGTGTTTCATTTAAACAATTTTCATGAAGTGCTTGCCACTTACAGTAAATTGAATAATAGCTGTAGTTATAATTGGCTTTGTTCAGCAATAGTAAAGCAGAATATAAAGAATACTTATGTGTAAATTCAAATTATGGATCAGATGAGGCTCTTAGGCCACTTTTAGATGAGTGGCCGGTTCGCACTTTGAAAAAAACATGCTTTGAAAAAAGTCACGCAGGGGGCTTTTAGACGAGCCAGAAGTTGCCGGCCATCATTGGAATCGGTTGAAAGACTTCAATACCGACCTCGATGCACTTTTTAAAAGAATGCGTGACTGGCGATTCCAATGATGGCCGGTGACTTCTGGCTCATCTATTATTAATTATATTATATTATTATTATTATTATTATTATTATTATTATTTATTAAGCATCTATATAGCGTAAGCAATGTACCTGGCACTTTACATTTGTAAGAAAGGGACACGGTCTCTGTCCCAGCAGGCTTACAATCTAAGAAAGAAGGGGTGGGGGAAACAGAGGAAGAGACAAGGATACATACATGAACTCGTGAGGTCTCAGGTGCATGTGCTTGGCTTAGTTACAAAGATGTAGTTACCCATTTAATGTTACACAGGAAAAGCCCCCCCAAGCAACTTTTTTCAAAGCGAGAGCTGGCCACTTGTCTAAAAGTGACCTTAGAACCATGTTTCAAGGGCTTAGTTCTTGTACATGTACAAGAACTAAGGCATTTCTTAGTTTGATTTTTGCAAAACTACCAACAACCTCTTGCACAGAAAAGAACATTGTATGCTTTATAGCACTGAGCATCTCTTTACCTAGCTCTTTAATATAATGTAAAGATTATGAAGTTGCTTCAGCATCAGCTCAGAGAGATCCCTGTACACCTGTTAGAAAAACATCCCAGGTCTCCAAAAAGGTGTGTGCTGTCAAAGGAAGACATAAGTTATTGCTGTGATTCAGAATGATGCCTTTTACTCCAAACCTTTCTGTTCTGCTTCGTGGGGATTGTTTATAATTCTCAAGAGGGGGCTGATGGAGGGGGCCAGAGGTGGGAAGCAGCAGCCATAAAAAATGATGCTCATAAAAAATGAAAGCAGAAGCCACTGAAAAGTACATAATATAATTAAAGAACAAAAGAGCCTTTAACTAATGAGTAAACGTCCTTCTCCCTTAGCTAGAGCAGCTACAAGGAAGCAAAGGAGGAACTATTCCATTTCCAAACCAGCGTAGTTCCAGGACAAGACTAGTCATCATGATAAAATCATGCTAATTACAGTTTTTTTGGTCATGTGGCTGGAGCATGAACATCACTATAGATCTAAAATGGATTATATTTAGTAACAAAAGGCAGACGCAGTTAAATGCGACAGAAATGCCTTGGGTATTTTTAGACCTTATGCCGAGTATGTATGTGTTTGTTTGTTTATTTATTTATTTATATTCAATTTATTTCCTGCCCCTCTCGCACACAGGCGACTCGAGGCGCCAAACAGCAGAAACATTAAAACAACAATACATTATAAAAATATAAATATATAAAAACCCATAATAGCAGTAGAAAAACTAACCCCGATCTGTGAAGAACAGGTAACACATCCACACTCCGCTAACCCATCCCACCCCACCCCTCTTCCCCACTGCCCAGCACTTGACAGAACAGCCAGGTCTTACAACTTCATCAGAAAGCCAGGAGACCCGGGCTGAGAAGAACCTCCACCAGGAGGTTCCACAGTGACGGCGCAGGCACCGAGAACGCCCGCTTGTCAGTCCGAACTTGCCGATAATGCAGGACCTCCAGGAGGGCACCCCCAGACGACCGCAGGGGCCGCCCTGAATCCCAGGGGGTGAGGCGATCATTCAGGTAAGTAGGGCCCAGGCCATGAAGGGCTTTAAAGGTTAAGACCAGCACCTTGAATCGGGCCCGGAAGACAATAGGCAGCCAGTGCAATGCTCGGAGCACTGGTGTTGAGGATTGTCAACACAGACAATCCTCAACATGTACTGGGTCATTCACACATAATAGCTCTGACTAGCTGCTGGTATTTTGCAACAGCTACCCACAACCTGTTGGGGGAGGAAAGGGGAAGCTTATTGGTCTGGCGGCAGGTACTGGGGAGCAGTGGTGGTGGTGGTGGAATGTCCTGGAAGCATCAGCTTGCTGCTCTCCAGGACCACCCACTGCTCCTGCTGCCACCGCTCCCCCAAGATCTTCTGCCAACTCTGCTGCAACTGCTGCTCCTCAGATATGTCACCAGGCCACTAAGCCCCACCACCCTCCAAAACAGGTCTTGGCCATGGAGGCAGGTTCCAGGATCACCAAGCAGCAGGTTCTGGGATGTAGCAAGCAACGGTGGCAGAAGAAGAAGCAGCAGCAGCTTGCCAGTCCTCCCAGGAACCTGCCACTGCTCGTTGCTCCCTGGGACTCAAGCAAGTGTTTGGTGACAGAGACAGGCAAGGAGAGCATGATGGCAGCAGCTCCCCACTGCTACCATGGTCTCCCCAATTGTCCCTGTCTCCACGTTACACCATCTATGTGCTGGTGCTTGTCTCACACATGGTGGGCCCCAAAGGCTACTTGGGCCAACCAAATCTGCCACTGTTTCTGAGGACTGGAGGGTGGCAACCCCGATATTTAAAAAGGGGATTCAGAGGTGATCCAGGAAACTACAGATCAGTAAAGCTTGACATCTGTGCTGGGCAAAATGGTGGAAACTATCATTATGAACAGAATCGCTGGGCATGTTGATAAACATGGCTTAATAGGGAAGTCAACATGGATTTAGCAAAGGTAAGTCATGCCTCACAAATCTGTTGGAATTCTTTGAGGGTGTAAAGAAGCATGTGGACAAGGGAGACCCAGTAGATATAGTGTACCTGGATTTCCAGAAAGCATTTGATAAGGTCCCACATAAGAGACTCTGAGAAAATTAAAAAGTCATGGGACAGGAGGTAGTGTCTTACTATGGATCAGTAACTGGTTAAAGGATAAGAAGCAAAGATTAGGACTGAATGGTCAGTTTTCATAATGGAGAGATGTAAAATGTGGTGTGTTCCAGGGATCTGTATTGGGACTGGTGCGGTTTAATGTGTTCATTAATTATCTGGAAAAGGGCGTTAAGAGTGAGGTGATCAAATTTGCAGTTGACACCAAGTTATTCAAGGTAGTTAAAACACAAGCAGACTGTGAAGAACTGCAACAAGATCTTATGAGACTGGGTGCCTGGGCATCTAAATGGCAGATGAGATTAATGTGGACAAGTGCAAAGTGATGCACATAGGGGAAAGTAATCCAAACTATGAGTACACAATGCTGGGTACTAAGCTAGGAGTTACCACTCAGGAAAAGGCTCTGGGAGTGATTGTGGAAAATACACTGAAATTCTCAGCCCAGTGTGCAACAGCAGCAGTCAAAAAAGCAAACAGAATGTTAGGAGCTATTCGCAAGGGGATAGAGAATAAAACTGAGGATGTCATAATGCCTCTATACAAATCAATGGTGCGACGGCACCTGGAATATCGTGTGCAGTTCTGGTCGCCCCATCTCAAAAAAGATATCGCTGAACTAGAAAAGGTACAGAGAAGGGCAATGAGAATAATAAAGGGTATGGAATGGCTTCCGTACAAAAAGAGGCTTGACAAGCTGGGTCTCTTCAGCTTAGAGAAGACTGAGAGGGGACATGATAGAAGTTTATAAAATCTTGAGTGTTGTGGAACGAGTAGATAGGGAACGGTTATTTATCCTCTCAAATAGTACGAGAACTAGGAGACACTCCTTGAAACTAGCTGCCGACAGATTTAAAACAAATAAAAGGAAGTACTTTTTCACTCAATGCATAATTAACTTATGAAATTTGTTGCCAGAGGATGTTGTCAAGGCCAGTAGTATAGCTGGGTTTTAAAAGGCCTGGATAAGTTCTTGGAGAGTAGGTCCATTAATGGCTATTAACCAAGTAGCTTACGGGATAAACGTCTTACTGTCGGGAGCTGGGAGTGAACAATGGGGGAATGGATTGCCCATTGTGACTGTTGGTTCTTCTCCCATGCGATCGAGATTGGCCACTGTCAGAGGACAGGACACTGAGCTTGATGGACCATTGGCCTGACTCGGTATGGCACTACTTATGTTCTTACACTTGGCAAGCAATTAGTCAGCGTGTAGTCAGTGATTCAAGGTAAAAACAGATGTGATGCTGGTGCAGCGGCTCCCCGGCCTGGAGAGGAGCAAAAATTCCAAGCATGACCAACGTAGTTTTAGAATTTCTGCTGCTGCTGCTGCTAAGAAGAAGAACTTTTTAGGGAGACTGGTTATATATCAGTTCCTGGTCAGACGCGTAACCAACAATGATGTCTCCTTCCTATGCAGTGTTACAGCATATATGCAAAAACACTTAAGGTTGACAGCTCAATGCAGAAAATTAGGTGAGTGGGACAGGACAAACTTTTGATAAGAAATAAACTGGATCAAAGTAATGCATTCCAGCTGTGTGACTGCCCATTCTGGACGGATGAACACACCTTTTCTTTTCCTTTGGGGGATTTTACAGCAAGCGTTTGTCTGATACAATAAATGAGAAATCCAATTTGCACCTGCTTCTAATGAAAGTGGTTTCCTTCCTCCAACACCTCTGAAATATTTCACAATTCTGAACCTCTGAAGGGCAACAGGTGTGGTAGTTTTCCCTTATTCACAGGCATCTCAATCTTGATTTGTAGATGAACAAAATTAACAGTTTATGTAAGTAGAGAAAAATGTTAATTTACATTGCCTTTTTCCCCCAGTTAATAAATAAAATCAGAATACTACATTAAAACTTGTCAGATCTACTACATTCTGGGGAAATGCCTTGACTCACTGCATGACTATTAGTTTGGATATTTCTTTGCACAACAAAGCTAAAAAGCCAAGAAAAACCCTCGACAACAGGTGCACATCAAAGGCATTCAATTTAGATGTGCAAAGTGACTGCACCGTCAGTTATCTGAGGGCAACAATGCAAGAATAGTTACAGCTAGTGGAAGACTATGAAATATTCATCTAAAAAGGCAAACATGAAGCTGCTCCTTCCCATAGCCTCCTTTCCTTTTATTTCTTTTTTTTTTTTTAAAGGCTGAGTGATTATATGATAGAAAAAAAAATTGTATCAGCCTTTTCAGTTCCTAAACAGCAGCACATGATAGTGCTAGGAGAGCAGATGATGCTCCTCATTACCAGGTGCATCCCTCTCTTCACACCTGTGTGGAACTTCATGCTCCCTTTGCTCTTATTACTCATTACTTGATTTGCTATTTAAGAACTGACACTGAAGAAAAACAGTACAGCTCCATGTGGCAAAATGCCCTTACCCTGACAAAGACCCCCCCTCTGACCCCTCTTCACTGAAACTGCGAAACTGGCTCAGCCAAAGCCCAGGCCTCAACAAGCACATGTTCAGGACTTCCTCATTCCTGGAATTCCTAAGGGGGAGTGGGGACTCTACACCTATGACAGGTGATGTGGGATGATCGAATCATAGAAGGAGAGGGGCTGCTGGATTACAGCTGGCTGACCCTCCTGGACAAATCATCAAGAAGGTCAAGGATGCCTTAAAAGGACCAACACAGGCATTTTGACTCTCTCTCTGGACTCACTGACTGAGATCTCCAGCAGACGCTGCTAGGCTGGTGGCCTCCCTGCCTGGAGGCACTCATGGACTATATGGCTTAACAGTAACTCTGACCTTTGCCAGAAGAAAAACTTGGACCCCATAGGAAAACCATCCCCTGTGGAGACCTGATCAGAACCAGTGTGAGTACTTGCTAGCTACGTCAACTACAGTTATAGGAAGACGCTTTCCAAACTGGCTACTATGTCCACAGGACTGACTCTGATTGCTCAAAGGGTTATCACCCCTTTGTTCTATGCTTTTATTCCTTTTTATATTATCAGTAAAGTCTAAGTTTTCTTTTTACCCTACTGGGTATGTGTGTGTGTGTGTTATAGGCTGACCATTAATTGCCTCCTTTGGGCCAGGTGGCCAAGCCTCGCTACTAAGGCAAAGAGAGAGGGGGAAATTCCCCATTTGGCTAGAAGCCAGCAGCTTTGGAACCAAGGGAAGCCTCCTGTGGGTAGCTCTGGGGATCTGCCTCCAACGCAGAGGAGGAAATCCCAGGAACGGAGTGCCAGGAAAGGGGAGTGCTTTTGGGAAGCTGTGAGGCTTATGCTTTTTGGGGTTCACATGCCTTGAGTGGTGTGAACACCCTCTGAATTACACTCAAGTGGTGGCATTGAAATACTAAGGGTTTTGGGGGGGTTGCCAGCTGTGGGAACCCCTGGTCTGTCACGGGGAAGGGGGCAACCCCTGGGAGAATGCCCTTCCCGGCCGGGATCAACACCTCCCACACACCCCGCTGCCCCATGCACTGGCTCAGTCTCTCAGCCTGGAAGGGTCCTCTCTGGGAATAAATGCCCGTCAGGATAGTGGATGGACCTATAGGCCTCACAGTGCCCAGGTCCCTATCATCAAAGGGCGCCAGGTGAGTATAATGAGTCTGAGCCCCAGTCGGACTTGTCCTATACATGTAACCCACACTAAGGGAAGGAGGAATGGGAAGCTGTGGGGTAATAGTGCCCGGAGGGGAAGGGAGGGGGTCCCAGGTGCACAGGGTAGGCACAAGGTATTAAGAGTCTCACAGGAGGGGGGAAATGGGGAAGAGCCTAGGGAGGAAGGGGAAAGGGGAGAGGGACTCACACTCCATGCAGACACACCCCACACTCTCGCTCAAGCTTACTCACACTCAGGTCAGGGATGCCAGGCAGGGAGGTCAATCAGTCACACACTATCCTCAGATCAGCAATACTATGAAACTCTCAGAAATACGCAAGGACTCAAAAACAACACTTAGCTTCACTCAGGGGCCGGTCTCTGCTCAATCACCAGCGCCGAGTGCTTCTCGGCGCAGGCTTTTGTCTCCCATGCCCCGCCCCCTGCGCGCTCCCGCAAGCGTGCAGAGCGGCGCACAGGGGGCGTGGTCTCCCCCTGTGTCTCACTGGGTCCTACCTCTTCCTGTTCCACCCGCTGTTGCTCTGCGGGCATGTCTTGTGTGGGCGGGGCCACGCTCTGCGTCCCTGTGATGGGGGGAAGCACGTCAGAGGGCCCCGGTGCTGCCGCAGCTGGGCCCGGGGAAACCCCCCGTGCCTGTAGTGCCTCTGTGGGGGGGCGGCGGCCCCGGCCGGGCTTGACATGGTCAGAGATTTGGAGAAACACAGTGAGGTGGGTGGCTCAGCTGTATAGCACCCCCTACTGGCGTTTTGCCACACTCCATACCACTCCGGGGGAAAGGGTTGTGGGGAACTACATATGGCAGCAAAAATTGCCTTGATGAAGGCATAAGCCACCTCCCATGTTTCCCCAATTTGCCATTTGTCCTTCTAGGCATGCCGCTGCACAGTTATAATGAGAAGGTACGGCTCCACCTCTGCCCTACCTCTTCCCACTTCCTTTTAGTGAGGTGCTGCTATAGGAACAGAAAAGGGAGAGGTTCCTCTGCTCCCCTAAGTTCAAGCTAACATTCAGGTTAGGTAACATAATGCTAACAATGGGTGTCTTCAGACAAGACAGGGAGGGGAGGCTACCATGCCTTGGGTAGCCTTACCCCTCCCTAGGCATCCGGGCCACACACTGTAGCGTACTGTGTGGCTGGCAGCAGCCAGATGTTCCCCTTGCTTCGTGGTGGGGCGAACAGCTGCCTGCTACATGACATGTCCTCAGAAAAATTCCAAAGACATGTCACAGAGCAGTCTTATCCTAACTGAAGTAAGGCTGCCCAGGGTGGGGCAACCTATATGGCCATACCCCTTCTGCTCACTCCGCATCAGGGCTGGGAGCAACGGGTGCCAGTGCGGCCATATCAGGGTCAGGAGTGTGGTTGGTCCAGTCAGGGGAGGGAGGGAGGGCAGGGCAGGGCCAGCACATGCTCATTTGACTGGCACCATGGCCCGCCGTGGCTCTGACAGGGGCCAGCCAGCCCAGCTTCCCCACAACTGTCTGGCCGGCTCCCCAAACTTGCCCCACTGTGTGGCGGGGGTGACTGCCTGCCACAGGACCGTGCAGGGATCCGGCCACTGCCGTGCGTGTGGAGACACCCCATTGGGTGAGGTCACACAAAATGGACTCGCTCTGGGCAGCATTATACTAGTTTCAGCAGTGTTAACACGCGATGCAGCAGATCGTATGGCCAGATGTTCACCCAGCCCAACTCTGGAGACAAAGGCCAGAGATGAATTGCGTGTTAGTATTGCCCAAAGTGGGGTAAGGCTTCCAAAAGTGGAATAATGGGCCGCCTCTACTGTGGCCGGTCCCATGCTGCTCCACCCCACAGCGAGGTACAAAGATCAGGCCCCTGCCCATCTCTCTTGTCACAAAGGGTACCTGGGGCTGGAGCCAGCAAGGAGATCACTGGAGATGTCACTGTGCACAGGGGAGCTGAAGATCTGACTAAATTTGCCTGTCCCCTCCCCCCTCCATCAGCTGTTTGGCGTCAGAGGTGAGTGCGCTCCTCCCACCCATCCCATCAGCTGTGGCTGCAGCTTCTCCTGGGGACCCTATCCTGGTGCGCAGCAAGAGTCCGGGTGTCCTGCCCATGTGGATGGCTCCTCATCCCACCCTGTGACATTGCAGGACTTGTGACAGCAGCCAGGGGCGTAGCTAGGTTGGAATGGGTCCAGGTTCAAAAAATTGACTCCCCCTCCCCCACCAACACCATCCTTTCCCCTGTCCCACCTTCTCTCCTCCTTCCTTCCTGCAGCGCCTCTCCCTCCCTCCGCTTGCTGTGCTTGAGCCCTGGAGGCTGTGACTGCGCTGCCTGCCTCGTGCTACAGGTACTTGTTCCATCCTGTGCCACCCACTGGGTAGGTCCCATGAGCACCACGTGCTGCAGGCGCTTCTTTTTCCACTCAGCTTAGTGTCCACCCAGTCACGCTGCAACAGGACAGGATTTTTGCCCCACCCCACCCCACGCTTAGGCCCCAGGACAAATGTCCCTCCTGTCCCTATGATAGCCCCAATGGTGGCCCACCTGCCCAGTTGCCCCGCAGTAGGGCCACTCCTTTGGACAGCTCTCCCTGCTAGCCCAAAGTGTGGCGCATGCGTTTGCCCTTCCCATGGTGGACAGGGGATCGGGTCCACCCTGTCTCCTATGACTTTGAAGTCAAGGGTAAGCTGTGCTCAACACTGTATTAGCTAAGTCGATTTTTAGAAACCATGTGTAAACACAATGATTGCATTTCCTAATGTGCACAAGAACTGTCGATTAGGGCACAGAGTCAAGAGAAAGAGTCCTTGAAGCATGCTTACCACAACGGGACAATGGACAATGAAAGAGACAATTAAAAGTGCTGCACAAATATTTCCAATTGCTACTAACAAGCAATACCTAACTCATATAGTGTTTGTTATCCGCCCATCTCAAAGTACTTAAACAAGGTAAATAATTAATTCCCTACTTCCCAAATAGAGAAACAATCTTTTCAAGAATGTAAATTCTGTTCCTTCACAAAATATTTGCAAAAGCACTTTATTTTTACAATTTCTTTTTGTTCAAAATGATTTGGGTGGCAGGCCCCAATCCTAAAACACTTAGTGTGCATATAGACACCATGGCACCTCACCACAGATCTCTGCAGCAGCAGTGCCTTAAGGGATCAGCTACATGAGTATCTGAATCTCTCCCCATGTGCCCCTCTTCCTGTTGCCCCTCATTGGCCATCCTAGACTGTAAGCCCCTTGGAGCAGTGACCTGTCTCTAATCATGACTGTACAGCACCAGGTATATTAATGGTGCAATACTACTATTACTACTACTACTAGAAGGTACCCGGTGCAAATTCCACCAGCTATTGAGGGCCTCCACATTGTGATTGATTTAGCCGGAGACAGATTAGGGCTGCTGCTGGTATATCGAGCACCTTCCTGTATGGCAGCATCCCTACATGATCTAGCAGAGCTGGTGTCAGAGGTAGTCTTGTGGTCCCCAAGGGCGGTAGTCCTGGGGAACTTCAAGATGCACGTCAACACTGGACTTCAAGGTGTGGAGCATGAGTTCATGGCCTCCATGCCAACCATGGGCCTGTCTCAGGTAGCGATCGGCCCGACACATGTGGGGGACACACGCTGTATTTGGTGTTTTGCACCGCCCTTGAGGTGGGATATCCATTGGTGGGGGATGTATCTTTGATCCCTTTGTTATGGATGGATCACTACCTCCTATGGGCCTGTTTTCTCGCACGTCAGTCTCCGAAAAAGTGCTGGACCTATTCAGAGTCTCCAGAAACTTATGGAACCCGAAAAGTTCCGGAATGCTCTCAGGGATATACCCTCCAATCTTGACGGCCGACCTCTCGATGACCTTGTACCCCTTTGGAACACCTTGCTAGCCGAGGCCATCGAGCGGTCGGCTCCCAAATGTTTTTTCCTGGAGCATTGGAGGCACAGGGCCCCGTGGTTCATGGAGGACCTGCACTGGCTGAAGCAGGAAGTGCGGCAGTTACAGCAATGGTGACATCAGACCCATACTGAAGACAAAAGATTGCGTCATAGAGCCAGTTTGAAAACCTATGCCGTGGCTGTGCAGACAGCAAAGAAAAAAAGTAGGTAAGTAAGCTTTATTCAGCACTGGCAACTGCCACGTCTGTAAACAAAACAAAAACAAAACAAAATATAAAAAAGCAAAATACTATATACAATATAAAAACTATAAAACACCAAGGAGCTATCTAGAGTTACAGGTATATCAATTTTCAAATTTCCATTAATTTAATTTTATTACCCAAGGGGGGATATTATCATGTCATACCTTCATTTAATTTTCCCAGGAATTACAATACAATAAATCATAGATCATAACTGATAAACGCACCGCTGAGGTCATATCCGGAATTCCTGTAGCTTTCTTCTCTCCTTTTCCAGTAACAAACCAATATAGGCCATTTTTTGTGTTATTTTTTGACATTTACCAGAGAGTAATAATATTATTTTCCTCTCAACTAGGAGATCCTTTTGAATATTGGTTTCCTTAAAATAAATAGTCTATCCCGTAATCTATTATATTGTGGACATTGAAAAAGATAATGTGCCAGATCCTCAATTTCAGTACCACAACATCCACATAGCCTCTCCTGGAAGGGGATCCCCCTATACCTCCCCTCAAAGACTGCAATAGGCATCGTCTGAAGGCGAAGCACCAGAAAAGTTCTCTTCTGGTGAAAGGGCATATCACCATTTAGATATTCACATCCTTCCCTCTTTCAAATTAGAAGTTTGTACCATGGAGCAACTTTTGTATTTAAGGCCAATGTTCTAGTAGTTTGCCTATCAATATCAGTAACTGGTTTTAAGCAAATATTTTGCCTGCTTAAAGGGGAGGGACTGTAAGGAAAAAAACGATAGGCCCAGTCTGTCAAAAATATTTTTTGTCCCCTGCCACCATGACCCGTTACCATTTACTACTTCTAACTTTTCTCTCAAGCAACGTGCGGTGAGATCTCCTGGTGGCATAGACTCGATTTTCATAACTGAAACCAGCAAATTTTCTATTAGATGCAACTCTATAGATCTAGACCCTATTTCCAGTCTCAATATAGCTGACGGGGTCGATACAGGGATTTGTAATAATCTTTTCAAGAAATGATTCAGAATAGGTTCTAACTGTTTTTTGGTACTGGACAGCTATCCCCAGAGCAAAGCTCCATATCTTATCGGTCAGTAGTTCTTAGGGTCATTTTTATACCCCTTTTTGTAAATTGGTATGACTACTGCAATTCTCCAATAATCGGGAATAATACCTGAGTTATTGATTAACGTAAAAAGTTTTGCCAAAACTCCCAGCCACCAATCCGGATTTTCTTTAGACTTCAATAAGAATAAAGTCTCCACCAGGTGCCTTTCCCCTCTTCTGATTTTTAATTGCCTCCAATACCTCCTCTTCCTTTACCGGGTCCTACAAAGGGTAGGTTAAGTCTATACGACCTGCCTTGGCATTAATAAATGGGATACTGGAGTTAAAGATCTGCAAAAAGTGTCCTTCCCATACTGAATGATTAATCTTTGGCTCCACATAAGTTTTATCACCTCTCATAGAGAGGTTTAGCAGACGCCAGAATTACTTGCCGTTTTCCCCCTTTAAAGCTGTTAATAGCTGGTCCCATTTATATTTATGATATATGGCCTTCTTAGAGTTTATTAGTTTCTTATACCACTGATAGTATTGTTTATAATGAGAGACCAGAATACCACTGTTTTCCTGTTTAATAAGACGAGCTTTTTTCCGCAGTTCTGATCTAGCCCTATGGCACTCATCCCACCGTCCATAACAAATAGTTCTTTCCTTTACTGTTAAATTGGTTTTGGTGAGGATTGGTTTCAGATACCAAGAGATCTTATCTATTAGAGTTGGTGACTCCTCAGGATCTGAAGAACCCAGAATCCGATCTTTTAGATCTAACACTCTTTCTGAAGACAATTTTTCCAATACCTTACCATCCACCTCGGACGACCAATGAATTCTACTAGGTCCAATATGTTCTATCACCCCCTCATTTCCATAAATAAAGGTTTCATTCTCTATAGTTTTGCCAAGCCTTTCCAGATTCAGGACTATGGGGAAATGGTCACTTTTAGTTCTATTCCCTACCCTAAAAGAATTCATGAAATTCAGTAAGGAGGGAGTGATTAAAGCATAGTCTATTACATTCCCCCCTGGGTGAAGGGATATGTTAATTTCCAGGTATATCCCCAGAAAAATTTCCATTTAATATATATAGACCATTATCAAGTATAAATTCATGAAATATTTTCCCTTCCTTATTAATCTGGTTATTCCTTGAGAGTCTACATTCATTCCAATCTTCCTCCTGATCTAACAAACTAATTAAATTTCTAGCTTTCAACATTTTTTTTTTTTTTTTTTTTTTAATAAACATTTTTTTTTTTCATAGACATTACAAAAACTCAACATCTATAACTTACACGTCTAAGTAAACCAACATTGTAACTTGCTCCATTGGTGTGTTATTCTTTTTTTTTAACCCTTATATATTATATTCCACCAAGTATGAACGATTTTCATCTGTGACAATGGGTAATTTCAGACGTTACGAGATCACGCTCAACCACAGTGAACCACGGTCAACCCCGCGGCGGGGCCAAGGCAACCTGAACGTCTGTTTGGCGGCCGCCAGATGTTCACCACGCTCAATACCCACATGGGGTCAATTTCAACCACGCTTCCTGGGCTCCCCGCACCAATTCCCGTGGACGTGTGGTCAATGAGATCCCCACCAAACGAAATCAACCAAACGAGATCAACCAAACATAACGTCTGGACAGCAAACACTGCCCGGGATCAAAGGAAATGATCCCCAGGCGTGGGCAATGCACGTAATGGCGCTGCCAGGCAACCAGCATCAACACACTCACCGGAGGGAGATTTAAAGGGGAAAACGCAGCTGACTAATGTGGCGGGATGGAGCAAGGAGGGAGGAGGAGGAAGAGAGCGGTGGTGGAGGAGAGAGCGAGGGGCAAGGAGGAGGTGGAGGTGGAGGCGGAGGAGGCAGGGGCACAGGTGGTGGAGGTGGAGGGGGAGACAGCACAG
>QEPC01013002.1:9410933-9440150 GCA_003113815.1 Sphenodon punctatus | reverse complement strand
CCCTGTCCTTGGGACCCCCGGGAGGCCCCTCGGCCCCGGAAGGTGTGTGAGGCCCCCAGAGCTCCGTGCTAGTCTCCCCGGGCAGTTGGACCATGGCTGCTTGTCCATCCATGGGGCTCCCGCTTCCCGTCCCCCATGGGGCCCCCTGTATCTGGACCTACACCGAGACCATGTCCCTCTGTGACCTGTGGCGTAGCCCTGCTGTGCAGCTGCTCCTGGGCAGGCCGGACAGCCGCTTGTCCACCTTCGCGAGCTTGAGCTCTGGACTCTGCTACCTCGGCCACGAAGCGAGCGCAGGAGATTGCCGGCTACATGCCAAGACCCTGGGGCTGGTCTGATTCCCTGATGGGCGCATGCCGGTGAATAGGTGTTCGCATGTGCCCTGGTCCGGGTCTGAGACCGTGAGTGCACTGTGGGTGTGCAGCCTGGCAGCCTTCTCGCAGTGCCTTGCAGAGGGGGGCCCTGCCTTGGCCGTGTCCTACTTTGGCAGCGTTCACGGGGTGCGCGGCTACCAGCGCACACGTGTGGCAGTGTACCACTGGCTTCTGGGGCTGGGGCATCTTCATTGGCCCCCTGCTGCTGCCTGCTGTGTAACAGAGCCTTCCGCAGCGGAGATGTCAGCACTGGCGGGGGTATGGGCCCATCCGGATGTCCAGTTGGGGCTCTCTGTGCATGACCCCTTTGAGGCTTACTACCTGATCGCCCACCACATGTCCGAGCTGGGGTACTGCTGGGGCATGATCCATTGGCCCCACCTGGTTCATCGGGCCGGGCACCCTGGGCCTGGGCCCCTAGCTACCCCCAACGGCTGCCTGTGAGCCCCGGGGTCCCTCCCTGGCCCCCTTGTGTCCTGGGCCATGTGGGATTTGGGACCTGCCCGTGGGCCTGACCCCGGTGCCTGCCACCACCCTGCTGTCTTTGCCTTGCTGCCGAGTCGCCTGCTTCCCTGTGTGCTGCTGCCCCGGCTGAGTAACTGGGCCCCCTCTGGGCCGCTCTTCTCCCTCCTGGGTTGTGTGTGTGCCCCGGGGGTCCGGGGCCCCGGGACTGCCCCTCCCGACCTCCTTCGCTGATGCGGCCCTCCATACTTGGACCTGCTGTGCTGGACTGCCTCTCCTGGCTGCCGTCCCTTTGCCGCTTGGTGGGATGCCCTGACTGCATGTGCCTCCTGGACCCTTCCCGGCCGGCTCGCTGTGACATATGGCCTCCCGTTTTGACGTTCTCTGGCGCTGCAGGGCCCCCCCCTTCCGGGACTCGATTTTCACACCCACTTGGTGTGTTTGCTGTGGGGGTGCCCGTGTGGACTGTTCTGCTGTGGGGTGGGGTGTACCTGCTGGCGGCGGCCTGCCGTGGCCCTCTGCCCATTCCTCCCCTCTTCCCGGCCCCGGTGCCCAGCATGCCTTGCGTGGTGTCGGGTCACCCGTGTCCCCCCTTCCCTGTCTTCACTGCTCTCCGTGCCTGTGTGCGCACACGCCCGCCCGTGTGTGTGTCTGTGTCTGTGTCTGTGCCTGCTGTGTGTGGTACCTGTCAGCCTCTTCTCCCTCTCCCCCCTCCCTTCCTGTTTCCCTTGTGTGGGCGTTCCCTTTTGTGCCTTTTGACTTCGTTAGCCCTCAGGCGGCCATGTCTGTGTCCCGCCTCTGCCCGGTGGCTTCTGGGAGTTTTGACCATGGCTGGGAATTGGCATCACGTCTGTTGCGCTGCCCCGGGCCGTGATCTGTCGGCCCGATTCCCATCCGTGGTCCCGGTCCCATCACGTCTGTTCGGGGCTGTTATTCGCCGGGTGGTGGTGGTTCTGTTCATCCCCCACCTGGAATCCACTGTGGTGAACTGCCCGCCCGTAACGTCTGAAATCACCCTGTGTGTCCTTGTATGTGTTCTATGTAGGAGAACCATCTTGTTGTAAATTTCTTTGATTTATTGTCTTGTGTTTCTGCAATCTTCTCCATAGAATACATGTACCAGAGTCTTTTTATCCATTCTGTCTCTGTTAGATTTTTCACCGTTTTCCAGTTGCGTGCAATTATGTTTAAACCAGCCAGAGTCATAAGCGTACATGTTTCTTGATGCTGTTTCATCAACGGTATTTCTGGATACAGTCCCAACAAAGCGGTTTCTGGCCGGAAAGGAATGATCAGACCTGTGGCCTTTTTCATATATGTCCATATTATACACCATAGCTGTTGTACCCTGGGGCAAGACCACCAAGAGTGGAGGTAGGTCCCTCTCTCCCCACCAGCACCGATCGAGGCCGTCGCCCTCTATTTTTTAAAAATGAATTGGCGTTAGGTAATATCTTAGGGTGTTTTCAGATGTGATGGGGTCAATTGGCCCCGTTACGAAAACAATAAATTCATCCCCCACCGGGATGACCCCGTCACGCCCTAACAGACATGCCGGGGGATCCCGGTGGGGAATCAGGAAGGGGGCGGGGCCGCGCGATGCAATGTGCGGCCGCATGGCCCCGCCCCCTCCATGCTCACCGCTGCCCGTCCTCTGGGGAGACGGGCGGCTGCCACGGCCAATGCAGCCACAGCGCTCGCCCGCTTTGGCCACTGGCCGGAATCCCTGCAGGTGATATTTTCAGACGTTACGAGATCACAGTCAACCACAGTCAATTCCCTGTGGTGGCTGTGATCAGGGAACGTCCGTTGGGGGGAACGGATGTTCCCCCCCAGATGTTACCATGGCGGGGAATCACTTTCGCCACGCGAGCGGCCGAAGCGGTGGGACTGGCGGCCACACGTTGCGCCGCGTGACCCCGCCCCCTCCCCGATTCCCTGCCAGGATCCCCCGGCACGTCTGTTAGGGCGTGACTGGGTCATCCCGGNGCCCTGCCTTGGCCGTGTCCTACTTTGGCAGCGTTCACGGGGTGCGCGGCTACCAGCGCACACGTGTGGCAGTGTACCACTGGCTTCTGGGGCTGGGGCATCTTCATTGGCCCCCTGCTGCTGCCTGCTGTGTAACAGAGCCTTCCGCAGCGGAGATGTCAGCACTGGCGGGGGTATGGGCCCATCCGGATGTCCAGTTGGGGCTCTCTGTGCATGACCCCTTTGAGGCTTACTACCTGATCGCCCACCACATGTCCGAGCTGGGGTACTGCTGGGGCATGATCCATTGGCCCCACCTGGTTCATCGGGCCGGGCACCCTGGGCCTGGGCCCCTAGCTACCCCCAACGGCTGCCTGTGAGCCCCGGGGTCCCTCCCTGGCCCCCTTGTGTCCTGGGCCATGTGGGATTTGGGACCTGCCCGTGGGCCTGACCCCGGTGCCTGCCACCACCCTGCTGTCTTTGCCTTGCTGCCGAGTCGCCTGCTTCCCTGTGTGCTGCTGCCCCGGCTGAGTAACTGGGCCCCCTCTGGGCCGCTCTTCTCCCTCCTGGGTTGTGTGTGTGCCCCGGGGGTCCGGGGCCCCGGGACTGCCCCTCCCGACCTCCTTCGCTGATGCGGCCCTCCATACTTGGACCTGCTGTGCTGGACTGCCTCTCCTGGCTGCCGTCCCTTTGCCGCTTGGTGGGATGCCCTGACTGCATGTGCCTCCTGGACCCTTCCCGGCCGGCTCGCTGTGACATATGGCCTCCCGTTTTGACGTTCTCTGGCGCTGCAGGGCCCCCCCCTTCCGGGACTCGATTTTCACACCCACTTGGTGTGTTTGCTGTGGGGGTGCCCGTGTGGACTGTTCTGCTGTGGGGTGGGGTGTACCTGCTGGCGGCGGCCTGCCGTGGCCCTCTGCCCATTCCTCCCCTCTTCCCGGCCCCGGTGCCCAGCATGCCTTGCGTGGTGTCGGGTCACCCGTGTCCCCCCTTCCCTGTCTTCACTGCTCTCCGTGCCTGTGTGCGCACACGCCCGCCCGTGTGTGTGTCTGTGTCTGTGTCTGTGCCTGCTGTGTGTGGTACCTGTCAGCCTCTTCTCCCTCTCCCCCCTCCCTTCCTGTTTCCCTTGTGTGGGCGTTCCCTTTTGTGCCTTTTGACTTCGTTAGCCCTCAGGCGGCCATGTCTGTGTCCCGCCTCTGCCCGGTGGCTTCTGGGAGTTTTGACCATGGCTGGGAATTGGCATCACGTCTGTTGCGCTGCCCCGGGCCGTGATCTGTCGGCCCGATTCCCATCCGTGGTCCCGGTCCCATCACGTCTGTTCGGGGCTGTTATTCGCCGGGTGGTGGTGGTTCTGTTCATCCCCCACCTGGAATCCACTGTGGTGAACTGCCCGCCCGTAACGTCTGAAATCACCCTGTGTGTCCTTGTATGTGTTCTATGTAGGAGAACCATCTTGTTGTAAATTTCTTTGATTTATTGTCTTGTGTTTCTGCAATCTTCTCCATAGAATACATGTACCAGAGTCTTTTTATCCATTCTGTCTCTGTTAGATTTTTCACCGTTTTCCAGTTGCGTGCAATTATGTTTAAACCAGCCAGAGTCATAAGCGTACATGTTTCTTGATGCTGTTTCATCAACGGTATTTCTGGATACAGTCCCAACAAAGCGGTTTCTGGCCGGAAAGGAATGATCAGACCTGTGGCCTTTTTCATATATGTCCATATTATACACCATAGCTGTTGTACCCTGGGGCAAGACCACCAAGAGTGGAGGTAGGTCCCTCTCTCCCCACCAGCACCGATCGAGGCCGTCGCCCTCTATTTTTTAAAAATGAATTGGCGTTAGGTAATATCTTAGGGTGTTTTCAGATGTGATGGGGTCAATTGGCCCCGTTACGAAAACAATAAATTCATCCCCCACCGGGATGACCCCGTCACGCCCTAACAGACATGCCGGGGGATCCCGGTGGGGAATCAGGAAGGGGGCGGGGCCGCGCGATGCAATGTGCGGCCGCATGGCCCCGCCCCCTCCATGCTCACCGCTGCCCGTCCTCTGGGGAGACGGGCGGCTGCCACGGCCAATGCAGCCACAGCGCTCGCCCGCTTTGGCCACTGGCCGGAATCCCTGCAGGTGATATTTTCAGACGTTACGAGATCACAGTCAACCACAGTCAATTCCCTGTGGTGGCTGTGATCAGGGAACGTCCGTTGGGGGGAACGGATGTTCCCCCCCAGATGTTACCATGGCGGGGAATCACTTTCGCCACGCGAGCGGCCGAAGCGGTGGGACTGGCGGCCGCCGCATGGCGAAGGCGATTCCCCGCCGTGATGAACCCTGCCGTCACTTCTGGATGGTGGCCACGGCCCGGAATCCCCACAGGGATTCCGGCCTGTGGCCAAAGCAGGCGAGTGCTGCAGCTGCATTGGCCACGACAGCCGCCTGTCTCCCCAGAGGGCGGGCAGCAGGGAGTGTGGAGGGGGCAGGGCCATGCGGCCACACGTTGCGCCGCGTGACCCCGCCCCCTCCCCGATTCCCTGCCAGGATCCCCCGGCACGTCTGTTAGGGCGTGACTGGGTCATCCCGGCGGGGGATGAATTTATTGTTCTTGTGACGGGGCCAATTGGCCCTGTCACGTCTGAAAACACCCTTAGAATCACCTTGATTTGAGTTTCTTTGATTTCGAGAGAGCTCGCACAGTTGTGCATATAATGTCCAAATTTTTTCAATTTGATGTTTATCTAGTTTTTTCCCCAATTCTCTTTCCCATTTTTCTATGTATTTGATTGGTTTATTTGCCTCGGCCTAGATTAGTGCCCCATATATTCTTGATATCAATCCCTTGTTAGCAGTATGGGAAAATTCTAATAAAAGAAGTTTAAAATGAATAATTGCTCTGCTCTGTGGAAGTTACATTTGTTTAGTGTTTTTCTTAGCTTCTTTGTTGTATTATCCTTCCACAGTGCCTGAGCGTTAATAGGTGTATAGGGTGAAGCTTCTGGTGATATTTTTATTTTTGTGTGTGTTAACTGCCACTGTTGCATGGTGGCGTTTGCAAATGGGTGCTCTGTTATTTTTCTTAAATTTCTTTTATCACGTGTAGTTATCGTTTCTTGTAAATTTGGATTACCTAATAGATGTTTTTCTATTTCCACCCATGTGGTATTTTTCGTAAGGTGGTACCAGTATCTAAGTGTTCTCAGTGCGGCTGCCCTAAGGTAAGTTTTTATGTCTGGCATATTAATGCCTCCCTTGTCTTTTTTTCGGATTAATGTTTGCTTGTTTATTCTATGTTTTTTACCCTTCCGTACTGCATCCAGCATTGCTTGCTCACACTGTTTTATAAATTTAGTTGGGATTTGTATGGGGAGGGCCATAGCCTTGTATAGGATCTTGGGCAGTGCTATCATTTTAAATAGATTAATATTTCCTAGCCAGGAAGTTTTAAATCTTTTCCAGGTTGAGATTTCATTACGTATTTGGTTTAAGATGGGGGGAAAGTTTGCTTTATAAAGTTTTGTGTGATCTTTTGTGATATTTACCCCATGGTATTTAAACTGAGATTCAGCTACCGCAAAAGGTATACAGTCCGAGATGGCTTGGGTTTCCTGATTATTTTTGGTAAGTATAAGGGCCTGTGATTTTTGTGGGTTAATTTTATATCCTGAAATCTTACTAAACTGATTTATTAGTGTAAGGATTTTTTGTATTGTCGTATGTGGGTTGGTGATATATATCAGCATGTCATCTGCGAATAGAGATAATTTGTGGTGTGTCTTATCTATCTGTATGCCCGCAATGTCTGGCTCTTGCCTGATAGCGCAGGCCAGAAGTTCTCAGGTGATGTTGAATAGAAGGGGTGAAAGCGGGCATCCCTATCTAGTTCCTCTTGTCAAGGGGAATGGATCTGATAGCTCTTAGTTGATTAATATTCGTGATCTGGGTTTTAAGTTGATGGCTTTAATTGCTCTTGAGAAGTTGCCTTTGATTCCCATGTGTTCTAGTATTTTATAAAAACATACTGGTTCCGCCCTGTCAAAGGCCTTCTCCGCATCAGCGGATAATATTATTGCTGGTTGGTCATTCTTTCGAGCTGCGTAAATCAAATTAACTGTTCTTCTAATATTGTCAATTCCTAGTCTATTTGGAATAAAGCCTGTTTGATCAGGGTGGATCACTTCTCCAATTATCGCTGCTAGTCTGTTCGCTAGTATTTTTGTAAATATTTTATAGTCTGTGTTGAGCAGGGAGATTGGCCTATAGCTGCCACATTCCTCTACATTTCTGCCTGGCTTGGGAATTAGGGTGATAACTNTATCTTTATTGGATATCTCCAACCCAGGAGCCAGCAATTCTATAGATCTAACCTTTCGCATCTGCCTAATCGGTGACATCACTTTGGTTTTAAGGAGAGATCCCTTTTCCCATCTGTCCTTAACTGAGCTGTGCCTCAAATTCTTAAAACGTATAGGGGGTTCAAGTTTCTTCTTCCTAGGGATATTTACTGTTTTCCCCTCATTTGGATCATTATACCCCCAAATAGGTAAATGTTGAGACCCTTTGAGATGATTATACAGCATCCCCATTTTGTCCAGTAGTTTATGCTGACCCCTGAGATCTTCCAAACATCCATCAGGTTTTGGGTCCAATTGAAAACTACCATCACTAACCTCTGACAGTTTGTTATACAGGCGATCATCTAAACCAACAGGATATACTTGGCAGTCCATAGTCCCATCTGAAATATCTATAATAGGATCTGGTATACTCTCAGTCAATAAACCCTGCATACATAAATCCAGGTCACTCTGGGGATACCGATCATCGCAGGGATGGCTAGGCAAAATATCTGCCTCCAACTTATCATATATCCTTACTAGAAAGATTTTTCTTTGTTCCAGAAAGGGTTTAGCCTTTATAATTTTGGGGAGAAATTTTTTATTCCTGAAGTGCACTAACACATTTCTTCTTCCTCTAGTAAATGGAAGTTGGGATACTGACATAATATCTTTACTAGTAATTTTGAGCCTTTGTGTGATTTCAGATGTTACGGGCGCCCGATTCACCACAGTGAATTCCCAGCAGTGGCGAACTGGCTAACACCCCCCGTGGGCAAGAGAGGCCCCAAACAGACGTGATGGGAGTGGGACCATGGCAGGGAATCGTACTGGCAGACCACGGCCCGGGGCAGTGCAACAGACATTACGCCGATCCCGGGCCGTGGTCAAAGCACCCGGAATGTGGTGGGGCAGCTCGTCCCTGCTGCTGCTGCTGCTGCTGCTGTCTCTCCACTGCCTCCATGTGCAGCACGACCACTGCCTCCTCCGCCTGCGCCTCCTCCTCCTGCCTTGCTCTCTCGCCCTACGCTCTCCTTTCCCTTCCACCTCGCTCCATCCCACCACATCCCCCTACTGCTGTGTACCCTTTAAATCTCCTTCCCTGGCCTGTGTTGTTGCTCGTTGCCTGGCAGTGATGCTCCATGCTTTGTCCCCGGCTGGGAATCATGTTGCTTGATTCTGGCCGGTGGTTGCAGTTCAGGCGTTACTTTTTTTTGTTTCCTGGTGGGAATTGCTTTGATCACGCTTTTGGAGATGGTCCGGGCCGGAGCTCCAGAAGCGTGGTTATTTTTGACCCCTGGTGGGGATTGACTGTGGTGAACATCTGGCGCCTGCAAAACAGATGTTCAGGGTGCTTTGGCCCCGCTGCGGGATTGACCGTGGTTCACCGTGGTTGACTGTGAGCTCATAACGTCTGAAAATACCCTTAGAAGACACCTAAGGTGTTCCGCAACATCCAATGAGGTATCCCAAGGTGGAAGATTTCTATTTGGAAGGGGTTTAACAATAAACACAAGTTTATCTTTAGACAGACAAAATTTCTCTTGAGCATCTGATAAACCCTCCGGGTTCTTTGCAAACAAAATCAAATCTTGATGTCTTTGGCACCTCTTTTTATCTTTTACAGAGGTATCCTTAGGGGTAATCTTACAAGATGGTTTGGGGGCCCTATTATCTTGGGGGGGGGTATATCTAACTGTAAAGGTTCCTTTATCATATCAGATTTCCTGCTTAAATTGTTTAGTTGGCTAAAAATAAATTTAATTGTTTGCGAAGTGATCAAAACATGTTCTGCTAATATAGCGGTTGTTTCCCGCAATTCTTCATTTTTACACTTCGTATCATGTTTCCATCTCACCCTCTCCTCATTACTACCAATCAACTGTGACTCCTTTCCCCCCTTCCTTGATTTGGGCAATTTCCCCATACATGATGACCCCAATTCTTCAAAAACAGAAAAAGCATTTGATACAGATAAATTAAATTACGTAGCATTTTCGTTTGGTTTAGCACCCTCAAGGAAGTTTTCAATCTTCCTTTGTTTTCCTGGGGGGGGATACCCATACTTTCATGGTGCTTGGCCTTTTTGTTCTTGATGTCATAATAAAGCCCATTCCAATCTCAACACGGGGTTGGAGATAACAGACGGGCGAAGTAACAAACTTATTTTAGGAAGAGATACTATTTCAATAACAGTCCCTATACTATCGGGGAGCTTGACCCCTATAATAAAAATAATTCTGCCCCTTCTTGCGGAGTGCTGTCGGGGAGCTTGGCCCCTGTAATAAAAATAGTCCTACCCCTTCTCGGGGGTGCTATCGGGAAGCTTAGCCCCTGTAATAAAAATAGTCCTACCCCTTCTCAGGGGGTGCTGTCAGGAAGCTTGGCCCTTGTAGAAAATAGTCCTACCCCTTCTCGGGGGGTGCTTCTGGGAAGCTTGGCCCCTGTAGAAAATAAACCTACCCCTTCTCGGGGGGTGCTGTTGGGAAACGTAGCCCCTATTTGCCCCTATATTATGAATAGGAAATATCAGCAACGTAGGCCCCGGCCCTGCTGGCACCTAAAGTGGCGTGCACAGGGGCGTGCCCTTGTGTGCGCTACCCGCGGCGTGCCAGCCGCGGCGCTGCCTTGGTCGGGGCGACTTTTACTGGGCTGTCCCGGAAGTCCCGTCTCACCCAGGGTCCTGCCCATGCACCGCCCAGCTGCAACAAGCGGCCAAGTAATCCCAGCACTAACTGCTCCAGGCAATTGGTGCTGCTCCCACAACGCACACACTACTGAGCCCCCGCCTAGAAATCCCTCTGGCTCCTCACGGCGCTGCCTCGGTTGGGGCGACTTTTACTGGGCTGTCCCGGAAGTTCCATCTCGTCCAGGCGACGTGCTTGGCTCGTGCCCGTGCACTGCCCAGCTGCAATAAGCGGCCAAGTAATCCCAGCACTAACTGTTCCAGGCAATTGGTGCTGCTCCCACAACGCACACACTACTCAGCCCTTGCCTGGAAATCCCTCTGGCTCCTCACCACAGCAAAGAAGAGTTTCTTTGCTGCCATCATAGCATCGGCGAAGTGTCATCCAGCTGAGGTTTTCTGGGTGGTGAAGGGGCTGGTTGGTCAGGCCTGTCTCCACCTGGAGCTGCAATCTTCCAGCGCTCGCTGTGACAAGTTTATTGACTATTTTGCTGACATTGTTATTTAATGTTTTTATACATTTTATATTGTATTTTTATTTATTGATTTGTTAGCCGCCCCAGGCTGCCTGTGGCTGGAGGGGCGGGGTATAAATTTTTAAAATAAATTTTAAATAAATAAATAAAATCACTCATATTCACCACAGCTTCAACGCTGCACTTGATGCAGTGGGGGAACCGGAGGTAATGAATGCCCCACCTTGTCCCGTTTTATGGGATTAGTTCCAGTCTGTGTTGCCCACTGATGCCAAGGATGTCCTTGGGTCTGTCAGGGCCACATTTTGTGAATTAGATCCCTGCCTGTCCTGGCTGGTTAAGGCCGGCCGGAAGACATTAGGGCCATTGCTGGTGAGGGCAGTCAATGCCTCCCTGTGGGTGGGTAAGCCCTAGTGCACCCATTGCTCAAAAAACCATCTTTGGACGTTGACTCCCTTGCCAGCTATTGGCTGGTCTCTAACCTTCCCTTTTTAGGGAAGGTTATTGAACAGGTGGTGGCTTGGCAGCTTCAGGGACATCTGGATCGTGTTGGTTTTCTGGATCCCTCACAGTTTGGCTTTTGTCCAGGTTATGGTACTGAGAATGTGCTTATGGCCTTGGTCGACAACCTCCGCTGTGAGTTAGATCAGTGCCTCTTGACACTTTCAGTCCTTTTAGATCTGCCTGTTATGTTTGATACCATTGACCATGAGATGCTGATGACCCGCTTGCGGGACTGAGCTGGGGTAGGTGGAATTGTTCTTGAATGGTTCCGTTCCTTCCTGGCTGGGAGAACTCAGCATGTGGTTCTGGGGGACTGTTCTTCGTCTCCACGGGATCTCACCTGTGGTGTCCCCACAANATTGGGATGGCAGCTTTTGTTCGCTTTGTTTTTGTTAACTGTGCTAATACTTTGCCTGGTTTGTTGCAATTTTGAAAATAAAAGCTTTTAATTTTTCTCAGTTGTGTGATTTTTTGTGTTTCTATTGTGTCTATTTCACTGCGTATCTTTTGAATTTCAATTAGGTTGCTTTTGGTGGGAAATCTTCTATTTTCCTTCTCTAAGTTTGTTAATTGCTTGAGAAGGTCTTCATTCCTTCCTCTCCTTATCTTGTTCATTTTTGCTTTTATTGCAATGATTTTGCCCCTTATTACTGCTTTCATTGCCTCCCATAATATTTGGGGGGACTGTACTGTTCCTGTGTTTAAATCAAAATATTCCTTGCTATCTCCTTCTAGTTGTTGTTTTATCCATTCATTTTTTAGTATTCCTCTAGCTAGTTGCCAACTATGGGATTTTGGGTTTGTAACTGTATTCCATTGAAAAGTAGAGATCAGTGCATTATGATCTGAAAATGTGATAGGGATTATTTCACTTTTACTCCTTGAATGATTAGTAAGCCTTCTGTGTATTGAGTAATCAGTGGTATATATTTTTGAAAAAATTGGTGCATATTCTCGTTTGGAGCGTAGATATTAACTAATGTTACCTGTTGTGTATTTAATAAACCTTTTATTAATAGAAATCTACCTTCCTTGTCTTTTTTTTGTTCTAATAGTTTGAATTCGGTTGCTGATGTGAAGCCTATCAGGACTCCTGCCTTTCCCCCCATGTTGCATATATATCACCTTTGTGTTTGAATGGGAACCTTTTCACATCTCTCTGTAGCAGGTGTGACTCCTGCAGGAAAAAGACCTCTATCTGTTGATCTATTATCAATTCTGTGACTTTTTTCCTCTTTACAGGGTGATTTAAGCCCTTTACATTTAGGGAGATAAATCTTATATTTAAAGGTTTACCTGTTGTCATTGCCATTAAGTTGTTTGTGTTTGGATGTGTAGTGATTCTCTTAACATATGGGTTTCTTTATCTTGTTTTCTATTGGGGTCACCGATGTCTTTGAGGTGGTGGGTATGCCTGGTTAATGACACTATTTCTTGCGGGGCTGTAATCATATTAAACAACCTTAACAACAAATATATACAACAATAAAAGCATTACTTGTTTATGCTTTATATTGCTTAACAGTATAAAATTGCTGGGAATACAATTTCCCATTTTTCCCCCTTCTCATGGGGTGCTTTGGGGGTTTCTTGTGTATTTTATTTACTCTTTCCTTCCCCCGCCCCCTGGCATTATTTTACATTTTTTCTAATTATCTGTTGCGCTCTACATATTTATTCTTATGCATGTTCTATCATATATATCTTTGATATATCTTTGATGTTTATGATTTTGTTTATGATGTTTATGATTTTTATGATTTTTTATAATTTTTATGATGTTTATGATTTTGTTTATGATGTTTATGATTTGGATGTTTATGATGATGATTTAACCTGTGGTATTAAGCCTCATCTTTCTTCTCTTCTGTTCGGCTGGTCTGGTTTGTGGGTATGGAGGAATATTTCTAGGTCTGTGGTGTCTTCAAAGACTCTTTTCCTGCCATTTACAAGAATTGCTAGTTTCGCTGGGTGCCACAATTGGGGTTTAAGCCCCCTTTCATTTAGTTCAATTGTAGAATTTCGCACACGCCCTGCGCCGTGTCATGGTTTCTGTTGCGTAGTCTGCTAGCATCCTGATTTTATTGCCTTGCTATTCCATTGGTTGTCTTTTTTTTTCTGGATTCAGTTAATATGGCTTCCTTGTCTTTATATTTTAGGAACTTGATTATAATGGCCCTGGGTGGGTCAGATTCTTTTGGTTTGGGCCTTAGTGTTCTATGTGCCCTTTCGATTTCTATATTATGGAGCTGTGGTTGTTCAGGGAAATTATGTTGGAAAACCTGCATCAGCATCTCCTGCATCCCTTCAGCTTCACTGTTTTCTTTTATTCCCATTATGCGTAGGTTACTGCGTCTGGATCTATTTTCCAGGTCCTCGCATTTAAACCTCAGCAGTGAGAGGGATTCTTTTATTTTTGCCAGGTCTTCATCTGTGTTCAATGCCTAATCCTCCAAGTTGGAAATTCTTCCCTCTGCCTGGTCTATTCTTTTTACCATATTTTCTAGTTTTTTATTTCCACTTTCCACTGCTCTGTTTACTGAATTATTTTTTTCAAGGACCTCTATTTTATCCTTTTGGACTTCAGCCCTCGTTGCTTGTATTTCTGTCCTGGAGGCTTTTATTTCTGCCAGGATCATGCCTATTGTGGCTTGTTCTTCATTTTCTGTGTTCTCTGGGGCGTTAGGGGGAATCGCGGCCGCCATTTTATCACTCACCCCTTCTTCCTGTGCAGCTTCAGCTGCTTGTTTTTGCTGCCACATTCTTGTTAGCGGTCCTTTTCCCCCCGTTTTTTTGGGGGGTCCCATGCCCCAGATCTTCCCCCAGCCGGGGTTATTGTTTGGCTTTTTGAGATTAGGGGGTTTTTTTGTTTGTTTTTTTGTTTTGTTTATTTATTTATTTGTTTGTTTTTGTTTTGTTCTTTTCGCCGATTGGGCCCCAGCTTCTGCTCTTGGGGCTTTTATTTCTGCCCTTTAGCCCTTTCTCTCTGCCAATCTTATTTCTGTGGTTGCTTATTCTTCAGTTTTTGGGGCCCTCGGGGCATTTGGGAGGGCTGCGGCCACCATTTTATCTCCCACCGCTTCTCCTTATGCAGTCTCAACTGCACGTTTCTGCCGCCAATACCGGGTGCGGGGTCCTTTTTTTACCTTTTTTTTTTTAGCGCATCTGTGCCCCAAATGTTCCTACAGCTGGTCCTCTCCTTTGTTTAGTTTGATTTTGGGTTTTTTCTTTGTGCTTGTAGCGCTGGAGCGGGTTTGCCAGAGGAGCGTGGTTTTGGTGTGACCTGTTATTCACGCATGCGCATTGCGCCCCCGCTTTCAAAATTTTCTGATTACTTGACCCTGTTCTTGCATTAAAATCGCCAAGTATAATATATTCATCTCCTTCACCCACATCTTTTAGGTTTTGAAAAAATTGTCTAACTCACCCCCATAGATCTGATTTCAAACTATGTGGGGGAAAATAAGCATTACAAAGTATAATAGGGGTATCTAACCCATGAAAGACACCCTTCAAAACCAGAGCTTGGGATCCAAACGATTCTCTGGAAACTATTTTTACTTTTAATCCAAGCGATATAAAAGTTACCAGACCACCTGATGGTCGGCCTTTATGACCATGGGCCTCCGCAGGCAAAAACCACTTCTGAAAACCACCCAGATCCGGTTGTTCCGCATCACAAAGCCAGACCTCCTGTAAATAAACGATGTCAAACTCCTGTAGAAAACTAATGAAATCTTTTTCCAAACTTTTCCCCAACCATCCAGGACCATTCCATGATACAATTTTTAAGGGTATGGAGTAAAGGGGGCCATAAGAGTTATTTACCTGTTTCTGATTAGCTACATTTCCATTTAAAGGGGCTTGCAGTCAATTTAGATTTTGCACACTGGTTTCCTGAGAATCACATTCCAACCGGGGCATCTGTCTATTTTCTGGTTCATCCAACAACGACCTCTCCTTCACCAAGATTTCTGGGTATAGACCTACAACCTCTGGATCGACTATATCCGGAGGTGTAGGCTCAGATGCCTTGCACAATATTCCAGAATAGTCATGCTTTTCAACAAAACACCCTGGGCTTTGTTCCGCTTCCATCACTAATTTAACTACATCATTAACTTCTTTAGCATCCATCTTCACCTTACACTGTTCTGGGGTATAAACTATTCCCCCCTTTACTAATAGGATCTCTTTCTAGCGGAGGTAGACAGACCTTATGATCAATCAAAGGGATACTCTCCATATCTTTATTGGATATCTCCAACCCAGGAGCCAGCAATTCTATAGATCTAACCTTTCCTATCTGCCTAATCGGTGACATCACTTTGGTTTTGAGGAGAGATCCTTTTTGCCATCTGTCCTTAACCGATCTGTGCCTCAAATTCTTAAAATGTATAGGGGGTTCGAGATTCTTCTTCCTAGGGATATTTACTGTTTTCCCCTCATCTGGATCATTATACCCCCCCATAGGTAAAAGTTGAGACCCCTTGAGATGATTATACAGCGTCCCCATTTTGTCCAGTAGTTTATGCTGACCCATGAGATCTTCTAAACATTCATCAGGTTTTGGGTCCAATTGAAAACTACCATCACTAACCTCTGACAGTTTGTTATACAGGCTATCATCTAAACCAACAGGATATGCTTGGCAGCCCATAGCCCCATCAGAAATATCTATAATAGGATCTTGTATACTTTCAGTCAATAACTCCTGCATACATAAATCCAAATCACTCGAGGGGTACCGATCATCACAGGGATTGCTAGACAAAATGCCTGCCTCCAACTTATCATATATTCTTACTAGAAAGATTTCTCTTTGTTCCAGAAAGGATTTAGCCTTTATAATTTTGGGGAGAAGATTTTTATTCCTGAAGTGCACTAGCACATTTCTTCTTCCTCTAGTAAATGGAAGTTTGGATACCAACATAATATTTTTCCTAGTAATTTGGAGCCTTAGACGACACCTGAGGTGTTCCGTAACATCCAATGAAGTATCCTAAGGTGGAAGATTTCTATTTGGAAGGGGTTTAACAATAAACACAAGTTTATCTTCAGACAGACAAAATTTCTCTTGAGCATCTGATAAACCCTCGGGGTTCTTTGCCAACATAATTAAATCCTGATGTCTTTGGCACCTCTTTTTATCTTTTACAGAGGTATCCTTAGGGGTAATCTTACAAGATGGTTTGGGGGCCCTATTATCTTGGGGGGGTATATCTAACCATAAAGGTTCCTTTATCATATCTAATTTCCTACTTAAATTGTTTAGTTGACTAAAAATAAATTTAATTGTTTGAGAAGTGATCCAAACATGTTCTGCTAATATAGCGGTTGTTTCCCGCAATTCTTCATTTTTACACTTTGTATCATGTTTTCATCTCACCCTCTCTTCATTACTACCAATCAACTGTGACCCCCTTCTCCCCTTCCTTGATTCAGGCAATTTCCCCATACATGATGACCTCAATTCTTCAAAAACAGAAAAAGCATTTGATACAGATAAATTAAATTACGTAGCATTTTCGTTTGGTTTAGCACCCTCAAGGAAGTTTTCAATCTTCCTTTGTTTTCCTGGGGGGGGATACCCATACTTTCATGGTGCTTGGCCTTTTTTTTCTTGATGTCATAATAAAGCCCATTCCAATCTCAACACGGGGTTGGAGATAACAGACGGGCGAAGTAACAAACTTATTTTAGGAAGAGATACTATTTCAATAACAGTCCCTATACTATCGGGGAGCTTGACCCCTATAATAAAAATAATTCTGCCCCTTCTTGCGGAGTGCTGTCGGGGAGCTTGGCCCCTGTAATAAAAATAGTCCTACCCCTTCTCGGGGGTGCTATCGGGAAGCTTAGCCCCTGTAATAAAAATAGTCCTACCCCTTCTCAGGGGGTGCTGTCAGGAAGCTTGGCCCCTGTAGAAAATAGTCCTACCCCTTCTCGGGGGGTGCTTCTGGGAAGCTTGGCCCCTGTAGAAAATAAACCTACCCCTTCTCGGGGGGTGCTGTTGGGAAACGTAGCCCCTATTTGCCCCTATATTATGAATAGGAAATATCAGCAACATAGGCCCCGGCCCTGCTGGCACCTAAAGTCGCGTGCACAGGGGCGTGCCCTTGTGTGCGCTACCCGCGGCGTGCCAGCCGCGGCGCTGCCTTGGTCGGGGCGACTTTTACTGGGCTGTCCTGGAAGTCCCGTCTCACCCAGGGTCCTGCCCATGCACCGCCCAGCTGCAACAAGCGGCCAAGTAATCCTAGCACTAACTGCTCCAGGCAATTGGTGCTGCTCCCACAATGCACACACTACTGAGCCCCCGCCTAGAAATCCCTCTGGCTCCTCACGGCGCTGCCTCGGTTGGGGCAACTTTTACTGGGATGTCCCGGAAGTTCCATCTCGTCCAGGCGACGTGCTTGGCTCGTGCCCGTGCACTGCCCAGCTGCAATAAGCGGCCAAGTAATCCCAGCACTAACTGTTCCAGGCAATTGGTGCTGCTCCCACAACGCACACACTACTCAGCCCTTGCCTGGAAATCCCTCTGGCTCCTCACCACAGCAAAGAAGAGTTTCTTTGCTGCCATCATAGCATCGGCGAAGTGTCGTCCAGCTGAGGTTTTCTGGGTGGTGAAGGGGCTGGTTGGTCAGGCCTGTCTCCACCTGGAGCTGCAATCTTCCAGCGCTCGCTGTGACAAGTTTATTGACTATTTTGCTGACATTGTTATTTAATGTTTTTATACATTTTATATTGTATTTTTATTGATTGATTTGTTAGCCGCCCCAGGCTGCCTGTGGCTGGAGGGGCGGGGTATAAATTTTTAAAATAAATTTTAAATAAATAAATAAAATCACTCATATTCACCACAGCTTCAACGCTGCACTTGATGCAGTGGGGGAACCGGAGGTAATGAATGCCCCACCTTGTCCCGTTTTATGGGATTAGTTCCAGTCTGTGTTGCCCACTGATGCCAAGGATGTCCTTGGGTCTGTCAGGGCCACATTTTGTGAATTAGATCCCTGCCTGTCCTGGCTGGTTAAGGCCGGCCGGAAGACATTAGGGCCATTGCTGGCGAGGGCAGTCAATGCCTCCCTGTGGGAGGGTAAGCCCTAGTGCACCCATTGCTCAAAAAACCATCTTTGGACGTTGACTCCCTTGCCAGCTATTGGCCGGTCTCTAACCTTCCCTTTTTAGGGAAGGTTATTGAACAGGTGGTGGCTTGGCAGCTTCAGGGACATCTGGATCGTGTTGGTTTTCTGGATCCCTCACAGTTTGGCTTTTGTCCAGGTTATGGTACTGAGAATGTGCTTATGGCCTTGGTCGACAACCTCCGCTGTGAGTTAGATCAGGGCCGCTTGACACTTTCAGTCCTGTTAGATCTGCCTGTTACGTTTGATACCATTGACCATGAGATGCTGATGACCCGCTTGCGGGACTGAGCTGGGGTAGGTGGAATTGTTCTTGAATGGTTCCGTTCCTTCCTGGCTGGGAGAACTCAGCATGTGGTTCTGGGGGACTGTTCTTCGTCTCCACGGGATCTCACCTGTGGTGTCCCCACAAGGTTCTATTCTGTTGCCTCTCCTGTTCAATGTTTATATGTAGCTGCTGAGTGAGGTCGTGAGGGGGTTTGGGGTTCAGTGTCATCAATATGCTGATGATACTCAACTCTACCTCTCTTTTTCAGATGACCCAGGTCTGTCAGTCTCGTTGCTTACCCAGTGTTTGACAGCTGTGGGGGGGCTGAATGAAGGTGAGCCGTCTGAAGCTGAATCCCAACAAGACAGAGGTGATGCAGGTGGGGAGGGCTGGGGGGTGGAGGTTCACATCATTGATGGGTTTTGCCCCTCCCTGGTTCCTCAGGTTCGTAGTCTGAGGATGCTCCTTGACTCGCAGCTCCACCTGGATGTTCAGGTGGCGGCTGTGATGAGGAGTACCTTTGGCCAGTTACATCTGGTACAGTAGCTTCGGCTGTATATTTCGGACTCAGACCTAGCCACCATCGTCCATGCATTCATCACCTCTAGATTGGACTACTGTAACATACTCTACATAGGACTACCCTTGGAAATGGCCTGGAAACTCCAGCTGGTGCAGAATGAGGCGTCCCGCCTTCTTACGGGGACAGGTCGCCGTGAGCATATAACACCTGTACTTTGCTGACTGTACTGGCTGCCTATAGTCTCCTGGGCTTGTTTCAAAGTGTTGGTTCTTACCTATAAAGCCCTAAACAGTCTAGGCCCAGCCTATCTGTGGGACCACCTCACTCTGTGGGTCCTGGATCAACCCCTGCGGTCGGCCGGGGGCATCCTGTTGGGAGGTCCCCATGGTGTGACAGGGGGCCACGTTTGAGAGGGCGTTCTTGGTGGCAACACCGTGACTGTGGAATTCCCTGCCGGCTGAGGCCCGTTTGTCCCCCAGATCTCCCCTCCTTCAGGTGCCGTTGTAAAACCTGGCTATTCTGCCAGGCTTTTGGTGGGGAAGATGGGTAGTGAGTGGGGGGATGTTTTTTATGCCTTTTATGGACTCTTCTGCATTGGCTTTATTGATCTTTAATTATTTTTATATGTTTTGTAATTTGTTATTTATTAGAAGGCTGTTATTGTTATTTTGTTGTGAGCCACCCAGAGCTGCCAGGGGCAGGAGGGGGCAGCATAGAAATTAAAGTATAAATAAATAAATAAATAAACAAACAAACTACTACTTCTACTGCTAAAGGGATCTACAGCACAGGAACCCTGAGGCATGCTAGATATTTTCCACATTGCCTCTGTTGGGGATCACCTTGGGGTTATAAGACAGGAGTCTGGTAGATGTCGATAGTGGGGAGGGGGGCACAGGAGTGGGGTCTGGGCAGGAGTTCCATAGGGTTCTATAGGGCTTCTGAAAATCTTGTGGGACATGTACCCTCCATATCCCTGCAAGTCTCCTATGTGTTACTATGCAGTAGATCTATTCAGACATCAACAAAAAGGCACTGGCATTAGAGACAAATCATAAGTAAATGCGGTTAGAGTTGAGGCCATAGTAAGTTTTTCGTATAGAAAGTGTTCTCTGTAGGGAGTGGGAATCGTGTCTTTTATTTGCTTTGTGAAAAGCTATTAATGTGTTCAAATATATCTCAGCCTACAGAATGCTTGAAAATTGACTGCAGCAGATACTACCTTAAGTCTTGAGCTACTGGACTGGGTGCAAGTCACATGACATACTTTTCATCAACTGAATCAGGCTTGAACTAGTGTGAATACATCAAATTACAAACTGAAAATTAGCTTTTCTCAAATAGCCTGCAATATTTCCTGCTACTTCAATGTACCTCCCTGCCAGTAAACACAAATCAGTGGAACAGTTGTAGAGAATCTGTTCTACAAATGGTTCTGAACACAATGAATGCAAACCAATCAATCAGATAATACTTGCACTTGTATTCATACAGTTCTAATTAGTTCTAATTATTTACATATAAAGGGAAACTGGGAGGTTTTCATTAGAGGTGTGCAATTCATTTTTGCTAAATTCATAACAAAAACTAATTGTTCTGTATTTGTTTTGTTATAAATTCAACTAAAACAAAGTTCATTTCAATTAAATTCATTTTAATTTTGCTCCCACTGGACTCTATACAGCCTGCTATGGAAGTTACAAAGCACTCCAGGGAAGGGGGAGCACAGTCCGTGGGGAGAAATGATTGGCATCCCCGCTGACCAGTTGGCACTGGGAACACATCAGTCAGCGCTGTGACTGACACAGAGAACCCCTAGGATAGGTCTTTCTTCAATGCTGCCAGCAACCTGGCAGTGCCAATCAGGTGAGCTGGTGGGAGGGTACTGGGGAGCCTCTATAACCCCCTGGGAGTGCCTGCCAGCTTTTGTATGCTGCTAGTTCTGTGAGCGGAGCACCTAGCAGATTCCCCTTAGTGTTCATTCTTATGCTTCCGTACCCCGATTCTGATCCCACTCACTTTATCACTTTGTCTGTGAGTTTCCTTCCTCCATACTTGTACTAAGGTGTTTTATTTTGATTAAAATCTTTGATTCTGATTTTCATTTAGAAATCTTCTCCCTCTCTGAGTCTCTGTCTGTCTGTCTGTTCTATTTTATTAATTTTCCCCCTTTCACTTGTCCCCTCCCTTTCCTTCCCTTTACATATTATAAGATATAGATATAGAGCTATACAGAAAATAGTTAGATACTGAGATTAGATAGAGGTTAGAGACATTCGATAATATAGTCACGTCCTCCACCCCCAATGTTGATCCTCTACATAGAACTCCTTGAGACTCTACAGCTACTTTAATGATTTAAACATGTTGCACCTGACACTCTTCCCTCAGCTGTTTATAAAGAGTTTTCCATACTTCCTTCCCCTGTCTTCGCAACAAACTGCAACGGTCTTTCCTTCCTAGTCTTGTCCTTGTGCAAAGACCAGGCTAATGAAAAAACTACTGCTTAAACGTTGGAGCCAGGACTTGGTTTACATAGGTGAAATTGAATGTTTATCTTTATTTATCAAGAACTCTTGCCTTGTTTATGTTTCTAAATAACTGAACTGTGTTGCACAAGAGAATGCTTACCAAGAGGCTGAAGTAAGCCTCACTTAATTGTATAACAAACATACCATAAAAAGCTCCTTCAAAGCAGCATATCTACGTTGTCAAGTTGTTTGTTCTAAATTAAGAAAGTGTGACATATAGGAATTATAGGATTATTGCATTGTCTAGGTTGATATAGATTTTATAGGGTTAGATAGGATTTTAGATTTATATAGATTACATAGGATTATATAACATAACGTAAGAAGTGCCATATTGGATCAGACCAATGGTCCATTGAGCCCAGCACCTGTCTCCGACAGTGGCCAATCTTGGTCACTTGGAAGAAGTCCCCAACAGGTCACAAAGAGGAGATCCATTCCCTGTTGTTCACTCCAAGCTTTGAACAGTAAGAGGTTAACTTCCCCAAAACCCACCCGGCTAATACCTGCTAATGGACCTATCCTCGAGAAACATGTCCAATCCCTTTTTAAACCCAGCTGTACTACAAGCCTTGACAACATCTTCTGGCAACAAATTTCACAATTTAAATTGTGCGTTGGGTGAAAAAATACTTTCTTTTATTTGTTTTAAATCTGCTACTTGTTAGTTTCATGGGGTGTCCCCTAGTTCTAGTACTATTTGAGAGGGTAAATAACAATTCTCAGCCATCTCTTCTCCAAGCTGAAGAGCCCCAACCCCTCTAGCTTCTCCTCATAGGGGAGTTGTTCCACACCCTTTATCATTTTTGTTGTCCTTCTCTGTACCTTTTCTATTTCTACTATATCTTTTTGAGATAAGGCGATAAGAACTGCACACAATGCTCAAGGTGCAGATGCAGCATAGATTTATACAGATGCATTCTATTTTCAGTTTTACTCTCTATCCCCTTATGAATAACTCCTAACGTTCCGTTTGCTTTTTTGATGGCCACCGAACACTAAGTGTATTGTCCACAATGGGGGCGATCCCATGCCCTGCGCACAGTGCGCACATCTCCACAGGGATTGCATTGTGCCATGCGGATCCCGTGCAGGACCTGTGGGAATCCTATGCTGATCCCGCTTCAGATTACGGCCATTGTCTCCAAGGTCCTTTTCCTGGGCTATAACTCCTAATTAGAACCCAGCATTGTGTACAGGTAGTTTGGATTATTTTTCCCTGTGTGCACCACTTTGCACTTGTCCACATTAGATTTTATCTGCCATTTAGATGCCCAAGCACCTAGTCTCACAAGATCCTCCTGCAGTTCTTCACAGTCCATTCGTGTTTTAACTACCTTAAATAACTTTGTATCATCTACAAATCTTATCACCTCACTCCTTACTCCCTTTTCTAGATCATTAATGAATATATTAAACAACATTGGTCACAGTACAGATCCCTGAGGCACTCCACTATTTACCTCTCTCCATTGTGAAAACTGACCATTTAGTTCTACTCTTTGTTTCCTATCCTTTAGCCAGTTACCAATCCACAATAGGACACTGCCTGCTATCCCATGACTTTCAATTTCCTCAAGTATCTCATGAGGGATCTTATCAAACACTTTCTGAAAATCCAGATACATTATATCAACTAGCTCACCCCTATCCACATGCTTCTTTATACCCTCAAAAAATGCCAAAAGATTAGTGAGGCACAACTTCTCTTTAGTAAATCCATGTTGATTCTTCCCCATTAAGCTATGTTTATCAATATGCCCAGTAATTCTGTTCTTAATAATCATTGCCGCCACCATTTTTCCCGGCACAGATGTCAGACTCAGCAGTCTAGTTTTCAGGAACACCTCTGGAGCCCTTTTTAAATATCGGCATCACATTTGCTACACTCCAGTCCTCAGGTACAGTGACAGATTTTAGCAATAGTTTACAAATTAACAGTAGTCGGTCTGCAATTTCATAATTGAGTTCCTTCAGAAGAACTCTGGTGTGAATACCATCTGGTCCCAATGATTAGTTACTAATATTAGGGGTGGGACATCAGCGCAAATACCGGGTACCGGCTTTACCGGTTCCCGGATTTAAGAATACCGGTTTACCAGATTAATACCGGTTTACCGGTACCGGATCTTTTCCACTGATTTCAATGGGGAACTGTCCCCATTGAAATCAATGGAAAAAAACAAAAACCTTCCCCCTCCCTGAGTCCAGGCTGTGCGGGTGGAAGGAGGGACACCCCCCACCCACCCTGGATTTAAACAACAACAAAAATTTGTGGCCCCTACTACGAGTCCAGCGGGACCCCAGCACCAGCATCCAGCAGCAGCCAGCAGGTAAGTAAGTACCCCCTTCCACCCGCGCAGCCTGGACTCGGGGAGGGAAAGTGTTGGGGGGGGTTGGGTTTTTTTTTTACATTGTGGCCATTCATTTGAATGGCCGCAATGTAAAAAATCCGGTACCGGGGAATCCGGTAAACGGGCCGGATTACCGGGTTTAATCCAATACTGCCGGTACACCCAATACCGGCAGTATCAGATACCAGATGATCCGGTAGTCCCACCCCTAGTTATTATTTAGGTTGTCAATTTCCTCTTCCAGAGTCATGTTGACTTGTGACAACTCTTCCGATTCACTGTGAGTATCTCCCCAACATCTACAGTTAAGAGAATACAAAGAATTCATTCAGCTTCTATGCAATGGCCTTATCCCCACTCAATGCCTCCCCCTTTTATCCCCTGGTCATCTAATGGCCCAAAACACTCTCTGGTAGGCTTCTTGCTTCTGATGTACTTAAAAAAAATGTTTATTATAAGTTTTTGCCTCTTTAGCAAGTCTTTCTTCAAATTCTTTCTTGGCCTGCCTAATTAATGTGTTACTTCTAATTTGCAGTACTTATGCTCGTTCCTATTTTCCTTATTAGGACTAGCTTTCCATTTTTAAAGGATGCCTTTTTGGCTCTAATGGCCTCCTTCACTGACCTCAACATTTAGCCACACTGGGGGTATTTTCAAACCTGACGCTACCATGGCTGGCCACGCTAACTCTGGCATGCCACCCTTGGTTGGTGTCACGTCTGCTCCTGCTTGCCAGATGTTTGCTGTGGGCAGGAGCAGGGTTTACCCCGGACCGTGGCAGGGCTAACTCTAGATTGTGCACTGGGCTCCCTGCCAGCACACATCCTCCGGAGTTAGCTCTGCCATGGTGCGAGGAAGGCAACCCCAGACCGTGGTAGAGTGGGCCATCACATCTGATGGTCTGCTCTACCTAACTCCAGCCAGTGGGCGGAGCTTTTCAGGACGGCACAGCAGTTTAATAGGCCGCCACACCCACCCATGAGGGAGGGGGCTGGGCTGAACTGAGAAGCATGGGAGATAGGGCCATGCGGACATCTGCATGTCCCCTTGCCCTCTCCCAGCCCCCTCCCGAGCCCCGGCCGCCGGCATGTTTGTTCAATAGCTGTGCCTGATCCTGCCCATGGTGAGGGCTCTCACCACAGGCAGGATCAATGTGTGATGGCTCAAAGAGTCATCATGTATGAAAATACCCAGAGATGTTTGATGCTCTTGCTACCTTTTTTAAATTGTGGAATGTATTTAATCTGGGCTTCCAAGATGGTGTTTTAAAATAGTCTCCATTCCTCTTGCAGACATTTAATCCTCACAGCTGCTCCTTTTAGTTTCCTTCTAACCAGCTCTCTCATTTTAGCATACTCTCCCGTTTTAAAGTTAAATGTTACTGCAGTAGTTTTGTTAATCATTCTCCCTCTAGTAATTATGTCAAATTTGATTATATTATGATCACTATTGCCAAGCTGCTCCACCTTGAACCAGATCCTTGAACCAGATCCTGTGCTCCATTTAAGACTAAGGCCGCTTTTAGACGTGCACTTGGATCAGGCGCGGGAGCGGCGAAACAGCCGCAGCGCTGTTTTAGACGAACTGAAAGCGGAATTTGTGCGCGTGATCCGGCGCCGCACATTCTTTGCTGGCCGCGTATGTCACCCCAGAGGAATCAGCCCGGTTCGCTCGCGGTTGGCAAAGAATGCGCGGCGCCGGATCATGCGCACAATTTCCGCTTCCAGTTCGTCTAAAACAGCACCGCGGCTGTTTCGCCGCTCCCGCGCCTGATCCCAGCTGCATGTCTAAAAACGGCCTAGATCTAAAGTAGCTCCTCCTTTCATTGGTTTCATGACCAGCTGCTCCAAGAAGCAGTCATTTACAGACGAATATAGATTTATAGGATTATAGAGGTTAGATTTAAAGTTATATAGAATCAAATATAGGAATTAGGAAATAGAATATTTTCTCTGTGCTGCTCTGTGAATCTTCTCTTGTCTATAACACTATAACATCACACTTTGTCTACACTATAACATCACACCCTGTCACTTACAATGAAGAAGTCACAACGAACTATTAGCTCTAGGGCACCCATCACAGGGGCAGGAGAAACCTCAGGCCAGAGATGGGGTGTGGGTGAGGATTTGGCAGCCCACCACCAAACCTTGTAAGGACAGCCTCCTCTTCCAAGCAGCACTTGCTGGGGGAAGAGGGTGTTTCTTTGATAACATGTGGAGCAGCAGAGCCCCAGCCTTCTACTAGTGGCACTAAAGGGAAGGGGAAGAGGAAGGTTCAGTGAACACTTTTTGAACCTGCACCACGTAGTAGTGCTAGTGACAGCACCGGTGCTGAAGTTGTGTGGTCCTGGTGGGTTCACCCCTCCTGGTGGGCAGGCTTCCCCTGTCAGCAGCAGACCGGGCACCCATGGGCAGCTTGGACACATCTCTCCTGTCCGTAGCACACCAAGCAGCCCTCTAATTACCCCCTCATCCCCTGCTAGCAGGAGCGTTGCCAGCTCCTAAAAAGATGAGGGGCTCCCCTAGGCACTGCCTGGCTCGGTGGGCCTGAGGGCGCTGCCCGGCTCGCATGCATGTGAATTAACTTTAAAGGTGCTTTTGCCCTTCCTCAAAATGGAGGTTGTCTGTGCTCACTGCACCCTCAATGATGGTTTACAAATGGGTGTGTGCTGTTTTTGGTAAATCATATGTTTGGAGACGGTAGTATACTAACAAGTTCTACTTTATTATAACTGATTTACACCACCTCCATTTGTAGAAGCTTCTGATACTCTTAACATGGCTGCTCCTTCTGCTTGTCTCTGATCCCTCACTGGCCCTGCCCCTTCTTCTTCTATCCCTGTGGTTGCTCTTCCAGTCCTCTCTTAAAAGGAGCCTTACCCTCACATCTCTCCCCCCCTTTCTTTTCTTTTCTTTTTTTTACTAACATCCCAGAACAAAAAAAGACACAACAAAACATAACACACACTAACAAAATAACATGATGAATATGCAGATAAACACCCTCCACATTTCAGTCCTGCATCATTTCAGCAGTCTTCAATCAGTCTCCGTGGTGTTTTGCACAATCTCGTAGATCTACATAGTATTTGTTCATCCTTTGACTGACTTTGTTCCTGGCATTCTGGCATTCGCATCAGTTCACCCTTCCTTTGTTCAGATTGTAGTGGCCCTGTATTCGTTTGTGCCGGTTGCCATGTCTCAGGTTTATACTCCTCATTATGTCTCACAATGAGTTGAAGGTGCCATCTGTTTCTTGACCATCAGCTGTTTTTACCAGATAGGACCGTGGAGCTCGTTCTGTGATGACTTTAGCTTTCTGTGTCCATGCTGCGCCATCATAAATGAGCACCTGGTCATTTGACTGCAGTGGTGTCAATTCTCTGGAGCCCTTATCATAATAAGCTGTTTGCTTTTCTTTCATACATTCTTTCTGTAAGTGTACCTCAGATTGTCCATCTTGCTAATAAACACGGCAACCTAGTCCGAATACGTCTTCCAAAGAGAATCTCAGCAGGAGCTTTTCCATGCTCCAATGGTGCTGTCCTATAGTTCAGTAAAGCTAAAAATGGGTCCATGCCTGTCTCCTGTGCCTTTCTTAGCAGTTTATTGACAATTTTTACCCCATTTTCAGCAAGGCCATTAGACTGTGGATATGTGGGGCTTGAGGTGATATGGCGAAACCCATATACCTGTGAAACGTTCTTGAATTCCTGACAAGCAAAATGAGGGCCATTATCTGTTCGAGCCACCTCTGGTATGCCATGCCTGGCGAAAATAGACTTCATTTTATCAATGACCTGAGAAGCTGTGGTACTTGTTAGTAAGGCAATCTCTGGATAGCGAGAAAAATAGTCCACAATGAATATATATTGTTTTCCTGCATACACAAACAGATCTATTCCCACTTTTGTCCAAGCAGCTACAGGCTCTTTGAGCACCAGCATAGGTTGTTTAGGTTGGCATGATCTGTATTTCTGGCAAACCAAACACCCTCGCACAAGTGTTTCTATCTCACTGTTCATTTGTGGCCAAAACAAAACATCTCTGGCCCTCCGTTTGCACTTCTCAATGCCCAAGTGCCCTTCATGCAGTCTTGCAAGCATATCCCTTTGCATGCTCCTTGGAACCACAAGACTCTTCCCTTTCAGTAAGATACCATCCAGCAGTGACAGTTCTGCTTTGTAATGGCTGTATGGTGCTGGGATATGATGACCAGGCCACTCATCTGTAATAGTCCTGATAATTTTCTGCAAAGTCCCATCACGTGTAGTTGCTTCTGCCATCTTTGCCCACATTGCATCTGAGACTGGATACATTTTCCTGATTAAGTTTACATGTATTATATCAGCTTCCATCTCCTGCCTAGTAACTGTCCTATCATACGCTCTAGACAGGGTATACTATCAGCTACTACAAGATCTTTACCTGGCGTGTATTGAAGGTTCAGATCATACAAGTGTAATTGAAAAAAAAGCCTCTGCAGCCTAGGAGAAGTATCATACAAGCCCTTTTTTGCAATTGAAACAAGAGGCTTGTGATCTATTTCAGCCTCAACTGGTCTGCCATAAATAAAAATATGAAATTTCTTGCATCCAAACACCAGAGCTAATGCCTCTTTTTCTATCTGTGCATAATTACATTCTGCTTGTGTCAGAGCCCTAGATGCATAAGCTACAGGCCGGTGGTATTCTCCATATTTTTGCATCAGAGCTGCCCCAATGCCCTCTTTGGAGGCATCTGTAGACAGCTTGGTCAGATGTGTGCTATCATAATAACGCAGCACCGGAGCCTTTTGTATCAGCTCTTTCAGTTTTTCAAACTCTTCCTGACGATAGCCTTCCCATCATATCCACTGTGCATTTTTCACCAACAATGATCTTAAATGAGTAGTAGACTCAGCTAGGTTAGGTATATATGTCCCCACAAAATTTATAATTCCCAGAAACTTTTGCACCCCGTCTTTGTCTGTGGGTGCCGGCATGTTTATCCCTGTGGTTGCTCTTCCAGTCCTCTCTTAAAGAAGCCTTACCCTCACGGGGTGTTTCCCACAATTCCAACTACAAGCATTCTACAAGCAGAAAGCAAGTAATAAAGCAAGTAATAAAGCATGCATGCAGAGCACTAAATTCCAAATGGTCAAGCCACAAACACACAAGACACCCCAAAATACAGCCTATTAAGCACATTATGCCATGCAAAGAGATATTCTTCTAGATATATAACCAGTTCATTTGGGCCCCCATAATCAATTCATGCTGCCCCCACCACATAATCAGTTGAAGGTAGCCAACAGGACAGTCTCATGGGGAGAGGTGGGGACACGGAGAGAGAGGGAAGAGGGGACAACCATGTGAGGGAGGAGGGGGGCATGGGGCAGGAGAGGGAGCATCTCTCTCACACAAACACACACAATCCTTCTCACATAGACAGACACACATACATAGACACACACTCACTCTGACACACAAACACTTACACACACACTCTCTCACACACATACATAGACACACACACACACCCTCTCTCACACACACATACATACACACAGATTCTCACACACACAGACTCTCTCTCTCTCTCTCTCTCTCTC
>QEPC01013002.1:9387513-9397640 GCA_003113815.1 Sphenodon punctatus | reverse complement strand
CCAGTTCCTTGAGCTCCGGGTGGCGGCGGCGGCGGTCTGGTGGCCTCAGCGCCGGCTCTGGCTGCCGGCTTCAGACGCTAGTAGGCCTTCTGGGGAACTTCCGGGTTTCCCCGGAAGGCCTACTAGCGTCTAAAGCCGGCAGCCACAGCCGGCGCTGAGGCTGCCGGACTGCCGCCGCCACCCGGAGCTCAAGGAACTGGAAGGTAGGATCCCGGCGGAGACACTTAGGGGAATTTTTTTTAAAAAATCCAGGCTGGGCAGAGTGGGTGGGGGGTGACCCCCCTTCCACCCGCGCAGCCTGGACTCGGGAGGGAAATCTTTTTTCTTTCTTTCTTTCTTCTTTTACATTGCGACCAGTCTGCACTAGCAGGGACTTCAGTTAAAAAAAATTTTTTTTAAAATCCAGGCTGGGCAGAGTGGGTGGGGGGTGACCCCCCTTCCACCCGTGCAGCCTGGACGGGGGAGGGAAAGTGTTTTTTTGTTTTTTTCCCATTGATTTCAATGGGGACAGTTCCCCACTGGAATCAATGGGGAAATACCAGTACAGGTATACCGGTTCTAATCTGGTAAACCGGATTTTTGGGAACCGGTATCCGGTAAAACCGGTATCCGGTTTTTGTGGTGAAGTCTCACCCCTACTTAACTGTAATTTTAATGACAAGGCAACTGCCCTAAACTTGGTTCACAACCCTCTGTCATCATCCCCCCTGACACCCACTGTCCCAGGAAACTTATCTGGTAGGGATGGGGGTCTGGAGGGAATTACAGATCCAGAGCTTTAATTTTGGATTTAATTATGGCGTTGTGGATCTGTATTTAAATCAATTAAAAATAAAAATTAAATTATTAAAATTAAAACCATCGCGCCTGCACAAATGTCTACCGGACCAATCTGCACATGCACAGCCTTTTCCAAAATGGTGGTGGCTCATGCACAGAATGATCCAGTGGCCATTTTGTGTGTGCACAGTTTTAAAAAAATTATTTATAGATTTCAAACTGAACCACCACAGGCGTGTTGTGTTTCCATACAGATTAATCCATAGCTGTCCATTACGAGCAGGTATGGATTAATCCAAATCTGTAACACCCCATCACTCCTATCTGGGAAATGGAGACTACAACTAACATGCCCTGGAATCTGAGAAGAGTGGGGAAGAATGACCACCCTGCCAGAAACCAGAAAAGAAATGCACAGGAAAGAAAAGCTGAAACTTTCCCTCTGCTGTTTCTGACAGGGTGGCTGGCTGTATGGAAGCCCCCAAGCAGAGCCTTCACAAGGACAGATTCCCTTCAGTCAGGAGAAAATTCCTTATCTCCTTCGGGGCCAGTACACTAGTTGTCCTGAAGGACTCTGTGAAGCACTCCATGACCAAAGGCTCCCTGTACCAGAGTATTTATTCTGTAATGGCAAGTGAAGATGTGGCAGCTCTGCAAATTTCCTGGAGGTGGCTTTGCCTAACAAAGCTGCATTGGTCACCCTCTCCCGCTTCCTTCTGGGAAAGGGAGTTTAGAAGCTTTATATACTTCCATAATAATTTCCCCACCATCTAGCCAAGGTACTCCTCAATCCCTTCCTTCTTCTCTTTTTATGCCCAAATGAAATAAGCAGGGCAGAATCAATCCTAAAGGACCTAGATCTAGGATAAATTGAGGCATGCCACTGCTGCTCCTGAGGCTGCTGTGGATTCAGGCAAAACAAAGGTAGTGAGATCTCCTGCCTCCCTATGAAAAGCTGAACTGATCCCTCCTTTCTTCCAAAAATCAGGATGAAGAACCAGTCTATCACTGTGGAACTGACATGATCTGGGTCTGATGACAGAGCTCCCGCCTCCAATATTCTTCTGGCTAGTGAGATGGTGACCAGAAATTGAATCCTGATCATCCTAAAGTACAACAATACTTGGGAAAGAGGTTCAAAGGGAGCCCAAATCATTGTCCAAAGTTTGACATTCAGTCTCCAGGAGGGAAAGCGGTGACACACAGGAGGCCAGAGCAGAAAAGAGACCTTCAAAAATCTTTTCACATGAGCGCAAATGGCCAAGGATTCCTATTCTCTGCAGCAAATGATGTTGAGTGTGGCTGCTCACTGTATTTGTCTTGAGATCCATTTTGAGACCCTCCTGAAGAAAGTGAAGCATTCCATGGAATGTGTCCATTCTCCTGGCCACAAACTCCTTCCATGTTGCTGCATATACCTTGTTTGTGGATGCTCACCAAAATAGTGTGTAATCTCTGAGTAACTGAAGGACACGAGTTTGGATCTTTCTGCATACATTTATGTATGTATGTAAACCGTGTCCGCTGGCAATTTAATCTTTGTGAAATGTTGAGTAAAATTATTTTAAAAAATTACAGCCCAGAGTTGTAATATAGAAATTATAAAATGTAGCTTTATATGAGTGACAAAAAGGGGCCTGAGCCATACAGATTCAATTAAGGTGAATACACAACTCTGCCTTGGGAACAGTGGGCGCTAACACCCCAATGCTGATGTGCAAAATGACTGGCAGAGCCTTAAGGGGGCGGGGGGAGACACTCCAGTTAGCGAGCAAACAGGGTGGTTGTCAATTTCACAGGAACTGGAGACACAGAAGGAGAATTAAATTAACATGAACTGATAAAAACTTTAAAAGTTATTTAAGAACTGATATGTAATTTTGTTCTACTTGTGGCCATCTAAGAGAGGAGAACCCAACCAGCAATTTTGTTCTACTTGCAATCAGAGGAATGGAGACCATCTCATGAGATGAGGTGAAAAGAACTTGGCTTTATAGACTTAGAAAACAAAGGCAAAGAGAAGATATGATCATGTTGTACAAATATCAGAGGAGTTAGCAGAATAGAAAGGGAAGATTTGTCCAAACTAGTGGGCGTGGGTACAAGAGCAAATGGATACAGCCTGGAAATTAGAAGAAGGCTTTTACCCATCAGAGCAGTAAACTACTGGAATAAGCTCTCAGGGGTAATGGTGGGAGGAAAGAACCTGAATAGCCTGATGGCACACAACTCATGAATGATATTTCAGGGGAAAGAAATCTCTTAAAAAAAACACCAAAGCAAACAAAAAAACCAAACCCAAGACACATTTTTTGTTTTGTTTTTCCTGAAGCATCAAAGTTGTCAGCAACTTGAAATGGGGCTGATGGGGTATTCTGATGCCTGGAGACAGATACTTATCTGTTGGGACCTGCCCACATGCTCAGGGTCTAACTGATTCCCATATTTAGGGTTCGGAACAAATTTCCCTTGGGTCAGATTGGCAGTTGACTTGGAGGGTTTGGGGTTTTTTTTTTGCCTCACCTGCAGTGTGGGTGTGACTCACTTGTTTGAGTCATCTGGATGTTTCTTCTATAAGATTGTCCCTGTTATTGCATCATTGAGCTCTGGTTGGTCCTGATCTCTACTTGTAACCGATTTTTGATAAAGGCTCTGTTTCTGGTTGAATAGATTTTTGCGTGTGTGTGTTCTGGCTGTAGTGGATTCTGCATCGGTGTGGGGGCTGGACTAGGTGACCTTTAAGATCCCTCTCAACTCTCTGACTCTGCCTGAGAGGAGAGCCCAGCCAGCAATGGCTGCGAAGAGACTATGCTAAGAATGACTTAATGGTGACCTACTGAATTAAGAATGATTCAGTTTAACTAGAATTGCATTGTTAACCTTCTTTTTTTTTCTGTAAGCAACTGTAGCTCTGAACTAATTTTATTTACTTTAACTTGAATTTGATTTATTTTATAAAGCTTCCTTTTACTCTAAAGTTGGTGTGCGTTCATTTGCTGACACTGGATACAGAATTCTGGAGAGTTCCCCGAGTAGGTACAGAAGTGACCCTAACCCAGTACATTTTCGACAGTTGGGGATGTTCCTAAATTAGATGGCTAAAAGCTTGCACTTGTGAATCTGGCCTGAGCTGTTTGGATTCACACATCGTCCTGCAAGAGTTGGCAGAGAGCCTCTGGGTTGTAAGAACAAGAGGCTCCCTTCTTTTCCTCAGGCCTCCCTAGCTGGGCACATTTCCCCCTGCAGCCAGGTAGCCGGCTATGAGGCAGAGCCCTTCATGGCTCCTGCCTCTCTGGTTGTCTCCTTGCTTCCCAGTCAGCCACCCCCACTACGGAGCTCCAGGCTCAGCCTTTCAGTTCCTGGGCTGGCTCAGCCATGCTCAGCCCAGCTGGCCCTACTCAGCAGGCGTGTGCATTTTGTTTATGTTTTCTGTTTAACTCAAACAAAATTTTGTGATTTTGTTTAAGGTAAACAGAAAACATAAACAGAATAAAAAACCAATGACATTTTGTCTAAATTTCATTTGTTTCACCTGACAGTGCCTGCTGCAGTGAGGATGTCAGGAAAAACAGTGTATCAATTCTAGCCAGGGGAAAGGAAGGGAATGGGAGAGCATGATTGGCATCTCTGCTGTCCAGTTGGGACTGCTAAGACATCAGGGGTTTATACTGCTAAAGCCTTATAATTGTTGTACTGGTGTTCATATAAAGACACTATGTCCAAAGATTGCAACTTCATCTATGGTATCCTCATGCCCATAGAAAGAGAGATTGGCAAACAGAGCTATATTGCCCCCTCTATGCTGAAAATGATCTCGCTTCTTAAGATCCTTTGTTTCTCCAAAAGGAGTTCTCTTCTCTCTGAACTCTACTCTGGCCTTTTTCCTGTAGCACCCATGGTAGAGAACCATTTAAGGCCCCCTATTTAAGGGGCGCACAGCAACCAGGAAGTGTCTCTGCAACACAGGCACTGCCTAGCACAGCCTGTGGTCAGAGACTCCCAGCCCTCCATCACCTGTGATCCAGCTCCTAGCCCTCCAGTCTCCCATGCTCCAGCTCCCAGCCCAAATCACCAGTGTCTAAGGAGCAAGCACCCAAGGTGTGGAGATCAACCCCTAGTCCAAACAGAGTCTTTATAAATCCCCTTCAGGGTATCAGAGGGAAGGGTCCCACCTGAAGATCCCATGTAGTTGAATCCTCTCACAGCAGAGCTTCCCAGCTGGTATCAGCTATGGAATCCCACTAAGGCTTTAAACTCAGGAGTCTCCCAGTGTGAGCCTATACAGAGGCTTCACCACAGCCTTGCCCTAGAGCTCCTTTCAGTTTCATCTCCCTCCACCTCTTTGATTGAGAGCTAGAGTTCTTAAATAACCCTAAGGCCCTTTGCTAACTGGGTCTACAAACAACAAACTAAGAAACTGCAAACTAACTGGGTCTATGTACTACAGCTGTCTTACTCTGCAGCAGGGGTGAAACTAGTCCGTGGCAACCACTGAACATCGTGGGAAAAGGCAAATGCCACCTCTCCACTCAGTTCCAGAACTAGGAAAGAACTCAAGAAGCTGTTTATTTTATTTATTATTTATTTATTACATTTATACCCCGCCCCTCCTGAAACATTCTATCCATTGCATTAAACATGCCTCTGTATAAACAATTACACAGCTGGCCCCATTTTAGATTTCCTTACATTGTCGGACACAATTGACCCGTAATTATCTTCAGTGTTCACTGAAACCTAGAGTCCTCCTTTGTTCATTAACTGTGAATTGTTGTCTATGCAATTCTCTAACATGAGTTTCAGTTAACTGAGCGCTCACTGGGAAAATCTGTTCTGCTAAGCTTAGTCATGCTAAAGCTGCCATTAGATTCATGTTCTGCATGAGTGATGCATATTTCTGGGTCCTGGATCTTGTTGGGTTTTTTTAACCATTTCCCCCCCCTTTGTTAGATTGCAAATCTGAAGATTCTAGCCTCTAAGGATGTCAGACATAGGGTTACCACTCGTGCAAGTTTGATCCACAGTATCAAGGTTTTCATACATTTTCTCTGGGTTCTAGGCAAAGATGTGATTTCCCTGGATTATCCAGGAGTGCCTGGATAACCCAGGGACATTTTTTCAGAGAGAGGCAAGCCTGCACTGGAAAGGGGCAGGCTGAAAAGGCTCCCCTGCCCCTTTTTAGACATGGCTCCACCCCCTGTGGAGCTTTGTGACATCATGATGCCCCAAAGGAGGCATAGCCACATCTGAATTGGGGTGGGAGAGTCTTTGCCCTATCCCTTCTGGCATGGCCCCAATCTCTGTATCATCTTTTCAAGAGACGTAGCAACTGTCAGGGTGCAGGCTTGAACCTGCAACCCTGACCATGTAGGTAGGGAAGTTTCCCCACCGCTATAGGGTAGCTGGGCTTGCTGCTACTCTCCTCCTGTCTGCCTGACACCCTGCCCTGTGTGACGCCTCCCCTCTGGAGTCCTCATTGGTTTCCAGTAATATAAAAGGCCTGATGGGAACAGTTGCAAGTTACGGGACATCAGCTCTTGACTGCGATCCTGGCACTTGCTTCACCCTTTGTGCTCGTGGTCTACTTTCAGGTTTCCCTCTCCTTCTGCCCCTGCCTTTCCCTCTTGGTACCTCTGTTTCTCTTGCCTCTTTGACTCCTGTTTACTGATACTTCTGCTTCCCTTGTCTCTGACTCCTGTTCACCTGTTCCTTGTTAGCTGTCTCTTAGCCAGTTCTGTCTCCTTCTGCAGTCTGCCTTGTGTAGGGATTCCCCTCTCCCTCTCCCTTGCTAGGTCTAGGTTTCCCCACTCTGCTAGCTGTTCCTGCCTTTTGGACTTGCCTGTGTTTATAGTACTATAGCCATAGTTTCTCTTGTTTCCTTGTGTCTTTGGCCCCTGTTCCTGGTAGTTCCCTGTTGCTCCCTTTGTTCCCTGTTCTTCCCCTATCTTTGGTCTCACAGCCCTTGTTTATAGTTTCCTTTGGCTTCCCTGGTTCCTTGTTGCTTGTGTTGCCCTACTCCTTGTTGTTCATGTTACGTTGGGTTCTTGTGTTCACGTAGTATGGTTACTGTTCCCCTTTGCTCCCCTAGTCTTGGGTTCTAGTCTCTTGCCTCCTGTTTTCCCATTGCCCTCATAGTCTTGCCTCCTGTTTTCCCATTGCCCTCATAGCCTTGGCTTCTAGGCCTTTGTCTCTGTTTCTCTTTGCCCCTATTGCTCCCCAGTGTGCCTCTGCCTTTTGTTTCCAAGTCTCTGGACTCTTGTTTCCCCATTGCTTCCTTAGTATTGGTTCCTAGGCCCCATGGCTCTTGTTCCTTATTGCCTTCCTTGTTTCCCAGTGCTGCTCTAACTCTGGGTCTTAGTGTCTTGCCTCTGTCTTCCTATTGCCTTCCTTGTTTCCCAATGCTGCTCTAGCTCTGGGACTTAGTATCTTGCCTCTGTCTCCCTATTGTCTTCCGTGCTTCCCAGTGCCTTTTGAGCTCTGGGTCTCTTGTGTCTAGCCTCTTGCTCCCTATCACTCTGTATAGCTCTCTAGCTCTGGTCCCTTTGTCTCTTGGCTCTCATTCCCTAGTGCTCCCCTTGCTCTCTAATGTTCCCCTAGCTCTAGTTCTCTCGTTCCTTGCTTCTAGGTTCTTGTTGTTTCCCTGGTTCCCCAACCCTTCCCCATTGACCTCGATGATGAGCCATCCACCTTCATAGGCCAGCATGCCTGGCACTCGTGCTGAGTATTCAGTCTCCAGGAGAGTGGAGAACGGCTGAGAGGTTTCCTTGTTGCTCCCCATTCCCCTCTACCGTTCCCCCTTCCACCTGCTTATGTTGCATCATAGTTCCTTTCTGTTCCTTTGACCCCGCAACCCCTCACAGTGTAGTCCCTTTTGGGTATCCACTCCTTGGCCTTTGCCCCCTTGTGCCCTGTCCCCATGACAGCAACCTTTGTCAAACTCCTTGCAGCAGAACAACAACAACAACAAATCTACAATTGATGCAGTTAGGTATGTGTTGTTGACTATATAAGGTTGTAATACCTACTGCATCATAACTGCAAAATGCATGTGCAATAAAAGTGTACAAAAATCTGTAGGAAGGTCACTGGTAAAGTATGAGAGGTTTCAAGACAGATCAGTTATGTTTGTTATCATCTTGATAAGAATATTTAAACAAATACCAGTTAAACTCCATTGTGTATAACAGAGAATTTCACAGTAGAGACCACTATTAGGTATTTTAGATGAAAAAGACCTTATCTTGTGGATATAATCACAACTCTACTGAATATAAGATTTAAACAGCAGGCAGGACCCTAATAAGTCATTAACAAGCAGATGACTAATTTTAAATTACAATGTAGACTTAAAAGAAATCTTACATATTGATATAGGGATGTATCTATCAGTAGTTGGAGTCTCATCTACTATGACATCATCAGCGTCAGAATGGATCAGAAACAGAGCAAGTGATTGCATGTGTTGTAGCTCAGTCATCAGAAGCGTAGGGTCTTGATGACAGAAAGTGTGTTTTAGACAAGTGCCTCCACACCCATTACCCACCCATCCTGCATGTTGCAGGGCTGCATAGGACACCAATGTGGCCCTGCAATATGCACGATGGGTGGGTGTTGGGTGGGGAGGCGCTTGTCTAAAAACACCCTGAGTGATTTCCAATCCAAAGGAAACCAATTCCCGCTAGCAAAGAATCTTCCTATTCTTTTGATCCTTATTAGTTTAGGAATTGCTGTAGCTAGATTTTGAGGCCCACAGAGAATTGCCACCTTTTTCCTGAGTTAACCCCAAAAGATGCAGGGTCATGCCAGAAGGGGCAGGGCAAGGGGGACTCTCTCACTCTATTTCCAACAGTTATTTATTTATTTATTTAAATTTATACCCTACCCTTCCCCAAAGGCTCAGTGTGGCTTACAATCATTATAAAAAACAGAAAATATAATATATATTTTTTAAATCCCTGGAAAATGCCTTACAAAAAGCCTATCCTTGACCAGAAACCCACCCACCTCAACCCTTATCTCTGACTGCCAAATGGCTAGGGAGGGACCCATGTCATAGGCTTGCTTATTTTGCGGGCCAGAGATGGTTTGATTCCAAGTGCCGCAGGGCTAGGTGGAACCTCCACGAAGCTTATAGGAAAAACCGAGCGAGGCTGGTATTCTTTCCTTTGGCCCGGTACTTGCAGAAAAAAAGAGTATACAAGGACCTTCTTAGGTCAAAAAAGAAAGCATACCGTGACAAGATGTGGCAGGATCTTTTTATAGCAGGCAGTTAAATGATTCTAAGACCTTTTGGTGGATTGTTAATGGTGCTGTGTCTGCCCCTAGAGTAAAGCGGCCCATGCCAATTGCACCCCAAGACTGGGTTAATTTCATCGAGATGTCCCAGATCGACCAGACCAGTGGGGAAAGTTTCGGCTCTGATGTGACCAGTTTCGCTCAGCAGGCCATTCCTGAATGGCCCCCGGTTTCTGAATTGGAGATAGGGCTAATAGTCGAAACTTCCCGAAATGGTAAAGCCCTGGGACCGGATTTAATTTTAGTCGAGGCCATCAAGGGAAACCAAGAATGGTGGCTCCCAATGTTGGCTAAGCTTTTCACCAGGATAAATAATACAGGGATTATACCCAATGGTTGGACTTGGGCCGTAGTGGTCCCTATCTATAAGAGGTCAGACCCAGCAAACGACAGGCAGATAAGTCTGATTAGCATAGTGGGTAAAATCTACGCCAAGCTCCTTCTTGCCAGACTAACCAAGTGGATGGATTGTAATCAGACAATCCACTGTGAGTAGGCAGGGTTTTGTAAGGGCAGGGTGACTCTAGACCACTGTCTGGTACTCCACCATTTGGTGGAAAAATATAGAGCTACCAATGGAAAGCTTTATGCCGCCTTTTTAGATCTAAAGGTGGCATTTGACACGATTAATAGATCCCTTCTTTGGGTGAAGCTGTCTGCCCTTAGTATGGATCCCAGGTTACTCCTACTTATCTGGGCGCTGTATACAGATACGACAGTGGCAGTTAAGGTTGCTTCGGCGGGCCATCTTGCTCCAGATACCCCGGTCAAACATGGGGTAAAACAGGGGTGTGTCCTTGCGCCGGCCCTGTTCAACCTATTCATTAACAATTTCATCCCAGGCATGAGGCAAGAAAGATATTTTCCCCCGAAACTGGCGTCTAGATCCATTGGCTCTCTTTTTTATGCTGATGACTTGGTTTTGTTGTCGCAGACCAAGGTGGGACTGCGGAGGGACTCTGTTCGCTCAGAGTAGGAGGATCCACCAGTGGATTGTGGATGGATTATGCTTCCAGCAAGTTAAGGGATATAAATACTTGGGTTTGAACTTT
>QEPC01013002.1:9366124-9386661 GCA_003113815.1 Sphenodon punctatus | reverse complement strand
TATTTATTTATTTATTTATTTAAATTTATACCCTACCCTTCCCCAAAGGCTCAGTGTGGCTTACAATCATTATAAAAAACAGAAAATATAATATATATTTTTTAAATCCCTGGAAAATGCCTTACAAAAAGCCTATCCTTGACCAGAAACCCACCCACCTCAACCCTTATCTCTGACTGCCAAATGGCTAGGGAGGGACCCATGTCATAGGCTTGCTTATTTTGCGGGCCAGAGATGGTTTGATTCCAAGTGCCGCAGGGCTAGGTGGAACCTCCACGAAGCTTATAGGAAAAACCGAGCGGGGCTGGTATTCTTTCCTTTGGCCCGGTACTTGCAGGAAAAAAGAGTATACAAGGACCTTATTAGGTCAAAAAAGAAAGCATACCGTGACAAGATGTGGCAGGATCTTTTTATAGCAGGCAGTTAAATGATTCTAAGACCTTTTGGTGGATTGTTAATGGTGCTGTGTCTGCCCCTAGAGTAAAGCGGCCCATGCCAATTGCACCCCAAGACTGGGTTAATTTCATCGAGATGTCCCAGATCGACCAGACCAGTGGGGAAAGTTTCGGCTCTGATGTGACCAGTTTCGCTCAGCAGGCCATTCCTGAATGGCCCCCGGTTTCTGAATTGGAGATAGGGCTAATAGTCGAAACTTCCCGTAATGGTAAAGCCCTGGCACCGGATTTAATTTTAGTCGAGGCCATCAAGGGAAACCAAGAATGGTGTCTCCCAATGTTGGCTAAGCTTTTCACCAGGATAAATAATACAGGGATTATACCCAATGGTTGGACTTGGGCCGTAGTGGTCCCTATCTATAAGAGGTCAGACCCAGCAAACGACAGGCAGATAAGTCTGATTAGCATAGTGGGTAAAATCTACGCCAAGCTCCTTCTTGCCAGACTAACCAAGTGGATGGATTGTAATCAGACAATCCACTGTGAGTAGGCAGGGTTTTGTAAGGGCAGGGTGACTCTAGACCACTGTCTGGTACTCCACCATTTGGTGGAAAAATATAGAGCTACCAATGGAAAGCTTTATGCCGCCTTTTTAGATCTAAAGGTGGCATTTGACACGATTAATAGATCCCTTCTTTGGGTGAAGCTGTCTGCCCTTAGTATGGATCCCAGGTTACTCCTACTTATCTGGGCGCTGTATACAGATACGACAGTGGCAGTTAAGGTTGCTTCAGCGGGCCATCTTGCTCCAGATACCCCGGTCAAACATGGGGTAAAACAGGGGTGTGTCCTTGCGCCGGCCCTGTTCAACCTATTCATTAACAATTTCATCCCAGGCATGAGGCAAGAAAGATATTTTCCCCCGAAACTGGCGTCTAGATCCATTGGCTCTCTTTTTTATGCTGATGACTTGGTTTTGTTGTCGCAGACCAAGGTGGGACTGCGGAGAGACTCTGCGGAGGGACTCTGTTCGCTCAGAGTAGGAGGATCCACCAGTGGATTGTGGATGGATTATGCTTCCAGCAAGTTAAGGGATATAAATACTTGGGTTTGAACTTTCGTCCACTGGACGATGGACAGAGCATCTGGTTAGGGTGGAAGTAGCAGCCAAGAGCCAACTAGTGGCTATATTGAGATTCTTTGCCGGGACAGGGAAGAGAAATCTGGCTATGGCTATTAAGGTATTTGAGGTAAAGGTCAAGCTGTCTTTCCTGTATGGCACTTTGCTCTGGGGCCCCTTGTGGAGGAAAAGTTTGAATTCTTTGCAACTGAAATTCCTTAATTCCCTTACCAATCTACCTAGGGGGACCCCGGCTGCCGCTATCCATTTGGAGGCGGGCACCTGGGGTTGGACATCAGTCGCATGGGAGCAGGCGGCTGCCTTCTGGCTCAAAGCAAGCAGAGCCCGTTTTGACAACTTGCTTCATGATATCTTCTTGGATTCCTTTGTCAGCCCTTGGCGCCAGGCCATTGCGGGCCATCTGGCCCGCTCTGGCCTGTCAGAGACTTATCTGGCTACTAGAACCTATGAAGCAGCTAAGCAGGAGATCATTATCCACTTTCGGGATGTAGACCGGCAAGAGGAATTGGCGCTTGTAGCAACATCTTGCCATATGGCAGGATACGCCTCATGGGCTCCGCAGTTGGGTATAGGGGCAAGTTATTTTGGTGTAGTCTCAACTTTTAAAGAGAAGCACCTATTTCTCTCTGCCAGGGTTAACGCACTCCCTACAAAGGTGCTCGAAGGACGTGTAGCTAAGATCCCCTATGGGGATCGCTTATGTCCTTTTGCTAATATGGCTGTGGAGTTCACGTGCCATGTGCTTTTTGAGTGTCATCTTTATGATGCAATCCGGACTGAGATATTACAGCCTTTTATCAGAAAATTTCCAGGACCAACAGGCAGGTTTTTTACACAAATGGCTCTCAGGGATGTAGATCCCGTGGTCACTTCATGTGTTATGAGGTTTTTATTGTTAGCTATGAGTCTGAGGAGGAAATTTCTTGAATCCAGGTGCCCACTGGAACTGGACTGAAAGTCTCCCTTTAGACCGAATTTTTCTTTTAAATTTTACCTATTCAATTAGTAAATTTTGGTTATATAAACTATCAAATATTTAGTTGTTGGGGAAGAGCAAATACAATGTATTGACTATTTGCCTACCAGCTATGGAATATAGGCAAGGCGGGGGTAGGTACGTTAAATTTTACTATATTGTGGAATGGTTGTTGGTTATTATGTCTGTTGGTATGTTTGTTGTGGTTTTGTACTTTTCCTTGTAATATGACAATGATCTAAGATCACGTCTAATCAATATATGCAATACGATATTTTTTTTTGAGACTGCCAAATACTTTGCTTTAGGTGGAGCAGGGAGCAGCTGGGGGAGTGACGCACACACGCTGGGCAGCTGGAGAGACGCACAGTGGCCATGCCAGGTGCCTGAGACATGCGCAGTAACTAAGTAGCTATTGAAATTGACTAGCCCAGTCAGTTTCAACACTGCACAGCCTGCCTGCGATCCGCAGCTCCAGGGAAAAGATCTGGGGCTCCAGCCCAGTCAGCCCACCCTTAGCGACGCCTCTGCCTGCTAGTAAAAGCGGGCTCCCCTTCTCCACAGGTCTCCCCTGGCAGCAGCATCACAGGCCCCTGCTCCCCTTTGCTGGATGATCTTAGGAGTGAGGGGAGTCTGGTGGGCATTCCTCCTCCTCCTTTTGCCCCCTCAGTTCCCTGAGGGTGGTAACAGCCCCCATCAGGAAGGTGGGAGGAGTGCCCCAGCAGTTGGCTGTGTGGAAGCATTTCCAATATTTTGAGTCTTGCTGACTGATGGAGGGTCTGATCTGTGGGGCCACAGTTAAGCATGGGAGGGATCTAGCACACCTCAGCAATGTAGGGATTAATGTCCACTTAAAATCCCACCATAGGGCTGTAGTCCTGGCAGCAGAGGCAGGCACAGTGGGGTCAAGTTGGCTTCCTGTAGGTAGACCTTTTTCCCCTCGGCCCCATTTTCTGAGCCAGGGCAAAGCAGAGGGTAGACACACAGGTCTAATTTCAGGCCCATGTTCAGCAGTGCCAGGCGACCATGGATGAGCTGGGATGGAGGCAGCAGCCACGGAAAAGGCGGTATCCAGGGGCAATCCATGTCACCAGGCAGGTGGGTGAAATGATTGCCCTGCATGACCAGCTCTTCTCCACATTGGAGAACTTGGGCTTCCAACAGCTGCTGTCACTGCTCATGCCCCAATACAAACTGCCTTCTTTACCACCTTTAGCCAGACAGTGTTGCCATCTCTGTACTGGGGAGCCATGGAACGGCTACAGCAGCAGCTGGCTAGGGCAGAGGAGTACACTGTGCACTTTACCTGTGACATATGGACCAGCCACAGTGCAACACTTGTGTACCTCTTCTGCACAGCTCAGTGGTGGCAGGGGCAGGAGGTGGGAATAGGCACCAGTCATGGGGGGGCAGGCCACAGGTGGGCACTGCTGCATGTCCAGGTGATGGATGAAAGCCACTCTTCCAGAAATATTCTACAGGCAGCAAATGCTATGCAGGAGGGGTGGATAATTGGAGCACCATTCACCAGGGGCTTCTTTGTGACTGAGAATGGGGCCAACACACTGGGGGCCATGCAGATGGCAACTTCACCAGAATCTGGTGTATGGCACATATACTGCACCCGGTGGTCAAGGGGGCTCTGGTGGAGGACAAACACAGTCCCATTGCCGGACTCACTGACATTGCCAAGAAGATCAGTGGATAATTCCATAGGAGTGTGAAGGGCACTCAGCTCCTGTGGAAACAACAGGTAGCGACGGACGCCCAGCACTGCAGCACCACCTGCTGCGAGATGTGACCACCAGGTGGAACTCCACCTTCAATATACTTGAGCAGCTGGTGAAGCAGCAGAAAGTACTCCACAAGATAAGCTGGGTGGGTGACATAGGGGTGGACTCAATGGTAACCCAGGCACAGTGGATGACAATGGTGCAGGTGGCGTGCATGCTCCAGCCCTTCAAGGATGTCACCCTGGCCTTGAGTACTGAGACTGCCACACTTAGCCAGGTGATCCCCCTCATCCAACTGCTGCTTAAGAAAATGGTCAGCTTTCTGCAGCAGCAAAACAAGTGGGTGGGAGAGCACTGACTTGTACCGGAGGTGGTGGTCCTGGCTATGAGGTTTCAGGTGGAACTAAAGAGACACTTCGGCCCCTTAATGCAGAAGGAGGACACTGTATGTGAAAGGAAGTATGGCAGCTCACCACACAAGCTTCAACAACATGAAGCTGAGGCTGGTGGAGAGGCTTCTTCGGTTCAAGGGAGGAGCAGGACACTGATGGAGGGGGAGGGGAGTGGCTGTTCCAGTGACAGAGGAGAGTACCCCCAGCAGTACTTCCATCATTCCCCACTGGAAAACCTCAGGGCAGCCATTGGGGTGGCGGCAGCAGGTGGTCTCACCTGCGAACTCCAGGAAGGGTAGTGAGACCACATTCACCTGCTACCTCAATGAGCCCTTGGAGGATCACACCTGCAATCCACTCACCTAATGGGCATGCAAGGGCCAGATGTGGCAGTGGAATCTCTGTCCTGCCCACCACTAACAGGTGTGCACGCTCTCTCGCTCTCTCTCATATGCCAGGTGGTGACGGTGGGGAGGGCGTTCTCGGTGGCTGCACCTCAGCTGTGGAATTCTCTTCTGTTGGAGGCCTGTCTGTCCCCTGACCTCCCCTCTTTCTGCAGATGTTGTAAGACCTGGTTGTTCTGCCGGGCCTTCGGGGAGGGGGGGAGGGTAAGATGGGGAGGGGGTTTATTGCCAGTTGCTATTTTATGTGTCGATGTTATTTATTTTATATATTGTAGTTATGATGATTTTATTGTCGTGTTTTTATGCTGTTCGCCGCACTAAGCTGCCGAGTTGCAGGAGGGTGCGGGATAGAAATGTTTTGTAAATAAATAAATAAAATAAAAATAATTACTAAAATGAAGTTAAATTACAAATGAAAACAAATACATAAATAAATTTGGAAATGAAAATGGATCCAAAACAAAGTTGATTCCTTCTGTACACCCCTAGTTTTCATTCAAGGTGGCAAAATCTAAAACAAGTCAAATAAGCTGGCAAAAGATGCATATGGCTTTGACTCTGGCAAATGAAATGCTCTTAGAACATCACTTGAGATCTATCCTATTTGCCAAGGGAATGTAAGATAGCTGGTAAGAAAGCTGCCACAGCACTGGTCATTATGCAAGACAAATGCAAGATGCCTCCACACTGTCAAAATGATACAAGGGTAGCAGATGAATGAGTAGGGAGAGCGATTAAATTTCATTAGCTCATAACCAATCTTTACAACCCATATGGCCTTTTAAATACATTACTACTTCTGCTTCCTTTATAGCCCAGAATGGCTATCTGAGTGAGAGGAATGAGTTTTTAGGAGGAAGTGGGGGTGGGGAATGCTGGCACAGTATCATTAAGAGGCCATTCCAGGAATGGGGTGTGTGTGAAAATTAGGGGGAGAGGACCACTGAGGGTGCAGAGGGCACTGAGATGAGTAACTACTGGTGCAGAATAGGATCAGATAGGAGATCAAAGATGTAGACCAAAGCAGATGTGTGCAGCACTAGCAGGTGAGGACTAGTTTGAACTTTACAGCATAGATCAAGGATGGGGAACCTCAGCCGGGGGCCAAATTCAGCCCTCGCAAGTTTTTATGTGGTTCCCTTTCCAGTGCTGGATCTGGCTCCTGGATCCAGTCTCTACCCCCAAGCACTGAAAAACTGAGCTCAGAATAATGGAGCACAGAGGAGAGCATGCACACACAGGTAAGGAACAGATCCATGGCACAGATCCATGGTCTGGACCCTCCTTTCATTGAATACACCTGTTAAGCACCCTCACCCCAACCTCTGTGTGGCCCTCGGAGCTCGTACTAATTTTCAGTGTGGCCCCCGGGACAGAAAAGGTTCTTCACCCCTGGCATAGATAAACGGATTCAAAGGGGAGAGTGGTTTGACTGAGTACGGCAGATCCAAAGTGAAATGACATTAATTCATCCATCAGAGAGCTGTATTATTAATAATAATTATTATTATTTATATAGTGCCAGCAATGTGCCTGGTCCTAAACAGTCATGAGTATAAAGACACATCCCTGCCCCAAAGGGCTTACAATTTAGAATAGACAAAGGAAGGGGCAATAAGGGGAGGATCCCACATAAGGAGGGAGAGGGATACATTAATGAATCTGGAGATGTTGCTGGTGCATGTGCTTAGCTCAGTTACCAGGGATCTTGATGGATGGGACAGTATAAAGAGAAGCATAAAGGCCCAACGTTGGGGGCGGGGGGGCGGAGGGGGGTTGAAGTTCAGGAAGGCCCAGTGGAAGAGGAAGCGTTTTGGAGGAATTTAAAAGGGAGGAAGCAGAGTATGCAAGTTCAGGTAGTGAGTTCCAAGCATAGAGGGCAGCATGGGAGAAGGAATGAAGAGTTTGGGGAGATTCTAGGGCAGGTTAGGGGGGGTGGTAGAGGAGAAGTGAAGTTCCCGAGTGGTAGCGTTTCAGGAAATGAGAGCAGAAAGACAGGGAGGAGCCAGGCCATGAAGAGCCTTGGAGACGAAGACAAGGAGTTTGTGCTGGATGCAAAAGTGGAGAGGGAGCCAGTGGAGGGAAGAGAGGAGGGGCTGAACATGATCAAAGCAGCAGGTGAGGTGGATGACCTTGGCAGCAGACTGCTGAATAAAAGTGAGAGAGTCATAGTGAGAGCAGCGAAGGCCCATAAGAAGGAAATTGCGATAGTCAAGACAAGAGATGACTAGAGTCTTAGCAGTGGGAGCCATAAGGAAGGGCCAAATTTTAGCAACGTTATGTAAGGAAGAAGTTACAGGCTTTAACAATGGTCCATTTAGGGGCTGTCAAGGGATGGGTTCACCATGGTAACATGAGGTTCTGACAAGAGACACCCAGTTTAGTAGGCGACACAGTAAAAACATAATGTTCAAAAATCCAGAAGACAAAAACTTAACCCAGGGAAGATATTTCCAACCTAAAATGGACACAAGATGTATATGTAGGAGGTGCACAGTCTACATATTAGCACTAATGGAGACTAGCCTCTTGTTCTGAAAAACCAGGGAATAAAACCTCAGTAACGCGGGGTGGGTTAAATTGTACTTCATCAGGCAGTGGAGCTTCAGACTTTGCTGCATCACTGCCCCAACACTAATGATCGGCTGACCTCCCAACTATTTCTTTCTTTTTCTTTTCTTTTTTTAAAGCTTTTTTTCAAGTCTTGCTGTAGCACTATTGTTTTTAAATACAGAAAATCAATGTTAAACTCTTTAGGTTTGTTGATGGAATAACCAAAAGTCTCTTGGGCAATGTAAACATGAAAAGGAAAAGCTTCTTACATAAGAATAAAAGAGCATCTTCATAAGTAGGGTGAAAGCTGTCCCTCTTGCAGAGTCATAGATAGCTTGAAGATTATACATCACTTGGAAAGAAACACTGACCTTAGAAAAAAGAGAACAGGGAAGAAAAGCAGATAGTGGGACCTAGGGATGGCTTTGTAAATAGGAACAAGTGTTTTTAACTGTTAAGTGTTATTAAGAAGAAATCAGGACAAAGAGCAGAGAGAAATCCCCTATGTTTGATAAAGTTCTCTAATGACCTCTTGAAACATTTTATTAGCACTACAAAGCTATGATGACTTTATTTTGTATAAGGATGGAGCTAATTAACTACAGTGCACTTCTGATAAGGTGTTAATTGGTTTGCAATAGAGAAAAATTCAACAGATGAATTGCCAGGTTGGATCAGACCAACTGTCCATGTATTTACTGACAGTGATTGGTACCAGATGCTTCATAGTGGCCTATGAACTGTGCATCAGGAAGATTGCTGCCAACTCTCTCAGCTAGTGGCTCACCCTGAAGTATTAAGGTTTATACACCCCCTTTCACAAACATTTGCTATCCTATCATAACCTTGCATTTTCCAGTCATACATTTAAATATCTAATCTTATTCTTATCAATTTATTTATTTAGTCATATTTATATGCCACCCCCTCATGCCTACAGTATCTCGGGGCGGCTTCCATACAGAATAAAATAATTTTAAAATCACCAATTTAAAACTACAATAATTCACAAGATTTATGAGCATTAATGAAATCTTATGGCAATGAGTTGCACAGGTTAATCATCTGTGATATAAAGAATACAATTCTGAATATCCCCTTGCTTTTGTATTATGAGAAATGTCTGATTTCCCTTCTTATACTACTTGCTACTGCTATCATCTTCAAAACAAAACAGTCCTTTCCTTACTTGAAAGTCTCTTTATGTCTCTAGTAATATCCATCACGTTTCCAAACCTCTCATACTTCTGCTATCCTCTACATAAGAGCAGGTGTAAAGAACAGAAAGGAAAATTGGGTCACTTACCTGGGAATGTAGTTTTCCTTTTAAACAAGGGTCACTGGATAGCAATATGCAGGCAATCCTTGTCTTCACCAGCAGGAGGCAGACTCCAAGGAGATTCCAAGCATTCTCACGGGAATTTGTTCCCCCCACTCTCCATTCGTAATCTTGCGCTCCTAATATTAATAACTTAATGCATGAAATGCCAAAGGAAAATTATTTCTAAATAAACAATAAACTCAAACCACAAAACAGATCAAACTAGATTGGGGAAGATTACTATTCAGGAACCCTTTTCAAGAAAGAAAATTCGCAGGTAAGTGACTCAATATTCCTTTCTCTTCTGGGATCCCTGGCTAGTACTTCATAGGCTCTGGAATGTACCCTAACACTATCTGATATTTGGGTGAAAAAACCAAAAATTATATGAGTGAAGAAAGATCTCAGTACCTATCCCCTACTCATCTGACTGAAGGACATCTTGTAGCATGATGCAGTCTAAGGCAGCATCTCCTGATGCCTGTGTATGGATTCTGCAGCGCCTGGTGAATGTGTGTAAAGACAATCAGGTTGCTGCCCTACATATTTCTTCATAAGAAGCCCTGGGGTCTAAATGCCCAAGAAGTGGCTGTCCCTAAAACAAATGAGCTGATATAAACGAGGGTGCAGCCAAGCCGTCTGTGACAAAGGGTGTTAACAATTAAGATGGTAGCCCACACCAGGTGGGTGTCCACTTGCTTGTTTATTAGGTGTTCGCTCCCACAGGCCACCATCTACTGGACAAATGGCCCCCAGTCATGGCGGGGTCCCAGAGCATGCATAGCACACCGTGAGGGGGAATGCGGGCTAATGTAGGCATACACGTCTGCATCCCATCAATTAGGTTGCATGCCGCGTCCTTTAATTCAGTTTTGGCAGCACCATTGAGTCATGGGAAAAAAAGCCTAGAGCACTCTGCAAAGCTATCACTTCTGGCCCCTCTATTAGAGCAAACGTAACGTCCACCTTAAAAGCCCAACGCATCATTTTCAAACATGCATTCTCCCAGCTCTTCCTGGTTGACAGTATGTGCCTGACGCTTGCTGTTTCCCAGCCGTTGCATCCTCTGTAATAACAACTTGTGGAGGATCATCATCACTGGGGCCATGGCTCAAACCAACAGCCAGGCAACAACCAGCACCACTACAACTATTGCCCAATCCACCACAGCTGGATCCTAGGCACGCCTCCCCGAGTAATCGTTCCGGCACACCTTCTGCAAACACTCCGCCACTGATCTGGAAAATATCCCCCTGTCTGTCCCACCTCCCAAGTGATCATGCCAAGCTGCACCCAAAAGGAGCAAGCACAAGAAGAAATTGTTCGTTTTTAATAAAGTTCTTTTACTTTTCATAATCTATGCTTCCCATGCTTCTTTGGATATTGTGGGGGTGGGGCATGGAGAATGGGAGTCAGGCATAGCTATACTCTGCTTTGTGGACTAGGTATTGGAAGGGAAAGGGGGGTGCGGGTGCAACTAAATTGTGTGTGTATGGGGGGGACTGCTGCTGGCCATGCACTTGAGGATTTGGGGCGGGGGGGCCTTGGGACGAGCCATAGTACCCCAAGAGGGAAAACACCTCCACCTGAGTGCAAAGGAAATGGCCGTAGGAAAGGCACAAGCATTCGCAGAGTAGTCGCCTGCACCTCTACGTTTCCAATTGCCATTCCCATACCTGACTACCCTCCAAATGCCAACAGGAAATGCAGAGACTCCAGCCTGCAGCTGGTTAATCTGCGAATGCCTCTAGGGAACAGGCAGAGGCTTGCAGTCAGCTACTATGGGGATGCCAATAAGGAACGCACATGGAAAAGCCACCAGCTGGGTGCTCAGGGGGAGGCGGATGAGCCAGAGGGAAACACAGTGGCAGACAAGAGACATTTAAAAGCCTTTATTGATACCACAAAAATCATTTTTAAAAGTTCGCCTCCCAGAGGTATAGCCCAGAAGAAAGAAACAGCTGCAGAGGCTGCTTCTTCCCATGGTTCACCACAACTGCGAGTCACGACAGGGAATGGGATACTGGGAAGGAGGAAGATTTGTGGGGCGAGCGAGGCAAGAAAGAGTGCCTGTGCATTTATTAGGCTAATCACGCTAAAGCTGGGGTGGGGTGGGGCTACATGGAGGCACAACAACTACGCTGCCCGTTTATTAGGCTCTACGTGCTAAAACATGTGAGTGGGGTGTACGGACGGAACAGAGACTCCCGCAAGCTATTGTCTCATTTGCTAACACCCAAAGGCAACAATCTATGTAGCAAGGACTGCCTTCAACACTTTCACACCTCTAGTAGCTACGGCATATACCACAAAAAGAGCAATGGACTGCCTGAAAGGAAGGGTGTTGTTTTTTTTTAATGTCTATCTTTAAAGTGCTCTGTATGTCTAAACAATGCCACACTTTCTCCCTGGGATGCACTGGTTTGGAACAGAGCATAGGAAAGATAACCTCGTGAGCGCTATAAAAGAGTTCACCTTAGGGATAAAAAGATGGAGCCAGTCTAGGAACCACCCTGTCGTGGTAAAAGATGCATACAGCTGGGTCTATACTATAGATAATGCCCCTAATTCCAAAAACCAGCTAGCTGAATTTAAAGCAATTAAAAAGGCAATGATAATGGATAAGAAATATAAAGACAGATCCTGTAAAGCTTCAAAAGGAGGATACACAAAAGCCCTATGCACTTCTACAAGATTCCCAGTAGGGAACTTGCAAACTACTGGTGGGACAGAATCTTGGATACTCTGAAAAGTTCCTGATACAAGAATGCCCTGCCATCTTCTTCCCTAATCTGCATGCCAATGTGCTATCTATAGCTGCCATCTGTGTGCTTAAGGTATTGGGCTTGAGACCCTTTGTAGCAGGGTGTAGCCTGGCAGAGCTGCTGCCTCTTTAAAGAAAAGAGGGTGCCAGCCTGAGTACAGGGCAGGCTGGATGCTGACTGAACAAGGGCTTGGCAGAGCCAGCCCACTAAGAGACTGAAAATACAGCTAAGGCTGCCTAGAGAAGGTGGGGGGACCCTGGCTCTTTAAGGCTGAAGAGTGTGGAGCCTGGCCATGCCCACTCAGACCTACAAGAAGAGGCTACCTGTTGAAGAGGTTTCAGTCTTTGCCTAGACCAGAGGTGGGAAATCTTTTCTGTCCTGGGGGCCACAATGAAAATTAGTGCAAGCTCCAAGGGCCACATAGAGGTTGGGGGTGCTTAACAGGTTTATTCAAGAAAAGAAGGGACAAGATCATGGATCTGTGCCATGGATCTGTCCCCTACCTTTGTGTGCATGCCCTCATCTCTGTTCCATTATCCTGAACTCAGTTTTCAGTGACTGATGGTAGAGAATGCATCCAGGGGCCAGACCCAGGCACTGGAAAGCGGCCATATAAAAACTTGCCGAGGGCCACATTTGGCCCAAGCCTGAGATTCCCGACCCTTGGCCTAGACTCTAAGTGAGGAGCTCCTGAAAACAGCTGACCATGGTACTGAAACTCTGCTAGAGAAGGATAAGCAAGTGACTTGTAAGTGGAGTGATGGCCTGACGCAGCCGAGGCCTGGAGCTCAAAAAGTGCCTGCATGGCTGATAGGGACTTTGGGGCTGGTTATGGTATATGGAGACTGTATGAAGATGGCTATTGAATGAGCTGTGGGTGGAGAACTGATTCCTATGATTAGCCAGCCAGTGGACTGGTTCTTGGCTGAGCTGGGGGCTACACAGGGCCTGGGTTGCTGGAAAGGTTGTATTCCTGGTGCCAAAGTGACTATAAACTCTGGGGTCTGTTACACCCTTTTTAAAACACACTTGTAAANGCCACATTTGGCCCCTGAGCCTGAGGTTCCCGACCCCTGGCCTAGACTCTGAGTGAGGAGCTCCTGAAAACAGCTGACCATGGTACTGAAACTCTGCTAGAGAAGGATAAGCAAGTGACTTGTAAGTGGAGTGATGGCCTGATGCAGCCGAGGCCTGGAGCTGAAAGTGCCTGCATGGCTGATAGGGACTTTGGGGCTGGTTACGGTATATGCAGACTGTATGAAGATGGCTATTGAATGAGCTGTGGGTGGAGAACTGATTCCTATGAATAGCCAGCCAGTGGACTGGTTCTTGGCTGAGCTGGGGGCTAGACAGGGCCTGGGTTGCTGGAAAGGTTGTATTCCTGGTGCCAAAGTGACTATAAACTCTGGGGTCTGTTACACCCTTTTTAAAACACACTTGTAAAAACTCTAGATTAATTGACTTCATGTCCACTCATTCAAGACCTATTTGTCTGTCTGCGGACCAGTCTACAAAAACCTTTCATGTACTATTATAAATATGCTTAGCTGAGTCTTTTCTAGCTGCCAGTAATGTATGTACAAGACTCTAAGATTTCCCTATGTTCAACATCCATGCTATGAGACTGAGTAATTGGGCCCCCTTGTAAATCACTGGGCCCTGTGTTAGCAGATCCAGCAGAAGTGGAAGTCAACAGCAGGGATATTTTTAAGGTGTTGAGGTCAAAAAAAATCAAAGGTTATTAGAGTCACTAAGATCAGGGATCCCTCCTCCCCTGTGTAGCTTGTTTATTGTTCTTGCAATGAGCAGGACGAGACGAATGCATAACGGCCTCAAAGCTAGGTTTGAGAGAAGGCATCTGTATCTGTCACTACTGCCTTCTTTCCCCTGACTCTGGCCATGTAAGGTTGGACCTTTGCATTTCATTCTGATTAGAATAGGCCTATTATTGGGTTGCTGACTCTGTTGGCTATTCACTGAAAAGTTTGATAGCACTGGTTCCACTTGCTTGGGTCCAGTTTCTTCCTGCTCAACTAGTCAGTTTGCCTGCCCACTGTTCATGCCCTTTATGTGAATCGTACATATGCACCTCAATCTAGCTTTGGCCCATATGATCTGGACTCCAACCCTTGGTGGTTGACATATGCTTTCACTAGCATATTGTCTATTAGTATGAGGACATGACTGTTTTGTATTCAGTGCTTTGCAGGGACCACTCTCTGAAAATATGCAACTGGAAAGTGCTTCCTACGCCTAGTAGTGCTATAAAAATGATAAATACTAAATAGTAGTAGCTCCAGTCAACTGATACTTTGTTACCTGCCTGAAAGGGACCAGGTTTCCTGTGTTGCAAATGAGTTCCCTGCCCCAGTCTGAGAGGCTGGCATCTGTGGTGATAGAAATAGCTATTGGTTCTGACAGAGGTACCTCCTTCTGGAAACATGAATGATCTAAACCAGTTTAGGGATTATTTGACCTTATTCAAAACATCCCTCTGAAGTCTGTCCTTGACCATAATCTCATATTGGTACAGTCTCAGGGAGGTCTGCATGATCCTGATGTGAAACCTTCCCCATTGTACATGTTGAATGCAAGACACTAGAAGGCCCAGGAGTCTTGCCAAATCTAGTAATCTGTTTCTCTGGGCTGTTTGAATGTCTCTGATTACCTGACAAACAATGAATTACCTCTGAAGTAGACACAAAAATCTCTGAACTACAGTATCTATAACTACTCCCAGATGCTCTATGTACTGGGTTGGGAATAACTAGCTTTATAAAAAAAAAAGAGAGAGAAAACCCATGTAGATGAAGATACTCAATTGATCTGTTCCCTCGAAGAACAGCGCACTAGTGTTATTGTCCAGGTAAGCATAAACCTGTGTGCCCTGCTCTCTGAGGTTAGCCATGAGTAACACCAAAACTTCTATAAAAGTCCTGAGCAAAAGCCCAGAAGCCTGAATTTGCCAGTGCTGCTGTGAATAGCAGACTCTGAGCCTCTTTTAATATGCCAGCCTAATCGCAATATGTATATAGGTCTACTGAGGAGAGCAAGTCTGCTTGATCTATTGCAGCAGAGATGGGCTGCAGAGTCTCCATTCAAAATTTCCTTGTTCTCAAGACACTGTTTAGATTCTAGAAAACTCCTAGAATACTCTAAGGGATACCTCTCTAATTTTCTTCAGGACCTGAAACAAAATTGAGCAAAGGCCCAAGTCCTGTCTGAGAGCCTGGCAGAGCTGCTGCCTCTTTAAAGAAAAGAGGGTGCCAGCCTGAGTACGGGGCAGGCTGGATGCTGACTGAACAAGGGCTTGGCAGAGCCAGCCCACTAAGAGACTGAAAATACAGCAAAGGCTGCCTAGAGAAGGTGGGGGGACCCTGCCTCTATGGCCCCTATTGCTTTTGAGACAAAAGATTTAATCTAGCATGGCCTCAGACTGGTTCTGAAACCATCTCTGGGTTGCTGGAAGCAGGAGGCAACATATGAGAAAATCTGGATGAGATTTGTATGGACAAGAACAAAAGTGTGCTTTTTGATTTGTCAGTAGCTTCTGTGAGAACTTTTTTGAGATAAACCCCTAAATCTTTAGCATCAGCATAAGCTCCAGAAACAAGGAGAGTTTTTGCATGGAGATCAATCTTCCACACTCTCAATCAAAGTTTCCTTTTGGCTGACACATTAGTGGTCATAGTTCTAGATGACACACCTAGCTGCATCTACGGAGACACCGGCTGCACAAACTGCTGCCAATGGTATTTTGTCTGGTAGCTCTTTAGCAGCGTTCCAGTTTATGGCTAGGACTTGGCCATGCTGTGCCCCTTCAGAAGGACTCTGCAAAAAATATGATGTGGCTGTTGACATGCACAGAACTGCTGAGATGGCCTCAAAAATCCTTCTTAACTTGATGCCCTTGTCAGTGGACATCAGACTCCAACAGAGGGGAACACTGATGTCTGGCTAGAGAGGTGGTGGCTGCATCTACTTTAGAGAACATGTACAAAGCCTCTTGCTGCTTATTCAAATGCATAGCTCTTTGCCAACTGTTCCCATTTGGAACTATTTAGCTTCTCAAAGGATTGCTGCAGCACCTCCCAATCCTCTATGGAGAGTGTGGATGGATGGATGGATAAACTTCCCCTTGTCTATCAATTTGGAGGTACCTTTAAATTTAAATTTAAACTCACCCAAGGCTATTTTCTCAGCATGTCTTGTGTCAGTACAGGGGCCACCACACCATGCAAACATCCCCCAGGAAGGACAGGATTTCATCCAAACTTTTAAAAGGGGAAATGGGAGCCACAGGGGGCAGGGGACCTGGGTCGAGAGGGCTTGCAGGTCACTTTTCGGTGAGGTTTTGGTGTGCTTTAGAGCTGTGTGCTCGGGTCAGCTCCATGAGGAGTTCTCTTCCTGAACCTCCTCTGAGGGGGGTCTGTCACTCCAGAGCGGCTTGTGTCTGTACTCTCCATGGCACTGCAGATCAGAGCAGTAGAGGGAGGGCCTGAAGGAGGTCTCTGCCCCTGTTCTTCCACTGTTCCTGTGCAAAATGGAGTGGGGAAATGGGGGAACCGCTAATGTGGTGAGGTGATAGACCAACAGCCTCCTTCTCCCTTTCTACAAGTCTTTAAAATAATTAGGAGGTTGTCTCCAAATGAAACAAACCATAAATAAAAAAAGAAACCAGTTCACTCAGAGAACTGAGAGAGACAACCTCCATTTGGAGGCAGAATTCTAACTGGAAAGTGGGGGAACTAATCCCTACGTGCATGAGTTCCTTTGGAGTCTGCCTCCTACTTGCGAAGGTGGGGATTGCCCCCTCCCCATCTTCAGATTACTATCCAATGACTCCCTAGGAGAACAAAGTATTCCAAGTGAGGGCATACTTTCAAGTTATATAACAGCATAACATTTTCCGTTTTATTCACTAGTTTATCTTGATCAGGAAGGCTCAAGGTTGGTAGGAAGGTTGAGAACTGGAAAACTCAGAAGCTGGAAAAGGAGAGGCATGAGGGTGGTTACAGATTTAGACTAAAGTCACACACTCTCATTCTGGACTAGTGACAGTCATAAAGCAAAGAATGCTTGAAAAGGTTATCTTAGTCATATTCCAGCAAAAAAAAATAGATAAGCAGTTTAGTTCCTCACAATGCCTGCGGTGAAGTCCTCTTGACTGTAGAAGAAGAGAAAAGCTAAGAGAGTCTGCAAACTTGACAAAAGTAAATCCTTTTCTTTGTATTCAGCTAGCACGCTGTACTCCCACGCTCACTCACAAGTAAAAGCTTCTTTATATTCAAGGTCTACTTTGCTTTTCTTAGCACAATGCAAACAGCCAAGTGATCAATTATGCAGTCTGGAGAGATGGCAAGGTATTTCAAGTATTTCAGATATCAATTTTTGTCCTCCATCCCCACACAAATAAATTCCTCCTCAATGCTATCCTTACTTCTATCATCCCTGAAATGTGTCACTAGAATTAGTTATATAACATGTTGAGTGCTCCTGATTGCAATGTATTCACTCATTTGTTCATTATTTCCCTGGTGAAAGGTTTGACCTGACAGGGATTTACTGCCTTATTCCATATGGTAGGATGAGAGTTAAATAAAAACTATTTTCCCTTGGTACATTTTCAAGTGCACAGCCTCATGTTAAGATTCCTCTTACCAAATGAAAACAGAGTGATATTGCTTATGAGTCACAGCCCACATATATCAGGAAAATCTGAACTATTATGCAATGTGCTTTGTAATATAAACATGGTTTATATTGAAAATAACCCTTTTTCATTTTAAATAGCAGTTTGTGCCCCCCTCCGAACCTCAAAAAAACCATCATATTTCATCCAGCATCAATACATCCTGTTAAGTCTGGCAATTACACAAAACAAAATAACTCTAAAAGCACTTGGTTTATTCTATTCACATATGTCTAATGAAGGTTATGACTTGTCAAATAATTCCTGCATATTCCAAGAGAAGGAACTTCAGTTTCCACTTACCATCATCTAATATCAATGCAAGTAAGAAAAGAACTATTCAGCAAGCATTTATTAAACTGAAAAAACAATGACTAAGGAGGGAAGATCTTTAACACTGTACTCTGCTGATGCTGAAAAGACAGCCACTAAAATTATCTTAAATAAAACCCCTAAAATCATTTTTATATTCCACCCCATAAACCTCTTTAGATCAACAAGCCATTTCAAAGATAACACAATAATCTGATATTTTTTGTTAGGTCTTTGAAATACAAATTACAGGAGTTTAAACTTTTCCATTAGTGTGCAGACAGCACTGACTGATGCTTGTAGGAGTTACCTGCAAATATGCACAGTGAAAAAATGGAAAACAAACTCTTCTCTATTACTTTTGCATGTAAATTCAAGTCCAGTTCCCACACATACTTTTTGTTTTTGTGAAAGTCCCCTATAAACACAAAGGAAAAAACAGTAAAATCAAGCAGCAACTCAGATTTTTAAAACATCAAGCACAACATGCTATTTCTTCAGTCGACTGTTCTCTGAGCACTCAAAACTAAACCAATGCACTTCGGAATTGCAGAATGCTGTATGCTTTAGAATCCATAGATTCCGTTTATGTACTTACGAGGTTTTTTAAACATATTGATCATCCCTACAATCTCAGATGCAGATAGAGACCCTCCTGGCTTGATCTTCTCTAAGGAAGAAATAATAGAAGCCATGAAATCACCGATGGGAACATTGATCAAAAAATCTGATAAAGGAATTTTTAAAAAGCAAATGAAATTTGTGTGGGCACAGCCTTGTGGATCTAGTTGAGAATACACTCCTATATTTGGATTTTGTTTAAAGAAAGAACCACCCACAGGTCTTCATAAGAAACTAAAGAAGCTTCTAGTAGAAAATGCAAAGGTAACTTTTAATCGGTAAAAGTTAGCATGATTTATTGGAAAAATCCTGAATTCTAATCGTACGTCTGCCACTCCATTGCTCTGTTGATATGGACATCATTTAACCTGGTTATGTTTGTCCTAGATTCTCTTACCTGTAGAATTGGAAAAATGATAATACTCACCTTCTGCAATGGGGTAACAAAATAAATAGTTGATATTTGAAGTTATTAACTGCTATGCAAGTGTCAAGTATCATTTTTAAAGGCAAAATATTTTTTTTAATTTAATAAATCACATTCTAAATATTTACAGAAACCATTTTGTACAACCAGTAACAAATGAACAATCTGGCATAGTCATTTAGTGGGCAACACCTTGTTTTTTGGTACTAGCACTTTCTATACAGAGGTTATGGCAGTATTAGCATATTTTCACACACTGCATCTTAAAGTGCTAAAACACATAAAAGCACGATATGATAGTCCACTTCTAGAAGTGTTCACACATTAAAACAAATTCATGAGAATAATTGCATGGTGCTCTCTGTGGGTTTTAACCACTGCTTCACCACTTCAAAAAGTGAGGTATTACAGTAGTTTTAGTCAGGTGGCACCTTCAATGTAGAGGAAGCCAATTCAAAGTGATTTCCTCTCTGGAAGTGAAAAAAAACCCTGTATTACTGCCAGAGTCTAAGTGCACATTTTGGCCATCATGCAAAGACTATCAAAGTCTTCAGAAGTCCTTCTATTTACGTACTGGGCTTTGGAACCAATCCTTAAAAAGGTACTCAATTGATTGCAATTTTGCAATACTGTCCAACAGAAACCAATTCCCAGCCTTTTGGTCCAAGATTTGAAGCAAAGTCTGAAGTTTGGCTCCCAGGTCTACACTCAGGCACCTAAATGAGCAGCATATTTTCATAAAACGCTGAGCACCCCAAAGTTCTCATGCCAGTTGCCTTGCAAACAGTATCTTGTTTAATTCTCCCTTGTAGTCTCTTGCCATATTGCTGTTTGCACTGTTTCAAACATTTTGAACAAGATTTCGAAAATCAGATGCCTAAAGTTGGACTTCTAAATCCCCCTTCAACATGGCCTCACCAGCCTAGCCTTCGATAATTATTTTTGAAAATCCCAGATTTCAAAAATACTTTAAAACCTAAATACGTAAACACTAGATGGCAGCACTGACGCACAACCCTCACTGCCTCCCCAGATGATATCCCATCATGTGCTGCTCCTTTCCCTCAGTAAAAAGCATGCTATCCCATGATGCACTGCTGCCTCTCCTCTCTATGTAGGACTTAGTTGCAGTCCTGCAGTCACATTAACCCTGATGAGGCTGGGAGTTTAAGGAACCAAAATACCTAACACCATTGATTTGTATAGAGGCATTATGACATCCTCAGTTTTATTCTCTATCCCTTTCCAAATAATTCCTAACATTCTGTTTGCTTTTTTGACTGCTGCTGCGCACTGTGCTGTGGATTTCATTGTATTGTCCACAACCACCCCCAAATCCTTTTCCTGAGTGGTAACTCCTAGCTTAGTACCCAGCATTGTGTACGCATAGTTTGGATTATTTTTCCCTACGTGCATCACTTTGCACTTGCCCACATTAAATTTCATTTGCCATTTAGATGCCCAGACAGCCAGTGTCATAAGATCCTGTTGCAGTTTCTCACAGTCTGCTGTGTTTTAACTACCCTGAATAACTTGGTGTCGTCTGCAAATTTGATCACCTCACTCTTAACACCCCTTTTAAACTCATTAATGAATACATTAAACAGCACTGGTCCCAATACAGATCCCTGAGACACATCACTTTTTACATCTCTCCATTGTGAAAACTGATCATTTAGTCCAACCCTTCGCTTTCTATCTTTTAACCAGTTTCTGATCCATAGTAAGACACTACCTCCTATCCCATGACTTTAATTTTCTCAAGAGTCTCTCATGAGGGACCTTATCAAATGCTTTCTGGAAAT
>QEPC01013002.1:9317569-9333809 GCA_003113815.1 Sphenodon punctatus | reverse complement strand
CCTCCCTTCTCTCTTAGATTGTAAGGGACCTGTCCGTAACTACTGATTGTACAGCACCAGGTACATTGCTGGCACTATACAAATAATAATAATAAAAAAATAATTAATAATTTCTGTAAACTCCATCATTGGAGAGCATAAGTGTTCAGAACAGCATGCCCAGAGATCCGAGCATACAAAGCTTCCTTTCGGGGTGGAGGTTAGTACCTATGCAGAACAAGCAGGAACTTTTTAATACAATTATAGTTTATACCTCATCTGGAAAAAAAACTGCACTCTATAAGGAGGGCTGTGTTATGACCTTGATAGGAGAAACAGGTGATTCCAACCTGCCAGAATGCGATTGTTAATTTGATACTGTCCTTCAGAAAATCGTGCTCTGCATAAATTATAGGAAGGATGTGCACTTCAGGGAATCTCTCCACTCACAGCATCCACAGTGTAGGCTCCAACAGGGGAGGCAGCTAGGTGGCAGTTTTATCACTGCCTTTAGCTGCCCTGAACGTGTACCATGTCTGCAAAGGGTTTAGAGTTCTTCCTTTAGGTAAGCTAGTCAGGTTGCTCCATCAGCTCACTCGGGAGAAATCTTTGGTCTTCGAGCTAATGGCTGTGAATTCTAGCCACAGCATTGCATATTAGCTGCTATTTGTAACCAGAAGACAGTGCAGCGTGCTTTCCTTTGCTAACAATGCAGTACTCAACGCCAGGGCTCAGAAGTCAAACCCACATCTCCTGCAGTGGGACCATAGCCTAGCTTGCTTTTGACACATCTTTCCTCCATCTCACCCGTCACTGTAACTGTTTTGACAGAGCAGGTGCCAGGGGTTCACTCAGTACACCAGCAATAAAGAACTTGCTGTAACTGAGAGACTGAAGTTCAGTTACCTCACATCTCTCCCTCTGGGAATCAGAACCCTACTGGTAGCTTTCATCGCACAGTATCACGTTTCTTTCTAGCACTTTAGTAAAAGCAGCGTGCCGTGTGTATACAGTGGTGCGACTTTTCAACGAGCTTGCTCCTAACACAAAACAGAAAACAACAAGGAATAGCACAACAGAAGAGAACCCCTGGGTATAACAGGAAACCTGTATTGCCTGTGCTGTGAGAAGCCCAGACTTGTAGATGAATCACTCCCCACTAACACTAGGAACGCTCTCCGAGATGCCTTTTTAACAGGTAGTGAAATAACAGCCATCTAGAGGTTTTCAGCTTTCCTCCATCTAGTCCTACCCAAATGAAAAGCATTCGGTTGCCAATGTCATTCCAGGAGCTAGGGCTGCTGGAGAGAAAGGTGTTCAGAGCTATCAAGATGACAATATAGCATTTTCACAGCAGCCTTGAGAATCCTTGTAGCCCTGTAACACACAGTCTCGGTAGAAAAACTATGCAGATGCATATTATGCTGCATACACTTAGGAGCAATTATCATGTCCCACATAATAGTTAACAAAGAGAAGCAACTGTGCTGGGGTCACACAGAACAAAAAGAAAAGAGAAAAACCTAATTGGAATGGAAATCAGGAAAGAGAAAAACTGTTTGGACGGATCACATTTGTGTTGGACGGGGAGAGGAGAGCAGGTGAAAGTCTGTCCATTCTGCTTCTGCACCTTTTCACAACGTATTAAAGGCCAGAGCACCTAAATGTTTCTTTGCATCTTGCCTCAAGAACTACACTAGTACAAAGCTTTACAGCAAAAGCAACTTATTAAAAAGCAGCTCCCTAAAAATAGCCACGACCGCACTAGAGTTACAAGCCTGTAAGCTGATATAGTGCTCTGTTTTCAACTGCTCCAAGACAATTGTTGTGCTTGTTCATAGCCCACAGGGTCACTGAGGCATGAAAAGGAGCAAGTCGGGCAGGGGAACATGTCATCCCAGGAAAATGCTCCACAATTTATTAACAAATATCCACAAGAAAGAAGTAAAGTGATTACCTTCCAAGAAAAATATCCTCACCTTTTAGTTATATATATATTTTAAGAAAACAGGAATACATTGGCATTCCAGTGTTCTCTTTTGCAGGATACTTCCACTAAGAAGATACTCCAGAACAAGGGACTCACTAGCTTTGTATCCTGAAGTCAGACATTTTATTTTATTTATTTATTTAGAAAATGTATACCCCGCCCCTCTTGCCAGATGCAACCCAGGGTGGCTAACATCATCAAAAATACACAATAAAAAAGCATAAAACATACTAAAACATCCATAAAAAAGAATAAAAACAAACCCCCTCCCTCACCAACCCCCACCCCCTACCCACCCCTCATTCCTCTCCCTCGCCAAATGCCAGGTGGAACAGCCAGGTCTTGCAACTCCTTTGAAAGGCTGGGAGGTCCAGGGCCAGATGGGCTCCCACCAGGAGAGAGTTCCAAAGGTGCAGCGCGGCCCCCAAGAACGCCCTATTCTGCGTGGCCCCCCAGAAAACCCAAGGGACCTCCAGTGTGGCGCCCTCGGACATTAACAACACTGATTATATATTACATTTTCGTTAGTATGAAGAAGATAGCATGGATTATGAAGGGGGTAGGGAATCACCCATGCTTCTCTCACAGGTCATTATAATATCAACAGTGGCTCAATAATCGGACAAAAATTGCCTCATTTTGTTACATTAGCAAGTTCCCATTTGTGAATTTTCTGAAGTAATACTGCTTGCCATGGAAATAGACAATTCCTCCTAAAAACAGGCCACTGACGTACACATGCAAATTAATGAGAAGTCATTAAGGAGAACTGTAATCAATGTTTCCATTTTCCCCAGGTAAATCATTTGTACTGAGGTAAAAAAACATCTGAAGCAATTCAGCACAGCAGGAACCAATTAATTTAACTGAAAATCTCATTAATGCACTGAAACAAAATCACCTTCCAGGTCTCACCTACAGGGCCATAAACTGTTCATATAGCCCTGCTGGAGGCAGTACGCGCAATTCTTCTCTCACACACTCCCCTAATACAACTGAAGTTAGTTAACTCTTAGTTTACACCAAGAGGAGAACAAGACCGATACCTCTTTCTTTTCATCCCGCCAATTAATTGGGTTTTTTTCATACGCTCAGATTTTCCTGTACATCTGTCAAGCTGAAACTAGTGAAAACATCCATTAAACTCCAACAGTCTCTTTCTAGCATCTGTGGAACAGATAGAATATTCATGGGAACTACTCATACAAAGAATGTACACACCCTGGCTGGCACCCTAGTGTTGGTGAGACAGGGCACCAGACGTAGCCTTCAGCTCCTCTCCCCTCCTCCCACATGCAGACAGGTGGGGAAGAATGCAAGGTAGGGTGGCCAGATATACACATTTTAGAGGGCACTTATGAGAAATACAGGTTTCACGGCAGCACTGGCTCCAATACAGACTTGAAACCTGTATTTTTCATAAGTGTCCTCTAAAATTTGCATATCTGGCCACCCTAACGCAAGGACCACCCTGTCCCACTCTGTGGCGGCAAATACTTCCCCAATTAAGCACAGGGAGAAGGATTTTCATCAACAGAAACAGTTGCTGATTATGAGCCTGACCCCGCAAAAGGTACAGCACCTTCAATGAGATCACCCCTTTAAGAACGTGTAAATATGCATTAACCATTGATACTACAAGTCAGTTTACATGCAGTTGTGCTTTCTGCCCACTCAGCAAAGCAGGGTTGGGAACCTTTTCCTTCCCAGGGGCCACTTTGAAAGTTAATAAAAGCCCTGTGGACTTCGTGGACATAGAAGTTAAGGACAGGGGTGCTTAAAGGGGGGTGCTCAGGAAAAGGAGGGTCAAGACCATGGGCCATGGATCTGTCCCCTATGCCTGTGTAAATTCCCTCATCTCTACTCACTTACCCTTAGCTCACTCTTTCAGTGCTTGAGGGGTAGGAACTGGATTCAGGGACCAGATCTAGGCACTAGAAAAGGGCCAAAAGAAAATTGGCCATAGTCTGCATTAGGCCCCTGAACCTGAGGTTGTTTGCCACCCCTACAGTAACGGTGAAGGCACACAAGACGTTAACCCACTTTGGGTAACGTTAACATGCAATCATGCAGTGAATCGTATGTTCAGCCAGCTGCTACACAATGTGTCTGCCGGAGAAGGCAGGCAAAGCAGCGTATAGTAAATGTTGCTCAAAGTGGGATAATACTAATCAAAGTGGGTTAATGGGCCGCCTCCTGTGCGGCCGGTCCCCGTGCTGCCCTGGCCCCATGGCAAGGTCCGCCAGCACCATATAGCCATGAGCAAAAGGCTCAGAGTGGACACACAAGAGACCACGTCATGCATAATAATAATAGTTTATTGTAGCCGAAGCTGTTACAATATAAAATAAATTAACAAAGAAAGGAAAATACAACAAGAGCACACAAACAGCTCGAAATGAATCGATGGCAAGCTCAAACATACAATCAATACCAACAATATATAAAATAAAATAGACACATGGAGCTCATCGGCCGGCAATCTTAACCTCTGAGAACAATCTGCTAAGAGGGGGAGGGGAAGAAAAATTAACCTGGATTTACAAACCCGGCTGAGAAAGGGACCCCAAGAGTTCCCCTCTAATCCACAGATACTGTAAGCCAAAGCTGGCCACCGCTCTGGCCCTCGCAGAATCCTTATAATCTAGCAAGAGCTTTAGACGTATACTCAGATCCCCAAAGGCCTCACAATACTGACCCAGGAACTCCCTCCTGGGAACCACTAAAGCTGGGCAGTGAAAAAAAATATGGGCGATAGTGTCGGGCTCCTGTAACTGACAAAGTTGACAAAATCTAGCCTGCTTAGCGGTGGCCCGGTATCGTCCCTCTACCATAGCAGAAGGGAGAGAGTTACATCTGAGTCGAGTATACACCCACCTTAAACCCGGGTCTATCCAAACAAATAGATAACTGGAACACGGGCGCAGGGGGTCTGACAGAGGATACTCCGGTGCAACTGCCTGGGAGGATAAAAGAGCCCTCTCTGTCTGAAGTTCTTGATCCTCTATTCGCCTCCGTATCAAGGACAGAGCACCAGCTAAGCCAAGCCTTCTCAGGGATTCAGCAGTAAACCCCAGAAGGTTCAGCTCTGCCTCCATCTGGTTAACCCAGAAATTAAGGCCCCCCTCAAGCACCAACATGGCCAACAAGGAACCATCCATCGGGGAAAAAAGGTATACCCTAACCCAGAATTTTAAGAGTACCATCCTGGCCCTAGATTTTATAGTCGGGCTAAAAGTCTCCAACCTCAAAAGCACCTGCGACATACCTCTAGGAAGTCCCAGAATTGTTCGTAGGAGCTGATTCTGAGCAAATTCAAGCCTAGTTAGAAAAGCCCCACCCCAAACCGGGAAGGCGTAAAGGCATTGGGGGATAACCTTGGCCCTAAAGAGCCGTAAGGCCGGTAATACCAGTCTCCCCCCCGATGGAAAAAATATCTGAGGATGGCAGCAGTCGTTGTTCTCATTTGCTGATTAACAGCTTCCAAATGGGGGACCCAGCTCAAAGATGGAACAAAAATAACCCCGAGATACTTATAAGCTTTGACTTGCTCTATGGGATGAGAGCCAATCCTCCATTGATGAATCTTACGGGGGCCATGGCGCCCCATAATCATGACCTTTGTCTTAGAGTAGTTAATGCAAAGATCTTCCTTCACGCAATATTCCCCAAAACCCTGAAGCGCCCTTCTCAGCCCAACCAGAGTCTGAGAAAGTAAAACTGTATCGTCGGCGTACAGGAGGGCCGGTACCCTCCTGTCGCCGATCCTAGGGGCATGCGTATCAAGTCCCTTTAAAAAAGGGATCATGTCATTAAGGAACAGGTTAAACAATACCGGGGCTAGCAAACACCCCTGCCTTACCCCCCGGAGAACTGGAATTGGGTCGGACAAAAAAGGACCTTTAGGGCGAACTCTGATAGAGTTGTTAGTGTGGATCTTAATTAAGAGAAAAATCAAGCGGGGGTCCATAGAAGTGTTCCTCAACTTGATCCACAGCCTCTCTCTGTTAACAGAGTCGAACGCCATGCTCAGATCGATAAACCCTAGAAAAAAGTTACCCTGGCGAGCCACATACCTCTTTACCAATGCAGAAAGGGTGACTATCTGATCCAGCGTAGATCTCCCCCCTTGGAACCCTACTTGTTCAGGTTCCAGGGATCCAGACTCCTGCAACCAGGCCTGTACCATCCCCAGCAAGAACTTGGTGTATAACTTCCCCACTACACTTAAAAGGCAGATGGGGCAATAATTTCCTGGAAGGGAAGGGTCCCCTTTCTTAAAGATAGGTACTACTATTTCCTCAAGCCAGGCCTTGGGAAGTTCTCCGTCCTCATTTATTGCGGAGAACCACGTCATGCGCTGTCTGCCCACCCTGGCCCCGGAGCCCTTAAAAGGATCATGCAACAAATTCAAACCCATGTTGGGTGACTCCAGACTGTTCTGCAGCAAATGCCCAATATCCAGCCCCCATGGAGCAACTATCAAGAAACTGCCACAGAACTATAACAGAGCATGAAGACAGCCAGTCCAGTGTAGTAAGCCATCGCCATGGGGGACGGGGGACTGCTGAATCAGATGACCAATGGTAGCTTCAGCTCAGGTGTATGGATCCATTATATCGTTTCCAGAGCCATCAACCAGCAGTGCCACACCTGGGACATCAGTTGGAGTGCAGGCCCCCACTGTACCATGAGCAGCCCCTCGAGCCATCCACCAGAGGGAAGCAGTATGGACCAAACTTGTCGAGAACGGCAGCAAGAATGCCGATTCTCGACCCAGAGAATCCCGCAGAGAAGCTTATTCATTGGCCTGTGGGCAGCAGGTGCAGCACAGGCTCTGCAAGAGCTATCTCAATGAAAGGATGTTCCTTCATTCATCTCCCAATGAATGAAGGAGCTCAGTTATGACCGGGACATGGGGCAGTGCCGGCAGCAGGCCAAAGACCTCAAAGGGGCTACAAGGAGGCCAAGGAGCAGAGCCAGAGGTCTGGCCACAAAACACTGCCCTACATAAATGCCTTGGTTACCTTGTTCTGTGTGGATGGGGACATTGTGACAATGTGCATTGTGGTCACCAGCCTCAGCGCTGGCCAGAAGGCTGCTGACACCCCACCTCCACTGCCTGGTCACGATGCCCCCGCTACAACTACACCTGGGCTCTTCCCCCACAGAGCCCAGGCCATCCTGGGAGGAGCACTCCATGCCTGGTCCCACCCCCACCCCACAGCCAGGTTCCAACTCGGATGCCATCCACCTGACCCTGGACCTTTACCCCCTCGACCTGGAGAGCCAGCCGGAGGTCCTGGAGCTAATGGGTGGAGGAGGGGACACAGGACCCGGAGCTGCCAGAGAGCATGCTGGCTCAGGGGTCCAGTAAGTGAATGCACCCGGGGGTGGGGGAGAGAACTGAGGTCCCACAGCCAGAGGAAGAAGCAACCAATATCAGTCATTCATTGTTCCTCACTGTGGCCACAGGGGGCCAAGAAATTGAGGAGGAGCCAGAGGAACGAAGAGGCACCTCACAGCTAAGGTAGGCACAGCTACATGGCGGAAAGGTAGCACGGTGAGAATGGGGGGGGGGGCGGGGGGAGATGGCGAGCAGGCAAACGGGCAGGGCAGGGGTGACAGTAAGTGCAGTGTAGGGGTGAAAAGAGATTTTGACCCCTTTGAGAATCTCACCAAGAATGATCTTCTCTGCGAGATTCTCTGGGTCGAGAATCGGCATTCTTGCTGCCGTTCTCGGCGAGCTTCTCAAGGGGTGTATAACACACACACCCCAAAGCATTCTGTGCATGTGCAAAATGGCGACTGGGCGCTACATACGTGCAGAATGGCCACGGTGGCTATTTTGTGCATGCGCAGAGCAGTTTTGAGTTTTCAAGAATATAGTGAGAAACCTCAAAAATGCTCTGCACATATGCAAAATGGCCGCCGGGGGCCACACATGTGCAGAATGACTGCAATGAAAAAAGACTCAAAAGCAAAACTCTAAGCAGGAGCTGAATCTCCTGCCCAACCCTCCAACGTACTGTATTGGTAGCATTATGATAGGGGTAGGGAAACGGTGGCTCAGGAGCCCTGTGTGATTCTCGGGCAGTTCAAGTGTGATTCTCTGCCAAAGCCAGGCCCAGGCTTTGCGCTGCCTTATTGGTCCTGTGTCTTCGTTCACTGTACCCAAACCTCAGCAACTGGACTGCAGCTGTTCCTCAGAATCTCAGCACTGCAGAATGCCAGCTTTGCCAGCCATTCACGAAACAGGAGAGGCTCATCTGGGGAGAGTCTTCAAAGGGGCACATATCCTGTAGCTTCTGGCTACTTGATTTTGGTTATGCAGCTCTTAGGGTTAGGAGCTTTGCCCATCCCTCACTATGGGATGAATAGAGTTCTTTCTACTACATAAAAAAAACCATGCAGATAAGCTGGACTCTTTTCCTCTCGTGCATCCTTAGCAACAGTAGAGATTGTGTAGGCCAAATGATGCCTTCATGTATACCTAACCTGACTCCCAAGTTTCCTCTTACACTTTCCATTTCTCTTCAATGGAATTAAGAAGGAGATGAAGTTTAAATGAAGTTGTATGTGTGAACACAGAGGTACCATGCCTCCCCTTTAAAAGAGGATCCTTATGAAAACCCATGGTGCAGGGCTGTATTGGTTGCAGTGCAGGGCTGCAACATGTATTTTTTCATAAACATCCTCTTTTAAAGGGGAGGTATGGTAACCCTGTGTGAATGGGATGGCTTGATCTGAAAATAATGAGAAACACTCAGGTGTAAATTAAGGCTTTTGTCCAACCTCCAGAATTTTGACTAGCACTGCTGGTGGATGAGGAACAAAAACACAATTCTCAGATCCCTAGGGAAATCTGTGAGGGTGGCACTTAGAGAAAAAAAACATCTTTTAAGTTATAAACTGAGTGCACTGGATGTAAAAAGCAGAGGAAAAAACCCCAGCCAAGCCCACAGTCCACACGGTTGTTTACACATACACAGCTGCAGTTTTCTTTCAGTAATACGCAGAACTTTTAATGTCGTTCAGAAGAAAATAGCTGAAAATCAGCACTTGCTTTAAAGAAAAAAATGATGCTTTTCTGCCAAGCACTAGTATACAGGTCTCCTGAGTTCTTTACTCCAGACTAATCTAAATACCTTCAGTGACCTGGGGCAAGTCACTTACACTTATTCCCACTTTATAAGACACACAGACTAATATAAAAGATTGATGGTGCAAAAGAGAATCAGGAGTATAGTCTCTTTGCCTTGGCTTTCCCATCTGTATAATTACAACTGAATAATACCCAGGGATATTATTTTTGCATGCATTCTATCTGGTGAAACAGATTTTATTTTTAGCTGTAATAATTAATGGTAGCAAAGCATAATGAGGGAGGCAGGTGGTAAATATTATCAGTTCTTTTCTGACTGGCCCCAATCTGAGTTTAAGATTCTGTGGGTTGTTATCTTTTTCCCCAGGCAATTTATACCCTTTAACATCTAAACAAGAAGATTTGGGATGTGGTGTTTGGTGGTTCCTTAAGAGGGAGTCTCAAGATGGAGCTTGAGGAAGATAGGTCTGTTTACCCAGATGCCGTGTCAACATCCTGTCTCTCTGGAGATCGTCTTTCCAGGGTAAATTATCAATTTACAGACTTCTAAAGAAGTTGTCCCCACACTGGGAGTGGAGAGCCCACACTACTGATATTCAATACACTCGATCATGGTTTGGGGAATTACAGGATTCTCAAGAAGGGGCCATGAAGACAAACAGCCCCACATAAATCAACAGGATTACTTATGGAGTAAGATTCTACTCATTATGAATTAAACATGTGAAAATTAGGCTGAGATGACTCAAAGCTGCCTAGAGAAATTTGATCCCAATTGAGTACTGGGAGGATGGAGCAAGACCCTACCAAGCTGCCAGAGGCCGGAGGGGCAGGGTATAAACGTATAAAATAAATAAATAAATAAATAAATAAATACTTTCTTTCAAAATCTTTGCGTGGAACCTGTGCTCCCAGGGCCTCTATTAGGCTACAACCCTCAGTAGTCTGCTGGCACAAACCTTATTCACTTCAACAGGTATGCTTCTGGCAACAGTGCTTTGGGGATGAGGCTATCATAGGGTAGTCCTTGCACTTTGGAGACCACATGGACTAAGGATGCTTTCAAAACATGAAGGTGGCCAGGTTTAGCACGCTTTAAACTGGGGGCCACTATTACAGTAAAACGTACCCACCAAATGTCTGCACAGGCTGGATGCTGACCATGGTGGGGATGTCTCTGAGTCACAGCCTGGGCTAAGCCCTCACTATGGTCAGGAACCGACTGCTCGACTGGGAGTCAAGCAGGCTTCCACATTTGAAAGCCCGCTTTACTCACCAGTCTGGAGCGCCGCCGGGTCCAGGCTCCATGGTGGCTGTCACTGACTGCCAGTCAGGGAGGGGGAGGAACTGGAAGGCCACTGGGAGCAGCGTGTGGGTGGGGTCAAGTAGACGCATGTTTGCCCAGCTCCCCCATGGCCAGGCCCCCACCACATCAGTTCATGGGCATGGCTGGATCCCAACTGTGGTGCTGGTACAACTCCAGACTGGGTAGGTCCGTGGCGGCACATTGGCGCAATCACATTAGTTTGCTCCCTAAAAGTATGTCTAGCTCTAGCACATCTGCAGCAGAAGAAAGGGAGACAACTATGGAATAAGGATCCTCACACACATCCCTCTTTTCCACATCTGCACAGAGGCAACTAACCATCTGTTCCATTAATATATTACCAGGTTTGGAAATGTTTGCACGGTGCTCTGGGTACCTTCTGGACAGAACGTGCTATCTGAACATCAGTCATTAAAGAGCGGCAGACAAGTGACCTCATTCCCTTTTGTGACTAGGGAGGCATAAAAGAAATCTTCTCCACACGGAATGACATGAAAGATAAAGCCTTCCAGTAAGCGATGCTGTGCACCAGTGGTCAGGCAAGCTCATGCACATTCATCCTTATGTTGAAGTGGAGAGAAGATTCCTTTTGACATGCTTCAGGTTTTCATCTTGTCAACCATGAAGCTAGGGTGGTGAAGAGTTACTAAGCCCTTTGCTGGGGCTTCTGGAAAACGTTCCAGAAGACAAACCACCACCTAATACAGTAATTTAACCATACATAGCACTTGACAGATCTGACCTTAACAAAGTCTTGTGAAAAATCCACTTACCTGGGAGGAGTAATTTTATTAGACTAGGGAGTAAAGCACTGACTTTTGTCATTATCCCCATCATAAAGGTAAATTAGTATATTTTATAGCCAGAATGGCAAAGGTTCAGGGCAAGGTCCTATTAGTACTTACCAATTATTTGTATTGCAGTAAATCCTAGATTCCCATGATGATTGGGCCCTTATTGCAGAGTGCAATACAGACAAGATAGCCCTACTTTAGGCTACTTTTAATCTTTTTGGAAACAAGATGCCATACGTGGTTTGTCACACTCAAAAACGGAGGTAAGGGGAGGTGGGGGAATGAAAGGGGTAATGGTGACAGACTCACTCCATACCATAAGTAGCCATTATACCATCTGCATATTCCTGATGATACCAAACCCGCTGAACGTTTTGAAATAAATACTCCTCCCTGAACACATTCACCCTTCTCCCTGCCTCCCTCCAAGGCCTTCCTAAAAACCTCTCTCTCAGCTCCCTTGTTCCTTAACCCCAGACACTGCTCACTGATGCATCATCCTTCTGCTGTCCTATCATTCAGGGTCCCCTTCTGCCCTGAAACTAAGCTAAGCATGCGCACCTGAAACTTTTTAACTTGGTGATTGTATCCCAATCTCTCCCTGCGATCCCCTCCCGTCTATCCTAGAATGTAAGCCCCCGTGGCCAGGGGCCTGTCTCTAGTTAATTACTGAATGTTCACATTCTGGTGATTAATTAATTAATCATAAATCAGCTACCTTCTTATCACTGGTTGTCTGATTACAGCACCACCACAATGACAGTGTCAAGACTCAGCCACATATTTTGGTTTTTAAAGAGGCCACAACTTTATTAAAGTACTGAGCAACGAAGGCTCACTGGAGCTACACAATACCCAGGAAAAAACCCATTCAGGCAGGCCTGGGTCCATCTCTGGCCTACTATGCTGCAAGAGTAAGCAGCCCACTGTTCACCTCCTACCAACACTGGTCACAACCCTTGTTACAATCAAGGTGTGATGGCCTAGGGACTGGATGCCCCTGCCCTGCTCTAGAAAGGACCCCTTTTCCCAGCCCACGTGAACCTCTGACCTAGCTGTGGCACCATGAGAAGCCACAGATCTTGCCTGAGATTTCCAAATAAACTGGTGCCAGCAACCATAGGGCTTAAATTTCCTTGCACTGAGCCTCGATTGGCTGTAGCTTCAATCCTACTGTGGAGTTGGGTATTTACTTGGACCAATCAGAAGGTGGCAGGGTAGGACGTGGCTTCCATTTTGCCTTGTCACCACCAGAATCACTACATCTTTCATGGAGATATCAGTGCAGAAGAGAGTGTTGAGAGAGAATGGGAATTAAACCATATCAGCATTGCAGCTTTATAGATTATTTTATAAAATCAGTTTCATACAGAACCTACAGAGACTGTGGCATTTATGTAAAAAAAATAAAAATCAAACAAAGAGAAGAAGGGGGCTATCCTATGCTGACTTCATTATCTTGGCAACAAAGCAAGCAGATACTCAAAGGGTCAAAATCCCTATAGATTCCACCATTTACAGACCAATCTCTCCTTTCTCTCTGGTGAAAAGACAAAAAGGAGAGGAAATGATTACCAGATTTTCTCTGCAATTGCGAGAGAGAGAGAGAACTCACCTAACACGAAGAATTGAAATTGCCTCTCTTACAGATCAAAGTGCCCATTTTTTCCTGACTAGCTATTTGAAGTATACTCAGATGAACTTATTTCTGATGTACTTTTTTTCACTTGTAGGCTAACATGCAAATCTGTGCAGGACCCTGAAAAGACTGATTGATGACAAGTGGCAGACCAGTGGCATCATCCTGATGGATGCTTTTGTTTGCTGTCACATTGTTATTCATATCTACCTCTCCTGCATTGATATATCATTGCTCAGGCAACACCAGCTGTACGGATATAACATTCGTTTCCCTTAAAATATACATCTGTCTTCTGGTAATAAACAGGTGGGATTGTGTGGAGATTTATCGTTGCTTGCCTGCAATAAATACATATGCAAAATCTACTTTTCTCACAAAGAACTGGTATTTAAAGAGCATTACTAATTCCTTCCCCGTAGGGTCTTTAACCCTTTAAAATTCCTTCTTCCTGGTTGAATGAACCTAAGGATGAAAAGGGAACTCTACTATGGGTAAAAACAAGCATGTATTTGGCCCAGGACCCTCTGGCACATGTAAACACACACCGCCAGATGGTGAGCTGGGATTGCTCTGGGGAGTGTTGGGTGCCTAGCCAGGGCTGTGACCTCACCGAATCTCGGAGGTCACAGCCCAGACTAAGGGTGGCCCACGCGGACCACAGAGGGCTAGCACATTTGCTCCGGTACGCCGTACCCACCCCAGGACAGAGGCCGCCATGGCCAGCTGCCATGGCTGTGCCTCATTGGCTGGCATGGCTGTCCGTGTCCTTCATGGTGGGGGCAGGGTGCTGTGAGCAGGGGGTGGGCAGGGCTGGTCCCCCTCACATTCGTTGGGCTCCTGTCCCTAACAGGGCCGTGCACATGACAGAACAGCTCCCCAGCATATCACCTGTTGTTTTCTGCCCTGGAGTGGCCCAGGGAGCAGTTCCACTTGCCGCACTTTTGTTTTTACCTTATTTGTGGCTTCTGAGAAAGCCAAGTAATAAATTTACTTCGTTCTTATCTCTCTCTAAATTACTACATGTAAGCCGATATTTCTATCTCAACAGCAGCAGCAAGTCAAACCAAACCCAAACCTGAAAACCAGCAGAAAGGTTTTTTTTTGAGTGAACCTGAACTGAAAGACTCAGTTTCATTCAATTGGAAGTGAACCAACCGTCCCAAACACAAAATTTGGTAAGTGGTTAAAAAAACAAGATCAATGATCAGGCAATGAGGGAAGAGTCTTTCAGGTGTGCTGAGGAAGGGTCTCTCTCTGCTCTAACCCTAGAGAAGCAGAGACTCATGTCCCAGGAAGCCACTGGAGAAGAGAGGAGTTCTGGAAATGGTAGTTCTTCTGTTTAAATACTAGTTTCCAGTGGAAAATATTTTTTTTCTGCAGTGAAAGTATTGCCCTTGTATTCTTCTGTTAGGAGTTACACTGCAAGCACAATAGTGCATGACATTACTCTGCAACAGAGGTATCTGAACTAGTTCAAAAAGGTTCAACCACTTACCAAACCATTATTCTAAGTTTCTGTCTGGATTGGAACCAAACTAGAGAGTTAGGAAATACTGATGAACTTGAAGCAGAACTGAGTCAAATTTTAACTGTTCAGCTCCCATGTGAAAAACATTAGTTATCTTAAGGATGAAGAAGCAGGGGAAATTATCATGAGTAAATGCAACCAACCCATACACAACCAAAAAAATATTTGATTCTCACCCAGAAATTTTAAGAATATTTTACTGTTCTAGGTTTTTAGTAAGTCTCCCTGACACAAAGAAAAGGAAATAAACACATTCCAGCTTCAAAAATGTTTATGAATCTTGATCTGTAAAGTTATAAAAGCAAAAAGGCTCAAAAGCTATTTAAAGAGAGGGTCTGCAATCCTAATATTGGATTGTAGACCCAAATGCATACTGCATTTGCCAGCAGTATGTGTGTGACCGAATGGTCTGCCAGAGTCCCTGGGCACTGGCCAGTGTGAGGATTCAGCTTTTGATCCCCTGCACACTGAGTCCAAGTACACACCTGCCCCAGTGTCCAAGCAGAACCTGATCCTGATGTAAGTATTTGTGTCCTAAGTCTCCAAACTCATCCTGTGAGTTTAGCCCTGACCTCCAGCCACCCCTATAGCCAGGCCTATGCCACCAGTAGTGCAAAGTCCATCCATTATGAGTACAAAACCCCTTTAAGTTTTAGGGCCTCCAGAGTCCATGCAAGTAATTCAGGACAGGTCCCACCTGGGAGCGGGAACTTGCAGATCTCCAGGAGTTTGCTCTTACTGGACACCTCCGTTGATCTGCTCTTGTCCTGGGTATCGTTCAGGGGAAATGCTTTTCACAACAGACCCTTCCCCTACGACCACATCAGGCCAACTAAGCTGCAAGCTTATCTAAGTCTTGCACATGCTCAGTGAGGCCTGGTTCAACTGAACATGCCTATGGACTTCATTGCTGAGGCCTGCTCAAGCTTCCAGTGAGTATTCCTCTTATCAGGCCTGCCACAAGGTACTCCCTAGGGTGAACTCACATGTAACTCTGCTAAGTCCGATGTCCATGGGACCTCGGAAGCTGCATAATCAAGCCCTGGATGATCCCCTGATCACTGTTGCGTGTGAGACACTCCAATTTTCAGCCCCGCTTTAAACTCTGAACTGACATTTACATCTGATGTATTTGTCAGATCCGAGTTTAAAGCAGGTCTGGAACTTGGAGTGTCTCACTCACACGCAACAGAGATCAGGGGATCATCTGGGGATGATTATACAGCTTCCGAGTCCCCAAGGACATTGGACTTAGCAGAGTTACGAGTGTGAATTCACCATAGATATCTATATTGAAACTGGGTCAATTGAATACTAAAACCTCATTTGTCAACTCAGTGTATCTTTCAGGAACAAAGGATAAACTTTTCAGAACATGTATTTATTTATTTAAAATTTATATCCCGCCGCTGCAGCAAACAACATACAATCAAAAATTTTAAAAAACAATTTAAACAATTTAAAACAATTTAAAATACAATACAATGTGGAGAAACCTCCCCACACCCACCCCTACCCCTCGCCAAAAGCCTGACGGAACAGCCAAGTCTTACATACATGCCAAAACAGCAGGAGAGCAGGAGCTAACCAAGCCTCCTCCAGGAGCGAATTCCACAGCACAGGGGCGGCCACCAAAAAAGATCTAACATCAGTGGCCACCCGCCTTGCCCGGGGAACCTCCAAAAAGGCTTTCACAGACGATCTCAAGGGTCAAACGGGCATATGGGGAGTGAGGCGGTCCCGCAGATAAGCAGGGTCCAGGCCATGAAGGGCTTTAAAGGTTAAAACCAGCACCTTGAACCTGGCCCGGTGTTTTATAGGCAGCCAGTGCAGAGCCCGGAGCACTGGTGTCATGTGCTCCCTGCGACCCGCCCC
>QEPC01013002.1:9264384-9307274 GCA_003113815.1 Sphenodon punctatus | reverse complement strand
TTGTAAGCCCCCCAGGTCAGGGACCCTGACTATCGTCAACAGTTGTAAAGCACCAGATACATTCTTGTTGCTATATAAATATTTATTATTATTATTATTATTATTATTAATTTCTTTCAGGCAGGAATCCTTTGGCCAATGTTGTGCTATGGAGACCAGATAACATGATCAGAATGAACTTAAAGGGTGTTAATAAATGAGAAAACAGACCCCTGGAGACCAGGTTTGGTCTGTGTGGCCCACACTCATGTGTACAGGTAGCCCCTTGCATGTATTTCTTGTGCGTTCGGCAGCCCTTACTCAAAGGTTTAGCATGACAAGCCTAACACATGAGCAGGCGTTCTTCCCCACCATGCTTCACCCACCAACTCCTCCCCCCCTTTTTAGCATCCCGCCCCCTGTCATGACTCAACCACGAGAAGAAGCCGAACCAGCTGTTTCTTTCTTCCAGGCTGTGACTCCAGGAGGTGGTCCAGCGGCTACTATCCCCCCACCCACCCGACCCACAGAGGTTTATACCCGTCAGCACTTGGAGGTTGGAAATAACCTTTTCCCTATGCACATAATGCTGAGTTTATTAAGCAAATCACATAATCTATAGTTGAAACTGAAAGCGAAAGAAAAAATGGAAGTCAAAAGCAATCAGTCCTTGCATGTTGTCAATCTGGTTTCTCCTAGTGATGTATTGGCAGGTAGCTGGGCACTTGTGGCAGGAGGCTCCGTCTGTGCCCTTTGCACTGGCAGACCTGTAGCATGGCAACAAGGAAAGCCATTAGTTCAAACCGCCCCACCCACCCAATTTACAGCCCTTTGCCCACCCAAAGGGAAGCAGGAATGAGTACCTAGTCTATTCTGCTGCTGGGGCAGATGCTGCAGCCGGGTCCAGCAGCACGCAGTTCTCCTCATGCGAGAACTGGAGAACATACAGAAACCAACCACTGCCATTCATGCCCTCCTGTTTCTCATCACCATCATTTTGGCTTCCATCCTGCGACCAGCCTGCCATAGGACCTTCCCATGCCTACTGTTCCCATCCTGTGGAACTATTTCCCAGTAACTTCCCTGCTGCTCCTCTGTGCTCTCCTGGCTCCCTGTCAGCACAGTAAACAATAAACAACACATAATTAGATAATAATCAGAAGTCTTTATCATGCAGCTGTGTAAATGCAAACACACAGCCCTCAGATGCATTCACTTAACATTCTCCTCCGCCTCCACGTCCTCTACAAACGTGGCATCCGGGTCCTCCATACCCTCGACCAGAAACTCGGGCGGCTCCTCAAACAAGGGCTGGCTCTCAAGCTTAAGAGGATATACAGTGAGTGTCACAGTGTCCATGTTGGCCCGTGCTGGCTCCACAGGCATGGAGGGATGTCTGCTAGCAGTCGCAGCTTCTGTAGGGGGAACAGGAGTGGTTACAGCAGAAGTGGGCAGTGGGGGAGCCATATCCACTCATTTATGGCCCCCGACAAAGGTGCAGCTATAAAGGCAGGATGCAACACTGGCTCCATTCACACAGAGGAACTAGTCAAGGAGCCTGTAATAGGGTAATGTTTGCCTCCCATGGCCGGAGTCAAAGTTGTTGTTCCAAATATCTTTGTATACCCACCTCAAATCCTTGGCCCGCTGCCGGCACTGGTTCATGTCCCAGGTATAGCCCTGCTGTGCCATTTGGACTGAGATTTCTTGGAACACCGCCTTGTTCCTGTAGCATTTCACCAGGGCAGCTTGGACTTTCTGCTCCCCATACAGAGTGATGAAGGCCTTAGTCTCTTCCTTGGTCCATGGAATGTAGCATTGACGGGCAGACTGGTAGACAGAGAGTGACTGCAATTATGTGGTGGTGGTAGCGGTGCTGGTTGTTTCCTGGCTGCCAGTGTGAGCCATAGCCCCGACGATGGTAATCCTCTGCAAGTCATTACATAGAATGAAGTGTCTGGGAAAGAACAAGTGCCAGACACATACTGCAAACCAGGAAGAGTTGGGAGAACACATGCTTGAAAATGGCAAAGAGGGCTTTTAAGGCAGACGTTACATGCACACAAGTGAGAGGAAGAGTGGAGAGAGGGGCCGGAAGTGGTCGCTCATCAGAACGCTCTAGGCTTGTTCGCCCACAATTCTATGATACTGCCAGACCTGTATGGATGGATGATGCACACAATTTGATGGGTTGCAGACATGTGGACACACATTAGCCCCCACTCATCCACACAGCAGGCTCTTCATGCTCTGGGACCTCACCATGTGGCTGCATGTCTGGCAGGTGGCTGCATGTCTGGCAGGTGGGGGCCACATGTCTGGTGGCGGTAAACACCTAGTAAACAGGCCGGTGGAAACCCACTTACTGTCTCATTTGTTAACATCCAAAAATCTGGCCTTAAAAATCTAATTTTTTTGCAGTCTGCTTTTACAATTATTTTGTTTAGTGGAAAGCAGCAGAGCTGTTTCTCACCATGTATAGTGATTTGTGTTTTGCGGGTACGTTAAAAAAAGCCGACACTTCTTTCTGCCTGGAAGCAAAGTCCCCTTCGCCGCGGGTAATCCCGGCGACGGGGCAATTGCCGCGCCCCCGTCAGGGACACAGAGAATGGAAAGCCGTCGGCGGGCGCGGCGTGATCGGGCTAACGGGCCGGTTGCCATGGCAACCCGTTGTCGCGTGCGCGCAGAGGAGCCGCGCCAAGAATGCTAGAGCGGTACCCGCCCTTTTCAGGGAGGGCAGGGCCCGCGAGGAACAGCCTCAGTCGGCGTGAGGGCGCAAGGAGGCAGCCCCACCCACCTCACCCTTCGTACTGTGGTTTTACTGGTTGCCATTAAGGAGCCGAAGGGGAATTTTGGCAACTAGCCTAATTTTAGGGTTGCTTGTTTCGCCCCTTTAACAGTGCGAAGTAGGTTAAATAGGTTGTTTGGCAACGTAATTTGGAACCAGATAATGATAAAAACCGCCAATCACGAACTATAGAGACATGTGCTGGGTGAATTGGTAATAGCAAGATTGGATTCGAACGAGAAAAGGGATTGATCGTCGCACTTTGCGGGGGTCCAGTATGCTACAGTAGGATAAATAGGTAAGAATAGGATAAGATGAGTCATCTCCTTAAGAGATGGGGAGGCGACACCCTGTGCGAAGGGAGAGCAGTACGCGCAGGGGTCATCAACCTGGGAGGCGTACCAGGTGATGCCAGTAAGTACACGCACGGTCTGCTGGCTTGGCGGGTACTCACCTCCTTACTCAAGCCCACCGTTGGGCCTGTTCCCTTTCGGCCAGAGCCAGAGTGCTGTCGAAGGGAAAAGTTGGTTGGTTAGTACTGACTAGGGAAGGTACATCCCGGTCAGTACACGTTAATAAGAATTAAGTAGCTAGCATACTGGACCCATATTGCTGGTGCAATCACCCACTGGCCTAATTTAATCTGTTGAAATAAAGTGCGGCCAAGTTTTAAACCATATACTGCCTCTGTGTCTCATTGGGGGGTGCGCCGGCAAGTGCTTTATCTTCACAGTAATTTGCATTGTTGCTTAGCACTAATAGTTTCCATATTACCAATGGCTCAGCATACAATCAATCTATCAATCCTATCTTCATTTATCACCCAGGAAAACAGACAAATTGACAGAGCAAGTGACTGAGATCCTCTGTTTGTCCACAGAACTGACCATACAACAGTTTTTAACCCACCCCTCCCTGAAGCTGGTTTACAACATAATATATATACAAGCGTGTATAAAATATACCAAAATAAAACCTGTAGAAATATAAACTATACAAAATTCACATTCAAACCACTCCCTGAACCCAATCCACATCTGCTAAAGGCCTGGCCAAACAAATGCATCTTATATTGCTCCTGGGAAATGCTCATACTTGGGCTCTGGAGTTCCAACGCTGGGTACTAAACACTAAGGATGTTTTCAGACAAGCACGTTACTCACCCAGTATTCACTGGTTAACTGTTGGTTACTAGTGGGGTTTTCACTAGTACTCATGTACAGTGGGTATTGGATGGGGAGGCACTTGTCTGAAAACACCACAAGAATGCCTCTCTGAGCACCCTTGCCATACAGACTTGGTGCAGTTATGGAACTTGCAGGTAACTGCAGGAATCACGATGGAACATAGGGGAGAGAGCAATCTTTTAAATATGTAGGGCCCAAACCATTTAGGGCTTTATAGACCAAAACCATTGCCTTGAGTTGTGCATGGAACGCTACTGGAAGCTCAGTGAAGACAACTCTGGAACACTGTTGTAATATGCTTCCAGTGATGCCCCAGTGGCAGAAGGTAGGTCGGCATGTTCTGCACCAGCTGCAGCCCCCAAATAGTCTTCAAGGGCAGCCCCACATGCAGCTGTCTACCCTCAATGTTAGCACATGCACTGCCAGTGCAAGCTTCCACAGACTGAACAGAAATTACCTCTTCTAGAAAAGGAGGAGGCTGTCAGTTTCCATGGCTTTCCACCTTCTCCAAGTTTCCTCCAGGATGGGGGAGCAACAGGGAAACATGGAGGAGGTGGGACCACAGAGGGGGTTGGGCAAAGGAGCTGTTACACCCCTTTCCCATTGATCAACCTTCTAGTATTCCCAGTCATAAACAGTCCCCTAATGAGCGCAGTTTAAGTTTGTCAGAGGCCCGGATTACTGAACCTGCTAGGGTGGTTAAAATCAAATGGAGGCTTCTGCCAGGATCTCCCCAGTTGGAGGAAGGTAGTAGGCAAACGTTAGTTAAGAAGAAGCCAATGGGTGAGTCAGATGCACCTCCCAAATGACAGGCTCCTGTAGGTAGTGGCTCGAGGAGCTTATCCTGGAATATTGCAGGCTGGTTCCAGAGGTTACCTGACCTGGATTTTGTTGTTTTCTTAACTAGCTTCAATGTAATTCTGCTCCAAGAAACATGGATGGAGTCAGCTTTTTGTTGTCCTGGGTTTCTATCTGTGTGTATAAATGCAATATCTGCTCACTCCCGGGGCCGCTCCAGTGGTGGACTGGCTATACTTGTAAAAGATTTGTTATGTTCTAAGTTTCATCTTGTTAGTTTCTACTCTGCATATTTTATGATTACCTACTGTCAGTTTAACAGTGGTTTGGAGATTCTGTTGGTAAATTTATATGTACCCCTGCCTTTTTTGTCCTACTATCAAGAGGAGATCTGGTCCATACTTGGGAAGCAGGTGCAAGGCGCTCTGCGGAGGTTTCCCAATGCTAGTGTACTGTTGGGTGGGGACCTGAATGCTAGATTGGGGAACCCAAGCAGAGATGTATTACTTGTTGATCCTGATGAACCAGTCATATTCCCCTTTAATTCCGTCCAGACTTCTTGAGATAATTTTGTTAGCCCTAGAGCACCACTAGTGACCAAATTAATTAATGAACTAAATTTGGTAATTCTTAATGGCCTCTTGCCTGGGGACTTGGATGAAAACTTTACTTATTTCTCGGTGTGGGGGGGGCTAGCGTCATTGATTATTTGATGTCCTCAACATCTTTGCTGTGTCATGTGCAAGAATTGCAGGTTAGCCCTAACTATATGTCTGATCACTTCCCTTTGGCTCTATTATTCTCAGACTCGATGGTACATGATGGTGGCCCCCGGACTGATACAAGAAAGCCGAAGGTCTTTGAAAAGTTTATGTTTTGGAAAAAATGGTCGGAGAACCTATATGAGGCCTTTCTGATCTTTATTGGGTCACAGTCTATTACAAATTTAGCCAAGAAATTTGGGACACTGGGTGTGCACTTGCTTTCACAGTATGAGAAATTAGTGTAGTTACTTAGCCCCCTGCTTACTGAGCGCAAAGTAGCATCTCAGAGCAATGAGTATTGCCCAAAGTGGTTTGACAATGATTGTCGTAGCTTAAGGGCAAAAAGTAGGAGGTTAGCTAGACTGTGTAAAGCCAACCCCACTGGGGAAAACAGAGGGGCCATGGTAATCTAGAAGGAATTATAGAGCCCTATTAAATGCTAAAAAGCTGGCCCAGCAAAAGAGAATATGGTTCCAACTCCTACAGGCAATAACGCTTAAGGATTCCAGATCCTTCTGGCAGTTAATCAAGGTGGTCTATATAGAAATTCCGGGTATTTCAACACCAGAACTCCCTCCAGAAGTCTGGGAATTACATTTTAGTACCTTTTTCTCAACCACCAATAATTCAGTCTCTAACTCTCTATGATATCTTTGCTTCCGTTGGAAAGATTCCAAGATTGGGCTCCAGTTATCGCCTCTGAAATCATGGAATTGATCTCTCAATTAAAGCGTGGGAAAGCTCCTGGGATCTGCTCAAATCTAACCTGGTATGGTGGGCAGGAATTCTAGCCCCATTATTTACTTATATTAATGAATCAGGAAATATTCCAATTTCATGGCTCAAAAGTATAATTATTCCAATCTTCAAAAAAGGGGATCCTAAGCTTCCGGGAAACCATCGGTTGATAAGTCTTTTGCCTGTAATTGGAAAGTTATATGCAAAATTTCTTCTTCTAAAATTTCAGCTTTGGCTGAAGGAACAAAATATTATGGAACCCTAACAAGCAGGGTTCCAAGAGGGGCAAGCTACAACTGACCATGCCTTTTTGCTGAACCAACTAGTAGCTAAGTATATTCGTGACCAGAGGAACTCTGCATTATTTCTGGGCTTTATAGACCTGTCCTCAGTCTTTGACCTAATAGATAGGGAAAAGCTGTGGTACACGTTGTGTAATACTGCAGTAGACCCAAGGCTACTTTACTTGCTCATTAAGTTACACACAAACACCACCTTGCAGATTAGGTATAATAAAGTGCATCAACTTTCAAGTGAAATCCATGTGTTGTGTGGAGTGCGTCAGGGCTGTATCCTGGAACAGCGCTCTTCAATTTTTATGTAAATAATGTTGTTAAATTTATGGATGTTGATGGGCTTCACCCTCCCCTACTGGGAGATAGGCATATCCATATCCTACTATACGCTGATGATACAGTCCTGATCTCGCACTCACAAGTTGGCTTGCGGAGAGCTATGGAGATATTTAACCTCTACTGTCTTGAAGAGAAGTAGTTATGTATTAACTACACGAAGACTAAGGTGATGGTAGTTTCAAAGAATAGGAAAACCTATCGTTGGTTAATGGGGAAGCAGGAAGTTGAGCAGGTTCGGGTTTATAAATACCTGGGGGTGATATTTGCAGCATCAGCAAGCTGGAAATCTCACTTTGAAGCCGCCTTGGGCCTTATGCAGAAGTCCTCCAATATGATTCAGGGGCATTTTTTCTCACGGGGGGGGGGGCAGGTTGGCGGGCCCGGCTTTGCGTCTTTTTCATGCCAAGGCTGTGGCCCAGTTTCTTTATGCTATCCCGGTATGGGGATTACAGTTTTTGTACCAGTTGGAGACAATACAGAATATTTTCCTTGGGGTAATACTCGGTGTTCCCCCTGGGACTCCGCAGGCTCTTTTAAGGGCAGAGACTATGTCCCCTACTTTGTGGTCCCAGGCGCTGTTGGGTATAATCAAGTTTTGAGTTCAATTAGTATTGTTCCAGCCAACAGTGAATTCCTTGCTTAGGCTTGTTTGGGGGAATGAATTATTTAACCCATGGGCCCAGGTGGTGGAGCTGGAGATTAAAAAACTGGGCTTTTCCAGGGAATCTTTGCTCCCATTGGGGTCTAAGGTGGCTATTTCACTAATTGCAGGGAGGATTAAAGATCAAGAAACGCAGCTAAAGGATACTTCTATCTTTGCTCAAAGGATTTCCGTTGGTTACCACCAAATCAGGTTAAACTCTGGTCAAGAAAATTATCTCTTGCAATGGGAAGACTGGCGCCTTAGGAAGGCTCTAACCTTATTTCGTTTAAATGTCTTTCCTTCTGCGATGCTAGAGGGAAGGTACAACGGTATCCCCAGGGATCAGCGTTATTGTCAGAGTTGTAACAGCCAGGAACTGGAAGACAGATTTCATGTATTTTTTTCCTGCCCCATGTATTCTGTAGCTAGAAAGCGTTTTTTGGGTACCATTTTAGAAAGATATGCTAAAATCTCTTTAGGTGATATTTTGATAAGATTACTGAGTTGTCAGAATCTTGAAGACTCCAAATCTGTGACTAAATTTTGTATTTTTGTTCTTCGTTTTAAAGGTTATTCTATTTAGATGTTTTTCTGAATGATTGCATGCATTGCTTTCAGTATATGTATTGTTCTTGGGGATTTTAATGTGTGTGCATTATAGGTTTATCCTCTATGAGGAAACTCTTATTGTTTTTTTCACCCTTTCGTTGGGTTTTGTATTTAGAAAATTGTTACAGCTTTTTGCTACAACAATAAATACTACTACTACTACTACACCCCTTTCCCTTTCTGACATAGGTTTACCCATTTGGGAATTGTGAATCACAATTCTACAGGGGGCAGGGCCAACCCTACGAGCTATCTCCTTTCTGATGTGGCTGCCACACCTGCCACCCCCAAAAGCCCAGATCTTCAGGTTAGGCACAGGTACCCCTGGCTGACCTGGACAATTCCTGACTAACTTAGGGAAGCCGGGGCTTCCCCTGAAGCCCAGAGACTGGGTCAAAGAGTCTCCAGGTCAGATGCGGAAGGGTGGCACTCCTAGATGCAGATAAACAGAATAAGGGATTCACCAGGGAAAGTCAACAGCATTAAAGAGATGGAGGGCCTTCCAGCCAAGCCAAGCTTACTACAACTCACTCGTGTCTGCTCTCAGTTTAACTAGGAAAGATGCTGATGATTCTAGCTGAGCACAGTAGCTGAAGTGTGCAATGGCAGCATTAGGCCAACTCCAAGGATGGAGTTGCTCTACGGCTCACTTTTGTCACATGAACAGTATAGGAGCAAATCTGGAAGAGAGCTGCCAACAATTTTGATATATTCTGTTGTCATAAGACCTACGTGCCTCTTTACAAAATAATTAATTTGCATAAAATAATAAAAATTAACACACTAAAACAATTACTATACCTTGAACTGTGTCCTTGAGGTTGCTAGCCTTGTTCCCTGGCAATCACAAAGCAACATTCCCAAAGGCAAGGATCCTCCCTACCACACAACCTTGAGAGTTTTACTAACAAGATCCATTCCAGCAATCTTGATAGCAATACCATCACACACTACTGGGAAAAAGCCATTTGGATAGGTAGCCACCACACCACACACAGGGCATTAAAGGTTATCACTAACTGTACAATGCAAAGAGGTGAACAGTGGAATCATATGCTTACAGGATTTCATGAAATTCCAGAGACAAACGACTATGTCCTACATCTGGTTGGAAGTCAAACACATTGCAGTGCTCTAGTAGGGAAGCAACCATATCATGGATGACATCATTACGCATATGTAGGCTGGGCAATGAGACTATTAGCTTCACTTTGCAGCAATTATTATAATCAAGATAACATGTCACTCTTTGAAACGGTCAGCATTGATTTTTGGCAGAAGAACTCACAGAAAGCATTTTCATCTATGCGGTATATTCTTGACTATCATTGTCTCACTTAACAAGAAGCTACTCTGAACGTAAAGCCTTTAATCTAACAGCTGCACTCTCCTGGAAGAATCATCATTTGGGAAGCATCACTTGGCATGAATACATTGCAAAAGCAGAACTTTGAAGATGTGCATTAGGAAGCCTCCCTGCACCCTGAGGTGTGTCCTAGGGGATTCTACCAAACACACACATTAAAGAGCAAAGAAACAGTCAAATGTTCTCCAAAGGTAGTTCCACTTCATGCCTGAGAATTCAGCTGATGTTTTAATGCTTTAACCTAATTTCCTTGTGCTGAAGCAATTCTTCTTAGGACTAAATACCCAATTTTGAAAAGTGAACCAATGTAACAAATGTAACCTGTAGGCTGCTACAGGAACCAACAGAGGTGCGCACCAGGGATCCATGTCGTTATTTGTTTTCATTTTTTGTTTTCTTAATTTAAATCTTTCATTTTTTGGTTTTGTAAATATTAAATGTTTGTTTTTGCTTTCGTTTTCAATTTCTGTTGGTTTCAATGGAAAACACATTTTTGGCTGTATCCTTCTTGTTTTTCATTATATTTGGATGAAATGTGGAGGAATTATACCTCCAATGGAAGGCGGTACGTCTACCAAATATCAGAAATATTGAATAAAGGAACCTGATTTTATAAGCAGTTCAATTATGTTATTTTGCAAAAATCTGCATATATGTTCCTGGCTGTAACATCTTTGTCTCCCATCTAATGTGGATGAAACTTGGGAATTTTATACCCCTCCTCAAGTTTACTATCTATGCCAACTTTCAGAACAAAGGGTTCTGGTGGTATAAGCAATTACCTTATAAATATGTCTGACTAACATCTTTGTAGTACAACCAGCATACATGAAATTTGGCAGGGCTGTACCTCACGCCTTCAGGATCATCTCTGCCAAACATCAGAAAGATGTGATAAAGTGTCCCAATTTTATAAGCCTGCACAGCATATGCAGAGAAGGAGCCTATGCCAGGAATTCTCTTACATGTCACTGTGGGGTAAGATCTGTTTGTGATGCCAATTGGCCAGTAGAAATGTCAACCAAATATCCTCATTCTGTGCTGTGACCACCCAAAATTGTCTCCCCCACTTGTTACTGGGAAGTTGGAAGCATTTGTTTAGGTAAGAGCCAATAGAGATTCTCTCATGTCCTCTGTCATAATGCTGCAGGATGTGATTGTGATGATTGGTCAGCCTGGATGTGTAAACCATGTCTCCTGATTGCTGGGATGCAAGTTCCAGTTATGTCCCTTCTACGCCCGCCTGAAGGCCACTCCCTATGCCCGCCTCGAAACCACCGATTGGTCCTGTAAAGCTGGAAGCATACAGTAATTGGCCAGTGAATGTGTCTGTCAGTGTTTTGGGTTGCTCCCCATTCTCACTCCTACAGCCTCCCTCCCCCTGCCATGCCAGGTGCCTGCTGCCTCTGACTGGCACTGCATGTGCTGCTTTTTATCTGAATAATTATCTTCAAGGGGACAAATTCAATTGCTTATGAAATTGGGGCCTGTTACCAAATTGTCCTGTAGTTTGGCACAGATGACAAGGAAGGTGTTGGATACATACCTGCCACATGTCTTGTAAACAGGATGGAATGTAAAAATGTTACAGCCGGAAATGTATGTTCCACTTAATGGCTTATAAAATCAGGACCCTTTATCCAATATTTCTGAAAATTGGCAGGGTTGTTAATCTTAGGTAGGGACATATGTGTCCCAGGTTTCATGCAAAATGGATTCAAGATAAAGAAGATATAGCCAGGAATGTGTATGCAGCTTTTCTTAAAATCACAACATTCAATTGCTTATAAAATCAGTTTCCTTTATCCAGTCTTTCTGAAATTTGGTACACATAGCGCCCTCCATTGGGGGTACAATCTCCCCAGGTTTCATCAGAAGTGAATAAGAAACAAAAAAGGTATAGCCAGAAATGCGTTTTTCTGTGTTTTCCCATTATTTCAAAAATGAAAATTCTTTTTTGTTTTCATTAGTATTATTTGTTGTTTTCGTTATTACAGTAATAAAAAAGAAAATGAAAATGAATTTTTTGTTATCATAATAATGAAAATGAATTGCACACCTCTAGGAAGCAACCAACTCAGATCAAGTGGTAGACAAGGAGAGATGCATTTGCACCACACTACTGAGGACCTCTGCTGTTCTGATGCAATTAGGTTAAGTGTCTGTATCCTGCTGTCAAGCAAGACTTGAAACAGCAGAAACAGTTTCTAAGTGCTCACATGCTACATAGGAGAGGTTGTTCTCACATGTCAGGTGAGGCTCATGCATAAAGTTAAACTAGTCTAAGCTAAACACACGCAACTACCTAACTTCATGAATGTATCCGTGTTTCTCCCTATGTTTTCCTTCTTTGTCCGTCCTAGACTGCAAGCCCCCTGGGCAGGGACTTGTCTCTACGCATGACTGTCCAGCACCAGACACTATGCTGGAATTATAATAACATGCTTTAATATTGGTTCCTGTCACAATACAGACTAACGGCACCCTCCAGAATGCTGGATGTTTAAGCGGCTCTCAATTACATTGAAAGGAGGGAACCTTTTCCCTCCCAGAGGCTTGAAAAAAACTTGTACAAGTTCCGAGGGCTGCAAACAAGTTGGGGGCATGGGTGCGCTCAGGAAAAGGGAGGGTCCAGATCATGGATCTACACCCTTTCCTTGTGTGCACATGCCCTCATCTCTGCTCCCTTACACTGAGCTCAGTCTTTCAGTCCTTGAGGATAGGAACTGGATCCTGGAGCCAAATCCAGGAGCTGGAAAGGGGCCCCAATAAAAACTACCCACGGGTCACATTTGGCCCCCAGGCCTGAGGTTCCCTACCCCTGGATAAAAACAGGCATTGCTTTGTGGTTCCAAAAGAAGAAAATGAACAGGATTAAGGAAACAATGGGACAAACTCAAAGATCAGAGAGTCCAGGCAAAAAACTAGGGGACAGCTGTGGAGAGGTACGTCTCATCAGGTGGGCTAGTTTTTTGCAAAGGTAAAAAAAAAGCGGGGCACCTGCGTTGCTTTCATTAGTCAGAACTCAAAGCTAGTCTCCAGGTAGTTACTTCTTTTAATAAAAGTGCTAGTGCTCAACTTGAAGAGGCAGGCGTGAATAACAGAATTCAATAACCTTAGAATAAAACAAATTTTGGGGGGAAAGGCGTAATTGCTTTTGATTTTTAGGTTCGTATAAAAGATTTTGCTCACATACAAGTAAAGGTGAGCTTTTTTCCTGTGTGACCAATCAATTCCATTGACTGACCTTTCTTTTCCTTTTAATTCTCTAATGCACACAAACCATAATTAAATTCCAACACCAACAATATGTCATAAGAACCAGGAATAAAATATGACCTCTTATCCCATCTTGCCCAGCCCTTAGGGGTTTAAAACAAAATAGTTCTCTACAGTATTTTCAAATAATAAAATGTAAGACTTTCCTCACAAGGGAAAAGAGAGCAGCAGGCAGAGAATATGGAGTAGCATGCACAGTGATAATAATGGAGCTCAGGGATTTTGCTGGAAATAATTGCAGCTGTCAGGAATTTCCTTTTCCGACCAGTTTTGAAGCAGGGGCTTTCCTTTCCTTACCTTACAAAGAAGCCATTAAAAGAAGAAAGCTGCCCGCCTCTCAGTGGGAGGCATAACTTGTGGGGGTTGGATCGGGACCCAGCTTGCCCCTCAGGTGTCGCTGGTGAGTGGCAGCACCAGATGAGATGACCACCATGTTGCCGGCATGAAGCCAATCAGCCTGGGGGTGGGGTGAGGACAGGTGAGGGTTTAAAAGTAGCCCCATACCACCTGGGCAGTCCCTTTGTGCTCAATGGCTGCCCAGGTGAAGGAAATCCCACCCACCCCGCCTTGTATTAAGCTTCTGTGGTGCATACATATTGTATGTTATACAAAATCCTGCTGCAGGCATCACTAGTCGCTGTATTCCGGGGCTGAGAAGGTATTTTTATGCATCTCATGGTTGGCCATTGAGGTGTGGGGTTTTTTGCCTTCTCCATAGCAGGCTAGCAATGCAGACGGTAGCCTGGCAGCTGCAACTGTTCAGGCGGATAGCAGACTGAGAACCAAACTGAGTCAAACCTGGACCATGCGGCCGACCACGTGCGTATTACAGAGACCTGGCTGGAAACTGAGCTGGGGCCTATTCTGTCTGACCCTGTTCCAGCTGGGTACTCGGTAAAGCATTAGCCACGGCCAGAGGAACAGGGGGTCAGTGTAGCCATTATTTTTAGGGAGTCATGGTCCATTAGGAGGTATCCGGTGCAGTTTATATGGGGTACTGAGCGCCTCCATCTTGTGACTGATTTGGCAGGAGACAGATTGGGATGCTACTGATATACCGTGTACATACCTGTATAGCAGCATGCCTGCACGCTCTGGCAGAACTGGTGTCGGAGGTGGTATTACGGTCCCCAAAGATGTTGCTCTTCTGGGACTTCAATATTCATGCAGACGCATGAATTCATGGCTGCCATGGGCCTGTCTCAAATGGTCATCGACCCAACACAAAATGGGGGCCACACCCTGCACCTCATTTTCTGCACCGGCCTTGAGGCAGGAGATTCGTTGGTGGAGGGAGGTGTCAGTAGTGCCCTTGTCATGGACAGATCATTACCTCCTATGGGCCAGTCTCACAACACGTCTGGCCCTGGAGAGGTGTGGAACCAGTTTGGTTGGTTCGCTCCCAGAGACTAATGGAACCAGAGAGGTTCCAAAAAACTCTTGGGGAGTTACTCTCTGATCTTGACGACCATTCACTCGATAACCTCATTGTGTTTTGGAACACCTTGCTGACTGAGGCCATTGACCAGACGGCTTCTATGCATCCGCTCCCTAAGCATCGGCACCACAGGCCTCTTTGGTTCACAGAGGATCTGTGACAGCTAAAGCAGGAAGGGTAGCAGCTGGAGCGACGGTGGCACCATTCGCATGCTGAAGCCAGATTGCAACACAGAGCTAGTTTAAAAGCCTATGCTGTGGCTGTGCAGGCAGCAAAGCAGGGGTTCGTTGCTGCTCTCATAGCATCTGCAAAGTTTCGTCCAACTGAGCTTTTCCAGGTGATGAGGGGGCTGGTTGGTCCAGCCTCCCTCCGCCTGGAACTGGAACCTTCCAGTACCCGCTGTGAAATGTTTGTTGATTACTTTGTGGATAAAATCACTTCGATTCACCACGACTTTGACTCCGCATTTAATACAATAAGAGAACTAGTGGTTATGGAAGCCCTGTCCTGCCCGGTTTTGTGGGATCAGTTACAGTGGGTGTTGCACACTGGTGCAGAGGATGTTCTTGGGGCGGTCAGAACCACCTCTTGTGAACTGAACCCGTGCACGTCCCGGCTGGTCAAGTCCAGCCGGGAGATGCCAGAGCCACTGCTGGCAGGGGTGGCCAATGCCTCCTTTCGGGAGGGCTGAGTGCCAAGCTGCCTCAAGGAGACAGTGGTGCGGCCTCTGCTCAAGAAACCATCACTTGACATTGACTCCCTCGCCAGTTACCGGCTTGTCTCTAACCTTCCCTTTTTAGTCCCTTTTTAGGGAAGGTAATTGAATGGGTTTTTTATTTTATTTGTGGCTCAGAAGCTACAGGAGTATCTGGACCGCATCAGCTTTCTAGATCCCCTGCAGTCCAGTTTTCATCCAAGTTATGGCACTGAGACTGCCCTTGTGGCTTTGGTCGATGACCTCTGCTGTGAACTGGATCAGGGTTGATCAACCCTTTTGATTCTGTTAGATCTATTGGATGCCTTTGATACCGTTGACCATGAGATGTTGGTGACTCGGTTGCAGGACCAAGCCAGGTTGGGCGGGACTGTTCTTGAATGGTTTCGTTCCTTCCTGGCCAGAACTCTGCGAGTGGTGCTGGGGGATAACTTGTCATCCTGCCGGGACCTGGGAGTCCCACAAGGTTCTATTCTGTCCCTTCTCTTGTTCAGCGTGTATATGCAGCCGCTCAGTGAGGTCGTGAGAAGGTTTCATGTTCGGTGTCATCAATATGGTGGCTGTGGGGGACTGAATGATGGTGAGCCGACTGAGGCTGAATCCCGAAAAGACGGAGGTGATGGTGGCGGGTAAGGCGGTGGGAGTGGCACCTCCCACTATTGACGAGGTTTGCCTTCCGCTGGTCCCTCAGGTTTAAAGTCTGGGGGTGCTCCTCGATTTCCGACTCCGCCTGGATGTCCAGGTGGGTAAGGTGGCGAGGAGCGCATTCTGCCAATTACATCTGGTGTGGTGGCTTGAGTCATTTGTCTCTGATCATCATCCATGCTTTCATTACTTCAAGACAAGCCTATTGTAACGCACTCTATGTGGGGTTGCTCCTGGTGACAGTCCGGAAGCTGCAGCTGGTGCAGAATGCAGTGGCCTGTCTTCTTACGGCGACAGGTCACCATGAGCACACTACACCTGTGCTTCATTCGCTGCACTGGCTGCCTATAGTCTTCCGGGCCTGATCCTGCCCTCCTGTAGGGAGACATTGACAACTCCAGACAGCAGAGGCCCCAGTCTCTCCTAGCTCGCTTTCACCAACCATGACAGGCATGGATCCAATAAACAACTGGCTGCCTGCATTGCCTCAAGGACATCCCCTGCATCGGTGGGTGACACCAACTGAAACTGATCCAAATAAACAGGTCACGGCACGGCTCAACGTCCACAAACTCAAACTCTGACTCTAGAATCAAACTAGCAGTTCACAAGTCATCGTGAATATGAGCAATTTGTCTGCAAAGTGAATGACAAATTCTTCACAGTGAGCAACAGATGACTCAACCTCCAGGCAGACAGCCCAGATTTACCAGGTAGTTCAGCTCAGTTGGATGAGATTTTACAGACACTATGATAATGGTGAGGAAAGCTTCCCTATCCATCACTCTAGCCATGCCGTAGACCTTCAAAGCCAATTTACAGCACAATCAGTTGACTTCAGCATGAGTCAAGAGCCACCTGTGCTCTAGCTGCCTCTCCCTCCCCCCCTTTATCTACCTTGGGTCCCCTGTATACCAGGAGGACCTGTGTTGACACCTGGGTACAACCATGTCGATGGCCTTGGTCAACAACCTACCATTCCACAGTTCAACCACACCATCGACAGACTGAGTGTACAGCTGCACCACTACTGCAGTTTGGGCAGGGTCACCATTGCATCAGGTGCCTAGTGGCCACCAGGGCGGGGCAGACAGCTGGCTGTTACACCCTGTGTCCTTGGAAAAAGACTAGCAACGCAGCACATTTATTTATTATTAATTATATTATTATTATTATTATTATTATTATTATTATTAGCAAGCATTTATATAGCACCAGCAATGTACCTGGTGCTTTACAAAGTAATTGAATAGACACAGTCCCTGCCCTAGGGTTTACAATCTGAGAGACGGGGGGTGGAGGGAGAAGATGAAGGAAGGGGAACAGAGGGAGAGACAAGGAGTGTAACATTCACGAGGATGCGAGGTCCCAGGTGCACGCGCGTGGCTTGGTTACATCGAGAATGATGGCTGGTTGGTCCATGTGGTGAGGATAGGAGTACACAGACCTTAGGTAACAGATTGTACTGGATGGAGGGTATCAGCAGGAGTTAGGTGAGGGGAGCAAGAAGTTGGGGAGGGCAGAGTGGAAGAGGTGGGTCTTGAGGAGGGATATGAAGGTATGAAGGGAGAGGAAGAGGCGGATGTGGGCAGGGAGGGAGTAGCCTTACCCAAAATAAGTGAAATACCCAAAATAAGTGCAACACCCCATCTGCCCCACCCTGCAGCAAGGTCCACCACAGGGCTTTGAGTGGCAGGTGCTGCCTCCATTCCTGCACGGCCACCTCATGGCCGGGGCAGGATAGTGGGTGGGCCAGGGGAGAGTAGGTGGGGCTGGGTGCCCACATGTGTGGCCGACGCCTTTGCCTGCCCTGGGGCATGGTGAGACCTTCGACAGTGGCCTGCCCATTCAGCTTCTCCGGGGGGGGTGGGGGGAGGGGGGTAGACCATCTGTCTGATCCTGCCCTCCTGTAGGGCATCTGTCTTGTTCATTGCACTGGTCTTGCAGAGTGGCCACAGGGAGGATCAGGCCCTCACAGCTCATGTGGCTGCACCCTGTGGCACATGTATTCGGCTGGTTGGCTGGAAGAATGCACCCGCATTTGGGTTTTTTTAATTAATCCTTTGTGTACTGCATTGGGTTACTACCACTCAGAATTTGACCCTGGCAAGACAATCCTCAACCATTTAAAATCAGTGGGAATTCAGTTTTGCCATTGACTTCACTTTGCTTGAGATTGTGCCCCTGGATCTCAGGGTTTTTAAGAGTCATTTCCGGGCTTCACGTTAAGTCAGTAATTCTCAGAATTATCCAACTATCAGTTTATATCTTACCAAAAGTGAAATGTGCATGAGAGCCTTTTAATGCAGCTTGGGAAGCAGACTCTCTCTCCTCACTTGAGAGATCCTCTATTCATGGGCTATGGGACTGTCCATCTACCCATACATCCCAATGCCCCATCTATTTTGCACCTACCTACTACCTCTTTCTTTTTTATTCTCAACCTAAATGCTATCTTAAGTTTACATAAATGTATACAAACCAATGCATGCAAATTTATGTTGATTAGCACTGTCAAGTTTCCTTCCCTAGGACAAGTGGCAGTCCTAGTACAGCATGATGTAGCCTGTGCCCACAGGTGTAGCTTTAAAGTAGGGTTGTACCAAATATTTAAAAAGATTATTCGAGAGTATTTCCTAGGGACAGCCCCAAGTGTTCAGGCCGGTCCGAGGATCCTTGGAGAATACTTGTGAATTCTGAGGGCGGGGGGAGAGGAGGAGGTTAGTCACCAGAAGGACCTGGGGGGTAGGGAATGGACCAGGGAAGAGGGGGTAGGGGCCTAGCGGGGGTTCGGGGTAGAGTACTCCCCCTCTGGTGGGGGTCTGAAGACACATGGCTTTCTCTGGGTCTGGGTAGGTTAAAAAAAGAGAGAAAAAGCTGGGCATGCTTAGAAGGGCCAAATGGCCCCTTCTGAGCATGCTCAGACCTTTCCAAGATGGCGCCTGCAGCATGCTGATGCCTTGCATTGCCTTCTCCTGAGGCACCCCAATATCGGGTTCTGCCCCTTACAGGCTAGTAGGGCAGCCATTTATGTAATTATCTACATCACCCTTCAGAGTTGTTTATTTATTTATTTATTTTACACACTTATAACCCGCCCCTCCTGCTAATAGCAGCTCGGGGCAGCTAACAATATAAAAATTAAACATATAAAATACAATAAAACTAAAATAAATATGCAGTACCTATAAAACAACACTATAAAACCATATAGTGGGGCACCAAACCTCCCTGACAACCCTCAACACCCCCCTCCCCCCATACCCATTGCCCTCACCAAAAGCCTGGTGGAACAGCCAGGCCTCCATTATCCATGGCCACACAGACCTCTGCTGGGAGGGAGTCCCACAGTCTTGGTGCAGCCACCAAGAACGCCCTCTCCATAGTCGCCCCCCTCAATGCTTGGGGGACTTCGAGAAAGGCACTCCCAGTCGACCACAGGGGTCGATCCAGAGCCCGGGGAGTGAGGCGGTCTCACAGATAAGCAAAGCCTATGCCATATAGGGCTTTATACATAAGCACCAACACCTTGAATCAGGCCTGGAAGGCTATAGGCAGCCAGTGCAAAGAACGCAGCACTGGTGTAATGTGTGCACAACGACCTGTCCCCATAAGGAGGCGGGCCGCTGCGTTCTGCAGCAGCTGCAGCTTCCAAACCATCACCATGGGTAGCTCCACATACAGCGCATTACAACAGTCCAGTCTTGAGGTGATGAAGGCATGGCTGATAATGGCCAGGTTAGAGTCTGAGATATATAGCTGAAGTCGCCGCACTAGATATAACTGGAAGAATGCACTGCTCACCACAGCCCCCACCTGGGCATCCAGGTGGAGCACTCCTAGACTACAAAACTGAGGGACCAGTGGGGGGTGAACCACATCAATGACGAGGGACGCCAACCTCACCGCCCTTCCTACTAGCATCACCTCTGTCTTGTCGGGATTCAGCTTCAGTCAGTTCGCCCTCATCCAGTCCCCCACAGCTGCCAGACACCGAGTAAGTACTGAGACTGCTGGGCCTGGTTCAGCTGAAAAAGAGAGGTAGAGTTGGGTGTCGTCAGCATATTTATTTATTTTATTTTATTTTATTTTATTTATTTAAAGAATTTTTATCCAGCCCCTCCTGCCACAGGCAGCTCGGTGCGGCTAACAATATAAATATACAAAACAATATAAAACATTCATTAAAATAATTCATAACAATAGAGAGAAGTTAAAAAAATATAAACAAAAACCCACCCACCCTAACCCTCTACCCTCTTCCCATCTCCCTCACCAAAGGCCTGGTGGAACAGCCAGGTCTTACATGATTGTTGAAAAGATCGGAGATCTGAGACCAACTGGGCCCCTGCTGAGAGGGAGTTCCGCAGCCTAGGTGCGGCCACCAAGAACGCCCTCTCCATAGTCACCCCGCGGGAAACCTATCGGACTTCAAGAAGGGCACCCTTGGTCAACTGCAGATGCTCTTAAAACGGCAGTTGTCTGGCCCATGCTCAAAAAAACATTGCTAGATGCTGACTCCCTGGACATCTATCACCCTGTCTCTAACCTCCCCTTTTTAGGGAAGGTTATTGAGTGGGTGGTTGCCCGGCAGCTTCAGGGGCATCTCGATGTCATCAGTTTCCTGGACCCATGTCAGTCTGGTTTTCATCCTGGGTATAAACAGAAACACAGTGTTTGTGGCCTTGGTCGACAATCTATGCCATGAGATTGACAGGGGAAATTGTACCTGCTGATCCTGTTAGACCTTTTGGCGGCCTTTGATACAGTTGATCATGAGGTGTCACTGACAGAACTGCAGGACTTTGCAGGAGTCTGCAGAACAGCTCGAGTGGTTCTGCTAATTCCCATCTGGGAAGTTTCAGCAGATGGTGATGCGTGATTGCTCGTTGCCCTCCCGCTCCATTTCTTGTGGGGTCCCACAGGATTCCATCCTGTCTCCCCTCTTGTTCAGTGTGTATCTAAGGCCACTGGGCAAGGTTGTGCATAAATTTGGGGTGGACTGCTATCGATATGAAAGCGACAACCACATCTATTTATCTGCTCCATCCAATCCAGGTCCTGCAGTCTCAGTGCTTGGTCAGTGCCTGGCTGCCATTGGGGACTGGATGAAGGTGAGCCAACAGAAGATGAGTCCAGACAAGACTGAAGTGATGTTGGTTAGCCAGCCCTGTTGGGGGGGGGGGGGAGGATTGGGACCCCCATCATTGATGGGGTACAGCCTTCCCTGATTACTCAGTTGCACAGTCTTGGGGTGCTCCTGGATCCTGAGCTGTGTCTGGAACATCAGGTTGCTGTGGTGGCCAGGAGTGCCTTTAACCGACTCCATCTGGTGAGAAGGCTGTGTCCCTTTTTCTCAGGAATCTGGCCACTGTCATCCATGTCTTCATTATCTGGAGGCTAGACTACTGCAATGCACTCTACACGGGGCTGCCCTTGAAGACTGTTTGGTGGCTATGGCTTGTGCGGAACACAGCAGCCCACTTTTTGACAGGGTGGGTCACAGGGAACACACAACAACAGTGCTTCAGAGTCTGCACTGGCTGCCAATAGCATTCCAGGCACAATTCAAGGTGCTGGTTTTGACCTAGAAGACCCCAGATGGTCTGGGCCCTACATATCTAAAGGACTGCCTTCCTCCTTATAACCCTCCACGGGCTCTAAGATCTGCTGAGAGCACCCTCTTGCAAGTTCTATCATTGACCCAGGTCCATACGCCCCAAGCACACAGAGGGGTGCCCTTGGTGGCAGCTCCACAGTTTTGGAACTAGTTCCTTCCCTTAGCAGATTTGCCTAAATCTTAGTTTGAGCATCTTCCGGAGGCAATATAAAACCTATTCTTCCAGCCAAGCGTTTAACGGGCAAAGGTAGATCCCCCATACTCTCCTCTGCCCCATAGTATTACTTGCCCCGTAGGGGAAGTATTATTATTATTATATGAGTCACCCTGAGCCTTAGAGGATAGGGTGGGGTAAAAATCTAAATAAATAAATACTATGCACTATAATAAATAAATAATTAAAAACACATTTTCCAGAGCAGTTGGTTAGAATTAAGAGAGTCACAAGCCAACACTGGCAGCAGAACAGAACAGACACAAGAATCTTAATTTTTAACATTCTTAATTCTAAAATAATAAACCTCACCCATTGCTGCCATCCCTTTAGCAAACTATTTCCTCCCAGAGTAACGTGAAGTTTTATTTATACACAAAGCACTTGTAGCCCAGTTCCCACTGATACATGTACTGTTAACACTAGAAGAATTTTTCACATTTCATATTGCCACGTAACACCTTCATTCTAGAAGGCCCTCAGGTTTATTCACATATGACATACATGGAGCATGGCTCTAGATTAGTCATCAATGTGTTGGAGGGCAACAGATAACATAATTGCAATGGCCACGTAAGTACAAAAAGGGACATTTTAAAAGGGCAAAACCCTTGGTAAGAACAGCCATAAGATTCTTATCTTCTGTAGTTGGCAAACAAGACAACAGGTTGTAAACTATCATTAAAATAAAATAGTTCTCTACCAGCCACCTTGTGCAACTTTCTTATTTCCAGCTCTAGGGGGAATTTCTTTTTTTGAAAATCCCAAGCCTACTACATCAACAGAAAAATCTCCCATTAGCTCCAATGGGTTTTAAATCAGGTTGTGAAGGTACAGGCTTACTTCAATGACAGCAATTGCTGCTGCCAGTCAGCGTAGGTCATGCCCTCCTCACAGTGGGGATGATTAGGACACTGGGGAGGGAGATTGAATGGAAGCAGGAAATATTATCCAAGGCCCATAATGGAATTCTACAAGCCAGCGGCAAGGTTCTTTAGCTGTTGTTATTTTGAATTATGTTTACACCTCAGGAGATCCAAGCCTGAAATTTACTACAGACTATCCCACGCCAAAGTCTCTACAGACCAAAGCCTTTGGTAACTCACAAGTTTTGAGTGCAATTAACGCTGTATGTTGATTAAAGGTTTGTTGGGATGTTACACTGGAACTTTGTCTGATAATTGGCATCTCCCTTCTTCACTAAAAATACTTAAAAGATAGTTCCTGTATAAAAGGAACTGAACAAGGATTATTCCTGGAGTGAGTACATGAGCAACACACCCATGAGACATATGCAACCCACTGAATCATTCATTTCACATATCTTAAATGCTTCATCCTCTCTGCAGTGCAATATGTATTGTATCATTTCCAGTGAGGATTATTTTTGGTTTGGAGATGGGGCTGATAAAAATACTAATGAAACCTTTTAATTTATACATGGACTAACGAATTACTTATCAATACATCTTGGTAATTTAGAACGTAGACACTTTCTAAACGCCTGCTGAACGTGGCTGTACCCTAAATTACTGCTGCATGTTATCAACTCATCCTTGTCAGCAGCTGTCAATGAGCACTCACGACTGCAAGGAAGAAGGATATGTCATAAGAACAAATTAATTACAAGACAAGGTGCCAGTCTTTTGAATTCATAAGACAGAATCAAAGAGGTGGATTCCTTTGTCTGTTCAGGTGTCAGGGGAACTATGTGGAAGAAACCGCAGGATTTCATGTTTTCAAAATCATGAAAACAAATTATCCCAGAGGTCCCTAAAAGGCTTGTGCCCAACATACCTTGGAGACCATGTTCTCCCCTATGTCTCCATCTTGCTCTCCTCGGTCAGCCAGGAGGGGCTTTCTGGACGTGTCATTGGAGCCAGAGCACCAATTACAGATGGCACGGGTGCAGGCAGAGACGTTCTTGGGGGCTGCTCCCCAGCTGTAGAATTCTCTCTCCCCCCCCAAGGTTCACCAAAGTTTGAGCCTATGCGTGTTCCAAAATCAGTATGAAGCATTCTGGTGTTCCCAGGATGGGCATATTTTAATCATATTTAATTTTTCTGTATGTACTTGTTTTTACATTATCGTAATCCACCCCGAGCCTGCTGAAATACAAAGAAAAATTGTACTTTTGTGTTTAGAGCCCAGTTTGTACTGAATCACAGAGACTAATCATTTTAAGACCCATTTCGCAGTCTACAGCTCAGATCAGTCAGGAACTGGTGCCCTGCAATTGAAACTACAAAAAAGCAGTGAGAAAAGTATAGGAGAGAGATAAAATGCCTCCCTCCCCCTGTTAAGGCTTCTTCAAGTTTATTTCTGATGGCAACATCAATACCTTCTCCTCTTAAATCAATTTTCTCAGCTGTTGTACCGGAACCCCAGTGCGGAAGGCAGGAGAAAAGAACGGGGCATTTATTTCACTGCTTCCCATGACATTGGAGAAAATTTAACAAAGAGGAAGATCTCTTTGTGCTGAGTCAGACAGTTAACTCCTGCTCTGTGTCAGATGTACAGACCAGCTAGATCCCTTTCATCCCCTGTGGTCTGAGGCAAAAGACTAATGAGAATTTCTAGATTTACTGTCACATTCATGTGCCCATTGAAAGGGCCTCAACTGAGGAATGGACACAGATCCCAAAGTGTAACGTGAATTTCTGAAAAAGAATAGTTAAAAAAAATTATGAGATAGTTGGGAGGTTATTTTAGACAGCAAGCAGTATACAGGGCTGGTTTGCCCATTTAATAGAAATAAATGATCAGGGTGGCTGAGAGTTGCAGAAAGCCCTCAGTCCCCATCCGCCAGAATGCTGGGACAGGGATCATCCCTGGCACACCTGCTTCCTGAACAGCTGATCAACAAGCAATTGAAATGCCCCTTACCTATGTTCAATCCCCAGGCTGGATCTTGTGCTGCAAGTGAGGCAACCACTACATTTTGGCCTTGGCAACAAAATTGCTGGAGGAAACCCAAGCAATATGGACTCAAGAAACTGAGGGTGCTTTCTGACGTGACAGTTCTTTTTGCTTCCACCTCAGATTGCTCCAGGTGGTGGTGGGACCCATCACTCCGACCGAGACTCGGCCTGGCTGCCAAACAAATGCTACGGCAGCCAGACCAGGCCGGGGAGGGGGCGGGGAGAAGCACGGATGTGCATCTGCCCAGTCCCACCCCTGCATGGAGTGGCCCTGTCTCCCGCCCCAGGTGACAGGCAGTCATGGCAGCCAATGACGGCTGCCATGGCACCTGGCTCTCCCAGCCACTCTAGACCACGGTAAGTACAGCGGGATATCAGGCATGACAGCCCACTTTACTTCAGGTCCAGCGGCTGGCTCCTGACCATGGTGGAGCTTAACACGGGCTGTGACTTGGGCATTTCCCCAAGTCACAGCTCGGGAAAGCCACCACCACAGTTGGGAGCTGGACCATGCTAACATCTGGCAGGCGCATTCAGGCATGATGGTGGCACCCGGGTTAATTCGCACTAACTGTGCCACCATCATGTCTTAAAACACTCTATGTGACTCTTAGGCAGCATCCTCCCCACTGGAGCAAATGGCTCAGCACCCACTGACTTTAATGGACGGAGGATTATTCCCTTTCAGATGGTCTCAGTATGCTTGACCTGGAGCAAGAGCAATGTAAGAGACAGACCAGAGGGTGAGCTCAGGACAGTTTTTCCTGAACCAAAGAGGATCCCTGTGCTCACTCGGCAGCACACAAGGATACACTACAGCATATTTGAACTTTTCTACACTTAATGCTGAATGGTGGCTAATGTGGATAGTCCAATATGACGATGTGTATGCAAGAGCAGCCATTTGGAAGGGGCAGCTCTTGTGAAAAGGTGAAAGATGATTGTCAGTTACTGGTCTGGAATATGTGCAGCAAGGAGAATCCATGAACACCCAGGCATACCAAGTAATTCCATTCGTGTTTTCAGGTAGGGGAAAAATCCCTATCAGTCATCTCACTCTCTCACAAAATCAGGGATATTCAGAGTTCGGCCTGTCACTCGCTCCTACTTGGTCTTTTGTATCTCATCATTGTATGATTTTTAAAATGACAAAAGACCAGGTGCTAAGTCACTTCTGGCCTAGGGAAACATCAATGAAAAGAGTGGATGTAGCACTTATCCCCTCCTCTGTAAGGTCATTGCATGCTACCAGGATGATACAAAGTGAATTCAAAGCTCGATTGTCGCACATATCCCATAATCGCTGCAAAACTGTCATGGGAAATCATGGTGGATGAGCTCCACCATGTGCTCTCTTAGCAGAGGCAGTAGAAAAATAGTATTACGAGAACAGAACATTAATATTGAAAAGACACACTTCTGAAAGCTCTATCGGCGGCATGCCAGCATTACTGACACCTCCTGCCTGCCTGCAGGGGGCTGGGAGCCAGGAAGACTCATCCCTCTTCACTCACACCCACACACGCACCTCACAAGACTGGTGCAAGGGCCTTGGTAAGTGGCACTGGGGTAAGGGATTTCTCTGGGCCTCAGTTGGGAGATACATCACCCCCTCCCTGTGGCAGTAGGAGAGTGAGTGTGGCCAAGGATTCCCTCCCTGCGCTTCCAGCCCAGGGGGGAGGATTCAATGGTGGTGGTGCCGGGGAGGCTGGTATTGTGAGGTGGCGGTGGGATAGGCCAATAGGTATTTGGGGGGGAGACACTGGGGATTGGTAAATTAGTGGTAGAGGTTTGGTGATGTGGTTATTATTTTGAGGGGAGGTAGAGGAGTAGGGGATTACTGGGGTGTTTTTTTTTAAGGTTCTAAGGATTTTTTTTTTAAGGTTCTGGGGGGGCGGAGGGACTGGGTTGGGGGGGGGAAGAGAGGGTCTTTCCCCTCAGTGAGGGGGGGTTAGACCCACATGGGAGGGGCCTATTTTAGCTGACCTTGTTCCAGCTGGGTACTCCATACAGCATCAGCTATGGCTGAAGGGATGCGGGGCGGTGTAGCCATATTTTTAAGGATACTTGGACTGTGAGGAGATACCTTGTGCAATCTATCTTAGGCCTCCATCTTGTGACAGATTTGGCCAGAGACAGACTGGGGTTGGGGGACGTCAACATTCATGCCAATGCCAGCCTTGGGGGGGCCAGAGCGTGAGTTCATGAGAGCCATGGCAACCATGGGACTGTCTCAGGTAGTCATTGGCCCGACCCATGATGGAGGGCATACCCTAGACCTGATATTTTGCACAGGCCTTGAGGCAGGAGACCCGTTGGTGGGGGAGGTGTCAGCAGTGCCCTTGTCATGGACAGATCATTATTTCCTCCAGGCCTGTCTCCTGGTACATGTCTGCCCCTGGAAAGGTGCGGAAACAGTTCAGTTGGTTTACCCCCCGAGACTTATAGAAACAGAGAGGTTCAGGAATGCCCTTGGGGAATTATCCTCTGATCTCGACGACCGTTCACTTGATGACCTTGTGGCTCTTTGGAATACTCTGCTAACTGAGGCCATCAATCACACGGCTCCTAGGCGTCTGCTCCCTGACCACCGACAATGCAGGTCCCCCTGGTTTACAGAGGACCTACAGCTGATGAATCGAGAAGGGTGGCAGTTGGAGCGATGGTGGCATCTTTCTTGTGCTGAAGCTGACTGATTGCAGAATAGAGTTAGTTTATGAACCAATGCCATGGCTGTGCGGGCAGTGAAGAAGAGGTTCTTTGCTGCCCTCATAGTGTCTACAAAGTCACATCTATCTGAGCTTTTCTGGGTGGTGAGGGGGCTGGTCAGTCTGGCCTCCCTCTGCCTGGAACTGGAATCTTCCAGTGCTCACTGTGACATGTTTGTTGACTTTTTTGTGGACAAAATCTCAAATTCACCACCACTTTGATGCTGTGTTTGCAGCAGTGGGAGAACCGGAAGTGATGGACGTCTTGTCTTGTTTTATTGGATCAGTCCCTGTGGGTGTTGCCCACTGATGTGGGAGATGTCCTTGGAGTGGTTAGTCATCTGTTGTGAACGGAACCCATGCCCGTATTGGCAGGTTAAGGTCAGCCAGCAGACATTGGGGCCACTGCTGGCTGAGGTGGTCAGTGCCTCCCTTAGGGAGGGCAGAGTGCCGGGCTGCCTCAAGGAGGAAGTGGTGCGGCCTCTGCTCAAGAAACCATCACTGGACATTGACTCCCTGGCCAGCTATCGGCCGGTCTCTAACCTTCCCTTTTTAGAGAAGGTTATTGAACGGTGGTGGCTCAGCAGCTTCAGGGGCATCTGGATCATATCAGTTTTCTTGATCCCTTGCAGTCTGAGTTTTGTCCGGGTTTTGGCACAGAGACTGCGCTTGATGACCTTTGCCATGAGCTGGACCAGGGTCATTCGACCTTGTTGATCATGTTAGATCTCTCAGCTGCATTCGATACCGTTGACCATGAGTTGTTGGTGACCTGCTTGTGGGACTGAGCCGGGGTAGGTGGAACTGTTCTTGAATGTTTCCACTCTTTCCTAGCTGGGAGAACTCAATGTGTAGTTCTGGGTGAGTGTTCATCATCTCCCCGGGACCTCATATGTGGAGTCCCGCAAGGTTCTATTTTGTCCCCATTCCTGTTCAACATATACACGCAGCCTTTAGGTGAGGTTGGCAGAGGGTTTGGTGTACGGTGTCATCAATATGCTGACACCACCCAACTTTACCTCTCTTTTTCAGCTGACCCAGGCCCGGCAGTCTTGGTGCTTACCCAGTGTCTGACGGTGGTGGGAGGGAGACTGGATGAGGGTGAGCTGCCTGAAGCCGAATCCTGACAAGACAGAGCCAGAGGTGATGTTGGTGGGAGGGGCCGAGGGAGTGGTGGCACCCATCACTGACGGGATTCGCCCTCCATTGGTCTCTCAGGTTCGTAGTCTGCGGGTGCTCATTGACCAGCAGCTCTGCTTGGATGTCCCGGTGGTGGCTGTGGCGAGGGGCACATTTTGCCAACTATATTTGGTGCGACAGCGTCAGCCGTATGTCTCAGACTCTGACCTAGCCACCATCATCCATGCTTTCATCACCTCAAGACTGGACTACTGCAACGCACTCTATGTGGGGCTACCCTCGGTGACGGTCCTGAAACTGCAGCTGGTGCAGAATGCAGTGGCCCGTTTCCTCATGGGGATGGGTCGCTGTGAGCACATTACTCCAGTGCTCTGTTCTCTGCACTGGCTGCCCACAGTCTCCTGGGCCCGATTCAAGGTGTTGGTTTTGACCTATAAAGTCCTAAACGGCCTGGGCCCCGCCTATCTACAGGATCGCTTCACCCTCCAGGACCTGCATTGTCAGCTGGGAGTGTCCTCCACAAGGTCCCCTGGGTATCTCGGGTGCTGACAATGAGGGGGGTGTTCTCGGTGTGGAACTCCATCCCGATGGAGGTCTGCCTGGCCCCAGACCTTCCCTCTTTCTGGAGACAGTGGAAGACCTGGTTGTTCTGCTGGGCTTTTGCGAGGGAGATGGGTGGGTGGTTGAGTTGGGAGGGGAAGGGTGGGGTTTTTAGCTCGGCCTTGGGGTATTTTTTATTGCTGGTTTTATATTGCTATTTATAATTTATTTATTTATTGATGTTTGTGTTTGGCATTATATTTTTATATGTTTTTAACATGTTGTGAGCTGCCCCGAGCTGCTATAGCAGGAGAGGGCAGCAAATAAATAAAAATAAATACATACATAAACAAACAAATAAAAATAACAAGAAGATGCTGCAGAGTAGCTTAATTATAGTCCATTTTAAAAAATAAAAATCAGCTTCCTAGTATTATCTCAGCAGACAATATGTCTGATTTGAGTCATCTATTTAGATTGCCACATTATCAGAAAAGGAATATTTTCTTCTGCGTGTTGTAAACATCTAACAGATTAGACCGGTAGGTGTCCACCTCCCCCACACAATTTAAGGCAATAAAGCAAATACAAAAATCTCCACAATAGATGGCCACTATATAACTCTAGACCTCAGTATGGGAGTAATTCTCCTCCCTGGATCTACCAAGTAGGCCATCAAGAATCATACGAGAGGTCAACCACAGGGAAGGTGGAAGGTTATGAATTCCAATAAATAATCCCACTAAAAAGTACTTTGTGACTCACTTTAAAAAGGTTTGTTGGTGCAAGTGATTGAACATCAGCAAAAGAAACTCCAGATCCAGATTTTAACCTTGCTCCACTGTCATGATTGTAAAAATGTTTTTAGCATTTGGGGTGTATTTTCTACCCCAAGTTCATCGTTATGGCTTGGGGTGTTATCCCATTCAAATATCCTTGTGATAAGTAGTGAGTGTGTTTCACAATACCCACACACCCCATGCCCTGCAAACACAGAGTTACATATTTGGGGAGGTTGGCACCATGGTGCCAGTCCCCATGGCTGGGCTTCTGTCCACTCTTCCCCCTGTACTGCAGAACAGACAGCCACCCTGCAAGGACCCTTCCATGCAGGCAAAACCTCTGGGAAACTGATCAAACACTCCTTGCTCCTTTTCCTGGGAGGTTGGCACCATGGTGCCAGTCCCCATGTGTGCGACTGAGGGGGAGTTAGCAATTTGTGAAAACAGAGACACTTTATCTCCGTGGGTTGCCACACCCTAGGGCTTGTTTCTGTGGGTAGTCTCTCCCTAAGAGCCATTAGGAGTGCTTGACAGCAGTGTTTGTTTGAGCCATCAGTCAAGGTTGATAGATGTATTTACATGTGGGCACTTTTCTATGCAAGAACACATGGGGTTTATTTTCTACCCCTATGCTTAACATTGGGTGATTTCAGACATTACCCGGTCCTGATTCACCACAGTGGATTCCCGGTGGGGGTGAACAGATTAACCACCCCCCGTGGTCAAGGAAAGCCCTGAACAGACATGATGGGACCGGGACCACAGCAGGGAATCAGACCACCAGACCACGGCCTGAGGCAGCGCAACAGACATTACACCAATTCCGGGATGGGCCGTGGTCAAAGCACCCGGAAAGCGCCGGGGCGGCTCGTCCCAGCTGTTGTTGTGTGCCCTTTAAGTCTCCCTCCCCGGTCTGTGCTGTTGCTGGTTGCCTGGCAGCGACACTGCGTGCTTTGTCCCCGGCTGGGAATCACTGTCTTTGGTTCCGGCCGGTGGTTGCTGTTCAGACATTACTTTTTTTGTTTCCCGTTGGGAATCTCTTTGACCACGCTTTCGGATGGTCTGGGCCGGAGCTCTGGAAGCGTGGTTGATTTTGACCCCATGTGGGTATTGACTGTGGTGAACATCTGGCAGCCGCCGAACAGACATGCAGGGCGCTTTGGCCCCGCCGCGGAATTGACCGTGGTTCACTGTGGTTGAGCGTGATCTCGTAATGTCTGAAATCACCCATTGGCTGGGGTAGAAAATATACCTCATGGGAAAATCAATGCATTTCTGGGGTAGTTTTTTGCTGAAGGTGTTTTTTGCTTACAGAACGAAAACAGTAAATGGCAGGAGGGTGTACTTTGGGGACACCGTTCACCAATGTGCTAGTGACAATATCCTAGGAGGGCAAAGTCTTAAGAGTCACTACTTTTTGATTTTTCACAAAGAATACACACATGGGGTAGAAAAGACATCCAACAAAAAAAAAGAAAAGAGAAAAAGAGATACCCCTTGTGATTGAGCAGGATTTAAAGACTCTAAAATGCTGTTTGTTTAGCCCTTTATTGTCTAGTTAAATCCTTTATCTAGTCAGTTTTCGCTGTACTTTAAGCATCTTTTTTAATGTCCCACACAATTAATTAGACAACAGCAATAATAATAAATGTTAGGTGCTCTAAAAATATTAGCCAAGTGTACTTCTAAAAATAAACACTGCCTCCTACATGCAATCTGCAACCTTGTTATGTTTTTTTCTAATTGTCTCTCACGCATACCACACGGTGATGACAGTTTCAAGATGTTAGCAGCGCTCTTATTTACCTATAGGAGTATATTTTGGCGGCAGAGACTGGGGCAGGCCTGAGGTTACCAGATGCACAGGACAAGCAATCCTGCTTACGCACATTGTGTGCACTGAAGTGCCCATATCTGCTCGAACACCAGCTTGTCATATTTTATTAGGCTCAGCGATTTTTATTTAGCCATTAACCTTGGCAGGAGCAGCAGTTAAGTGGTTTTAATTAGTATTTGGTTAAATCACTACCCAATAAAGCTAACAGTATTTTCCTATTGTAAGAACCTATTTTACTCCATGAGAAAAAAATCTTTCTAGTATATATACAACAAGCCTGACTCAGCACAAAGAAAACATGGTTTCCTGGCCAACACAAGATACAACGCATGCAACTGCTGACTCGTTAACAAGCCAATCTGCGGAAAGCTGGCTGCGATGAAGCTCCAAAAGGACAATGTTTCCTCAAAAATAAGTTGCTCAGCATCTCACAAGTGAGTAGAAGAGATCCCTGTTCATCTCATGTCCCAACTCCTACATCCTGGCTGTGCTCAGGAAGTTTGAGAGGATCTCCATTCTGAGGGGTATGTGAGAAGTCCTTAAACAAGAATTAAGGTGTGACTCTGAGAAACTTTGTTGGCAGGAGATTAAAAAAAGTAATGTGTCTATTTAACAGTGAGCACACAGGAACCATTATTATAATATTTACATAGCACTTGCAGTGTTCAAAGTGTTTAACTAGTTCACCCAGCACAGAACATCGCTGGAAGGTAGGTAATTATTATTCCCATTTTACAGATTGTAAACCGAGGCTGAGAGATTGTGACTTGCCCAAGGCCACCCAGCAAGTTCATGACAGACTGAATTTGAAACCCAGTGTAGCCACGTGGGTTGCCTAATGGTGAGCACTGGCAGTATTGGGGCCCAAGCACTTGCAGAGCCGCCTGGTGATCAACTTGCTCAAGCTGCCTCTTTTGGGAATTACTCAAATGCCTTTTTATTTACACATTCGATATACAACCTCTCCCCAGTTATAGTCTCTCAGCCAGGCCCCCAGCCTCTGGCTCTTAGGATTCATCCAATCAGAGCCCCAGTCCAGCTCCTACTTCCCCAGCAATCTGCAAGCCTCCTGTTGCTTAGGCAGCCCTCCTCACATGAGAGCTCCTTGGAGAGACCCTTCTCCTGCAACCCCTTCTCTGGGGGGAGGCTTGGTAGCAGCACTCCCTTCTAGCTGGTGCCTCCCTCACAGCTCCTTCAGACTGAGCCCACAGCAAAGCTTGCTTTTATGCCTAGGGCTGGCCTCCTCAGCCATGCCCTCACACAGCTGCTGCAGATTTAGTGCTGTCCTGTCTTTGACAGCATGTGCAGCTTTGCTAGCACCGGCAACTGGTGGGTGGCTGCTTTTCTTAAAGGGCAACATCCCTCCCTGGCCACTCCCTGCCACACCCAGTCTCCCAGATCCAAGTCAAACACCATATACACTAGGGATGAGCAGTACGGATTCAGATTAATCTGTAACTGCCTGTAATGGGCCCACTATTATTATTATTATTATTATTATAAGCATTTGTATAGCACAAACTGTGTACCTGGTACTTTACAGAACAATAAGATAGATGCGGTCCCTGCCTATGGCTTACAATCTAATAGACACGGAGGGGGGAGACAAGGAGACAGGACATAGGGAGAGACACGGGATAAATAACATTCCGCGGATGCGAAGTCTCAGGTGCATGTGATTGGCTTGGTTGCAGTTAGGCTTGGTTGCAGTTGCAGTTGCAGTTATATACCCATGCTGCTGGAATAACCCTTAAGAGATCCAGTATTAAAGCCAGACTATGGAACCAATCCCCAGCAAGTCTGTAGCTCAAACCTATTTATTTATACCCCGCCTCTCTCATCAAATGGTGACTCGAGGCAGCTAACAATAATACAATGCAATAATAAACATCTATAAAAATACAAATATATAAAATACATTCCATCTTGCATAGTCCTGGCCTGTATACAAATTTTTGCCCAACCCAGAAACCAAACTATTCTGACCAATGGCTAAATGTGAACACCTGGAATTCTGGGAAGAGTTAACAGTTCAGCCTGAGGGCTTTTGTTCTGATCATTACAGAGATGCAAGGATACGACTGTGCTCTAGGCAGCTTGGATCCAGGGTTTTGATTTGGATTCAGATTTCTCGTCTCTCATCAGATTTTCTGATTGAGTAACAGGGGCTGAAATAAAACACAGACTGGGCGTTTTCTCAAGTGCTGCACACAATATTTTAAAGAAAATTATGGGAATAGTTTCCTAACCAAGTGGGTGCTAGCACATTAGGAACAGCGGTCTCTGTTGTTAAAAGGAACACAGTGATCTTGTGGTGATCCCAAGGTATTTTTCCTATGTGGGTTGTTATGTGTGGCAAGAAAATACTGGCTTTCATCGAGTAGTGTCACCTGCTGTTTCCTTGTAAAAGAACAGAGTCTTGAACGCCCAACTTCAAAGAGGAAATAATGGAAACGGTACTTGGAATCTGGTGCTTGATGTGTATCTGAACGTCTCAGCTGTCGATAAATCAATGCTGAAAATGATCACAATAATCAGAATTACTGCTGCCTGTGGGAGCAAGGAAGCAATAAGCCAAAGCACCTAATCCAGGGGTGGGGAGCCCACAGCCAGTAGGCCAAATCCAGCCTGTGGTAGAGCTACCATATATGCAATTTTTAGAGGACACTTATAAGAAATACAGGTTGCAGGGATGCATTGGAGCATTTTCATCAGACCNGTTTTATAATATGCTTTTATTGATGTTGTTAGCCGCTCCGGGCTGCCTGTGGCAGGAGGGGTGGGGTATACATTTTAAAAAAATAAAAAAATAAAAAATAAATTAATGGGTGCCTTGTAGCTGTGGGGGATTGGATGAGGGTAAACCGACTGAAGCTGAATCCCGATAAGATGGAGGTGATGTTGGTGGGTAAGGTAGCGGGGGTAACAGCCCTCATCATTGATGGGTCTGTCCTCTGCTGGTTCCCCAAGTATGGAATCTGGGGGTGCTCCTTGACTTGTAACTCCACTTGGATGCTCAGGCCGTATGTTTCGGAATCTAACCTGGCCACCGTCATCCACATCTTCATCACCTCCAGGCTTGACTACTGTAACGCGTTCTACATGGGGCTACCTTTGGTGATGGTACAGAGACTGCAGCTAGTGCAGGACGCGGAGGTCCATCACCTCATGGGATTGGGCCGCCGGGAACATATTACACTGGTTCTTCAGTCTCTGCACTGGCTTCCTGTCTTCAGGGCCCGATTCAAGGTGTTGGTGCTCACCTATAAAACCCTAAATGGCTTCAGCCCAGCCTATTTGCAGGACTGCCTCACCCCCCGGGTTCTGGATCGGCCTCTGCGGTCATTGAGGGGTGCTCTCCTGGAGGTCCCCTGAGTCTGCTGGGGGGCCACAATGGAGAGGGCCTTCTTGATGGCCACCCCACGGCTGTGGAACTCCCTGCCAGTGGAGGCCCGTTTGGCCCCATATCTCCCCTTGTTTCGATGTTGTTGTAAGACATGGCTGTTCCGCCTGGCTTTGGGGGGGGAGGATGGGTAGGGTAGGGGGAATGGGTTGGGGTGGTGGGTGGTTGGGGATTTTTTATACCTCCTGTTGTTGTCTATTTTAAAAGTTGTTTTAACGCTGATGTTTTGTGTTGTGCGCCGCCCCGAGCTGCCTGTGGCAGGATGGGCAGGTTACAAATGCTTAAAATAAATAAATAAATAAATTAAAAATATGCATATATGGCTACCCCACCCTAGGCTGAGGTAGGTTTTCATTTGGTCCCTTTTCAATTCCTGGATCTGGCCTGTGGATCCCGCCTCTACCCTCAAGCCTTGAAAAGAAGCAGAGATGAGGCAGGAGATGAACCCTCATAGATCCATGATCTGGACCCTTCCTCTTCTTCCCACATCCTGAGCACACACCCATCCCCAAATCCTATGTGGCCTGTGGAGCTTAATTTTCAGAGTGGCTCACAGAAGACAGACTAAACCATCTGCAAACACTATTATATGTGGTACCTGCAACGGGGAAAGTGAAAGTATCAAAACAGTACAAGCTGAAATCTATTGAAATGTTTGTGGCAAAGTTTCTTACAGCACTGAGACATATCATACCATAAATTCAGGCTGCACAATCCCTGTACTTGGAATAGAAGAAATAATCCAGTTGAATTTCACTTTGTGAACAGCAAAACTGCCTTTAGTGATCCACTATCCTTTACAATTGCAACACTGGCCAGCAGAAATTGAACAATTTTATGATGTCACTGTGTAAAGTCACAGTAGAGTGGAACTTAATCATATCCAGGCAAAGAAAGATCATAGAAATGACAGTGCACAAACTGTCTGAGCAAAAATAGTATTTAGAAACTGACTGAAAAAACATAAAACGATGGAGACAGAGGCTGTTTTTACATGGACTGCCCCACCCACTGCTGGGTGTTCTAGCAGGTGTGCGGTGGGGGGGGAGGCATCCGTGTAAATGGGTCTGCTATGGGTGGGGGAATGGGTGTGCGTTGGGTGCCCGCCCATGTAAACACCACAGACTGTGGGTGTTTGTGCGTGCACGCTCCCGGCGCGCACCCATCTCCACCCATGGAGCCATCCGGAAAACCGGAGGAGGCCCCGTGGGTGGAGGTGGGTGTGTGTCTGTGTAAAAGGACATCCACCCACCTCCACTAACCACACGAGCAACCCCATCCCCCCACCCACCCCGTCTGTGTAAAAATGACCAGAGAGTCTCAATGTGGAGGTAACGCTAAGCTGCTCTAGGGCAGCTGCTAGGATGCCCTTAGAATGAGGTGTCGACAAGGGGTGTGTCATGAACACTGCACAATGGCTGCACAAGAAATACACGCAGGGGGCTGCCCGTTTACTAGGCTCTACACACTAAACATGTGAGTGGGGGCTGCATGAACCAAACCTGGCCTCCAGGAGGCTATCATCTAATTTATCACCCTGCACTCTAAAACCACGGAGTACAGAGTAATATTAAGGAAAAGATTACAAGTGCACGCACCCCCGCCAAACACACCTATACTTTCCCCACTATGTGCAAAGAGTGCTGCTCTAGTACAAAGATATTTATCTTCCCCCCTGAGATACACATACAAGTCAGTTATGTTGTGTATGAAGAGAAGACTCTAAAGATAACTTTGACTGTCAATGGTAGGAACCACAAAAAAACATCCCCTCTAGAATTGTGAAAGATTAACTAAGGATTCTGGAACAGTTAGGCAGAAGGCAGTTCTCAACTTCTCTTGGGGCCTGTTATCAAACCAGTCCATAATCTCTAACAACACCGTTGAGAGGAGCTTATTTTCTCCAACCGTATCAAAAAAGCCTTTATGCACATGGGGAAACAATTTGCCATCTGTACAGCCACTGTGTACCAGGCTAGTATTATTTTTTATTTGTTTGAAGGCCAGCAACTTGTGCTGCTTTGGAATGATAATTGACTTCTATTTCAGAACTACAAAGAAAAGGAATGTCATCCACCATGAATTGAGTTACATATTTGCAAACACCCACACCCACTTGGAAAAGGCATTTTAAAAAAAGAGTTGACAGAATAATGTCGTTCTTAAACAGATATTTTAAAAAATTCAGAAGAAAATCCAAAGGAAAGTGGCAACGGGGACCAAGATATGGAAATTTCACTTAGGCTCAGAACTTTAATGACTTGGATATCAAAAACAGTAGCTTTCATCAACAGACTTCTCTTACTAAAATATATTTACTGTCTGCCAGGGACTAATGTTCATCTCATCCCTCTCCCTCCCCCCTTTCCCCCCCCGAGGCTGCTTCCCTTTTCTCTCATCCATCGTCATAGTCTCCCCCGTTTTCCATACTCTTCTTTAAAACCTGCCACGTTCATTCCCTGCACACTTCAGCTGGAGGGAATGACTCAGATGCAATAGGACCTCCTCCCATCGACTTCTCTCGAAGTGACAACCAGGAGAGAGAAGCTACGTTTGATTCATTACTCAGACTCCCATGAGCACTGGTATTAGGCTACATCAATTAACTATTCTTCTGTTCCAACGATAAGTTTCATTAGTTCACAGGTTTCCTAACTTTGTCAGAAGCCCAATTGAGGGCAGACCATCTGTGGATGAAATCACAATCCCAAATAATATTTGATAAACTCTACAAGTTTTTGCTACTGTCTGGGATGATGGGACTATAATTACATTTCATTTTCAAAATGGGGTCATGCAGGCAAAAACTGGGGAACTGCTGCAGTTTGGGGAACTGTTCACTCACTAATTTATTCAGATACTTAGACTCCAAAGTTGAAGTGTTACCTGGAGCTTATGCTCAGGGGCGTAGCTACCATGGAGCGAGGGGCCTCAGTTGAAACGGGGCCCCAGACCCTGAGGGGGCCCCTTTGCAAGGGGCCTGAGCACTGCTAGGAAATTTTCAGTCTGGACGGGGGTGGGAACAGAGCAAGCACCCCCGCAAATGGAAAACTTCCCAATGGTACTTTGGACACTTGCAAAGGACTCCACCAAGAAAGAGTTGTTAGGAGTAGGTGGGGGGTGAACTGCTGCCCCTACCCTCACCCACCCACTTTTGTGATAAGATTGCTGCTGCTGCTGCTGCTGCTCTGGAGGGCCTGCTGGGAGTTTTCATGGGGAAGCCCTGCCTCCCTGTCCTGGAGGTCCTCCCTCCCCTGACTCTGAGGGGGCCCTTTGCCCATACAAGGGGCCCATGATTGGGACATGAGCCCGGGCCCGCCATAGCCTTGCTACACCACTGCTTATGCTCCTACCTTACTAATGACTTGCTGACCCTCCACCCTGTATAAAGTCATAATACCTTCCCATCTCTTCTATTGAAATTATTAGCCTGTTGCTTCAGCAGCCGCCAGCAAAGTAAATTAGTTTCCAGCTGTGAGAAGAATTGAATCCACAGCTTCCCCATGATCAACCCTGTTGTTTGGGCTGTGCTGCTATTAGGGAGAGAACGAAGCCGTATGCTTGCTGGAGACTAAGCACACAGTTCACATCACTCATACTGTGTCCACAGCACACTGGCAAATGAGAATCCCTGATCTCTTTAAGCCTATGCCTTCCATGTGTTACAGTGATGGGCTGCAAGTGTACCGTGAAGGAGAGTCAAAGATACAACCATGTTTTTCCTTTATGTGGTACCCAGAGCACAACTAGTAACATCTTCTACAGCAATCAGAATAAGTGCCTTTACTCCAAAGTTTGACACACTTATCTCTGGAGACAAAGAGTTTCATAGCTGTGGAAGGCCCTGTGTAACTCCAAAGTTGCATGTTCTCACCAACAGACGTTGGTTCAGCATTTCTGGGTCAGAAAAATGCCCCATCTAGCCAGCATTCTGTCTCTGACAGTGACCAGCTTCGGTTGCTTCCGAGATGCACAAGAGGCAATAATGGAGTGATCAATTTCCTGCTATTCACTCCCAGCCTCAAACAGAGGTCTCATCCTCTGACCATCTGAACCTATCTTCTAAGACCTTATCAAGTTCATTGGGGTGGGGGGGGGGGGAGGCACAGGGGAGGGAAGTAACCCACAACACTGGCATTCACATCATCATCTGGCAATGAGTTTCACAGGTTACACTAACCTCAGTTACTTTGTCTCCATCTCTTAAATTCCCAGCCCAGACAACTGACTTTTTGATGGGTTTTCAAATGTGGATAACCCTGTTCCTCCAGTGCAAAACACTTTACAAAAACCTTTCCTCTCTCTACCTCCAAGTGCCACTTCCTCACTGCCAAAGATAAGAACACCATTAGAGATACAGCCTCCTTCCTCTCCAGTAAAACTGATACTGGCTCCCTCTCCTTTCAGAACCTGACACACTTTGGGGCAGGTGAGAAAGAGGAGGTAATGTCAACTTATTAATTTTATTAAAATTTATACTCCAGCCTTCCCCAAAAGCTCAGGGTGGCTTACAGTAATAAAAACACAGAAAATACAATAAAAATAAAGTAAAATCCCTTTAAAAATCCCCACCCTCACCCCAGAAACCTGCCCATCCGCCATCCCAACCTGTCAAATGCTTTGCCAAAGAGAAAGGTTTTACACCACCTCCAGAATATGCTCAGGCTATGATGGGCCTCTGGAGGAAGGGAGTTCCATAATACTGGGGCAGTAACCAAGAATGCCTGTATGCGGGCCCTTGTCAGTTGTCAAACAGACAAGACTGGTAGATGGTACCCGCAAGAGCATGCTGAACCCCTTCAATGACAGGGGTCCCAATCCCTTACAAGTAAAGGGGGTCGGTCAACCATCATCACACTTCAGTCTTTTCTGGATTCAGCTTCAATTCGCTCACCCTCATCCAGTCCCCAACAGGAGCCAGGCACTGTGTAAGCACCAAAACTGCAGGACCTGGGTCAGATGAAAGAGAGAGACAGAGCTGGTTGTCATCAGTATACTGAAGGTGCTTCACTCCAAAATCTCTGAATGATCTCACTGAGCAACCTCAGATACACATTGAACCAGAGAAGAGACATGATGGAACCCTACGGGACACCACATGGGAGGCCTAGAAGGGACAACAAGCAATCTCCCATCACCCCTTGTTGGGACCTCCCTGACAGGAACAAATGGAACCACTCGAGAGCAGTCCCGCGCACCTCTGCCAAGTCCCACAGTTGTGTCAACACCACCACATGATCAACTGTATCAAAGGCCGCTGAAAGTACTAACAAGATCAACAGGGCACAATTCCCCTTGTCAATATCCACGTGCAGATCATCGACCACGGCCAAAAGCATAGTCTCCATACTATATCCTGGAGGAAAACCTGACTGGAATGGGTCCAGGAATCCAATAACGACTGAGATAAGTCTGAAGCTGCTGAGCAACCACTTGTTCAATAACCTTCCCTAAAAAGGGAAGGTTACAGACAGGGCGATAGCTGGCTGGGAAGTCAGCATCCAAAGATGGTTTCTTGAGCAGGGGTCAGACAACCACAGTTTTAAGAGTGTCTGACAACCTACCTTCCCAAAGGAAAGCGTTGACAATCTCAGACAGCAATGGTCCCAACACCTCCTGGCTGGCTTTCACCAGTCAGGACAAGCACATCCTCTGCATCAGTGGGTGACACTAATTGAAACTGATAAAAATAAACAGGACAAGGCTGAGCTTCCACAACTTCAAACTCTGGCTCTGAAGATAACATAAAAACATAGAAGCACCCAAATCGTAAAAAATATGACCGATTTTTGTCTGCAAAGTATTTAATAAAATGTCACAATGGCCAATGGATGACTCTACTTCTTGGGAGAGACAGACCGGATTAATCAGGCCATTCACCATGCGGAATGGCTCCTCAGGACGAGACTTTTCAGACACTATGATAGTGGAGAAGAAAGCTTTCTTCACTGCCATCACAAGCATGGCATAGTTCTTCAAAACTGATCTATGCTGCAATCAGTCAGATTCAGTGCACGTCAAGCGCCACCTACACTCTAACCACTTACCCTCCCACTTCAACCGCCTGAGGTCCTCCGTATACCAGGGAGACCTCTGCTGTTGCAGCGGTAAGAGCGAATGCTTGGGTGTCAATGGCCATGGTCAAGATGTCATTCCACTAGGTGACTAGGTCAACAACAGAGTACCCATCGAGGTCAGCTGGTAAATCCCCCAGAGAGTTCTGGAAACCAATTGGATCCATTAGTCTCCAGGAGCACTAAGCCCACCATCCTGAGAGGGGCGTAAGAAGGCTGGGATCTGGGCCTTCAGAACGTAATTGTCCGACCACAATGGTGGTGTAACCACATCCCCAATAATCAGAACACCTGTTTCTAGGTCAGTGCAAATCATCAAAATTTAGTGTGTGCCCCACTTCATGTTATGGGCCAGATATTTGGAATAGACCCATAGTTTCATGGAACCCACAAAATCCTGCTCTGGCCTGAAAGGTTAGTCTGGGGTGTATGTTGAAGTCACCCCAAAGTATAAGTCTGGTGACCTCAAGACTACTTTCTCACAGGGGGAAGAGAGGAGGGAGAAAAGAAAGGAGCAAGAAGATTCTATCAGGGTACCTTTGATACACACACACCCCTCCTATGGAGAGGGAAAAGAAGAAATTCCTCTCTGGTCCTGGTCCCCTCAGTTCAATACCAGGTCTAGTAAAGGGGTAGAAGAGCCTTTGGAGCCAACTTCAACTCTGGCCTGGAAAGGGTATGGAGAGCTTCAGAGCTGTGGAAGGAGCAGAAGTGTCTGGAAGGGTGAGGATGCAGTTTTGACATAGGCTTAGAAATACAGGGGCCAAATAGTATTACTTAAAAGAAATTGCCATATGTTTCTATCTCAAAACACAGACAAGGAGGGCAGGGGTAAAAATCACAAGAGAAATAAAGATTTAATCATTTGAAAACATGAGCAGACTGTGAGGAACAGCAACAGGATCTTACGACACTGGATGCCTGGGCATCTAAATGGCAGATGTTGTGTGCATGTTTTTGAGTGACTGATTTTAGGTTGACCTGGCTGAAGCAGAGGCCTCTGGGAGAAAGGACTGATATGAGCAAGAGCTGAAGAGGTAAAGAGGGGTCTCGCATGAACGCACCTTGTAATAACAAGCAACCCACAAAGGCAGGAGATGCCCAGAAACATCTATTAAAAGGACTGGCAGAGAAAAACATCGGCTCTCTGAAAAGAGGAACTGAAAATCCCTGCCCTCGCCTGGGTTTGTAATAAACTTACAGGAAAAACCCGTGGACAGTTGCCAAGAGCCAGACAGGTAGCTGAAAAGTTATTGCATAAAAGGAAGCTACAGAGTCCCTGAAGTTGGAGTTAACTGACCCTTCATCTTAGAGGCAGCGCCGCAGATGCCAAACTCCAGCCTCTATCAACGAGCTACTCTGAGATTGGCCATCTCAGATGTATGCCAGGTTGTAAGTATGACTGTGTAGTGGAATAGGAAAAGGGGAGTTTAAGTTTCTAAGTCATTAAGCTTATAAGTCATTTAACAACCTTTTTAAATAAAATCTGATTTATTGGTCATTCAGATGATTTAATGGAAGCTGCTCTCAACAACAACATCAAGAACTAAATAATGCCCCTGGTCAAGATGGGGATCAGCCCTTATATAGGCTATCTCCTAGGGAATTAATTTTTACTATATGTCCATTGGCGAATGGCCAATTACCCCTATGGAGCACCCCCCTAGACGTAGCGGAAAATCTGCGGCTGCTGGCACACAAACCTATTGTTAGTTATAACATCATTTCTATTGTTGTTATTGGCAGCATAAGGGATCGCCACATGGTGAAAATCCTCTTTGATTCCCCAGTATGGGTTTCCATAATTCTAAAAAAGGCTGAGAAGCTAAGGAGGAAAGCAGTTCATATTTCGAGAGTGGCACAAGTCGGTTTGGACTGCTTCCAAGCGGTGCAGGCCGAGTGCCGCTCATACAAGAATAACACCTTTCTGGTGCCCCCTGGTATCCAGGAAGCTCCAAAGCTGGGAAGAGCCCGGGAAAGGGTAGTCACCTCTGGGGCTAGGGGATTGCCAACCCAGAAGGTTGGGAATGGTTATACTGAGGAAGGCTTGGCAGGTAGGCAGGGGGG
>QEPC01013002.1:9247445-9258213 GCA_003113815.1 Sphenodon punctatus | reverse complement strand
CCCGCATCCCATGCTGCCCCCACAGCCACTGCAGCTCAGACCCTCCAGGAGCTGTACCATGGCAGCTGCATCTCAGCCCGAAGTCCCGCTCGGAGGCTCCGGGGGCTCTGTCAGAGCCCGGACCGCCCACGAAAGCATGGCCCTGTGCGACCTGTAGTGTTCGCCCATCGTTCAGCGCAGCCTGCACTCCTTGCCCACCTGGCCGGATGCCTATCGGTGCCTGAGCTTTGGTATGCTGCGCTTCGACTATGTTGCGACTGCTGGTGACTGCCGCGTGCACTGTGAGGAGCTGGGGCTCGCCCCCTTCCCTGAGGGGAGCCTACCGGACACGCTGGGGGGCCTAGTGGCGTGGAGTCCTGCTGAGACGGTCTCCGCTCAGTGTGTGTGTACCTTCCCGGGATGTGCGACCTGCCTGTGTGAGGTTGCCCCCTCGCCTAGGACCCGCTGCCGCCGCCCAGAACCCTCCATATGGCCTCCATGGTGGGCCGTTCTGCTGGTTCCCTCCCTCCCAGACTGGGCCCCGTGCCCCCCTGCTGCTGCCCCCTCTCCCACGCCCTGGCCCCATGCGCTCCCACTCAGCATGGCTCTGCGTCTGGCCGGTGCCGCTTGTGTCCTCAACAAACACCTGTTGCACTTCACTGTGCCTTGTGTTGTCTCCTTGGGCTGCTGGGTCCCCCTTGCCTGCTGGACTCCTGCCTCTTCCCGCTGGGCTGGCCATGCCGGCCCCTCGCCACCCCCCCACCTCCCGTGCATCTGACCGGCCGTGGGGTTCCCTGTCCTCCCCTGGTGTGTGCCTCTCTCTGTCCCCCTGCTCGGCTCCCCTTTATTGTGCAGGTGTGCTGCTTCATTTGTGTGTGTGCACTTCTCGTTTTGAAGTGCGCACGCCTTCCATACAGCCACTGTTTGCAAGCGCTGCAGCTCCATTCACCCCCTCCCTTTGTGTTTCCCTTCCCTGGGCGGGGCCCTCCGCTGCCTGTGGCTTCGTTTGCCCTCCAGCGGCCATGTTTGCATCCGCACAACCCCAGTGCCTTGCCCACCACGGTTCTCGCCACCCCGTCACGTCTGTGGGGTTCCCCCAGCCCGGGTTCACTCCGGTTGACCCTGGGCGGTGGTGCTGCCCCTGTCACGTCTGTTGGGGCCGCGCGTCTCACCACGGCCCGCGGTCTGTCTCTTATACACATCTAGATGTGTATAAGAGACCTGGGCGGTGGTGCTGCCCCTGTCACGTCTGTTGGGGCCGCGCGTCTCACCACGGCCCGCGGTGAAGCCATTGACACCGGGGTGGGATTCACTGTGGTGAATTTCACCGCATCACGTCTGAAATCACCCATAGTTTCATTGTGGATCATTATTAGTTAAGTATACTCTGTTTAGATTTTACTGCTGTCTGTATATAAGCCCCAAAGATAGAGTAAACCTTAATTAAAATAGTCTAACAACTTAGTCTGTGGATAGCTGTATGAACAGAGGAACACCGCTAACAAAGCAATCTCACATTTATATACTGAGAATACTAAAAGAGCAAGTAATTTTTATTGTGAACAGCAAACATATTTTTGTCTTGTAAGTAAGTAATTTATTTAAACGTGGCTGAAGGCCATTGCAAAAGTAACATAGCAAAATACAAGTATTTTATGAATAAATAATACAAACATAAGACTAATAAAATAAAATAAACAACCCTACAAGATCCAAAAATGTAATGACTTTAACCACAAAAACAATTGGGGCTGTCAAAGAAGCCCTTCCCCTATACATTTATCATTTGAAAATTTAAAAATTTCTTCCTGGTCTGGAATGCTAATACCAGGAAGGACATTATCACTTCAGTAATCGCAGGGTTATTGTCCAGCAACGTCCTGATCAATAATTCTGAGGATGTTCTACCTGGAAGATTTTCCAGAAAGCCAGCCAACCATTTTTGCCCTGCATCATCATAACAATTACAGTTGAATAAAATATGCTCAACAGATTCAGCCTCTTGATTGTCAAAGGGGCATAACCTCTGCGAGAAGGGGAGGCCAGCACGTCTTCCCTCCAGCACGCGTATGGGAAATACATTAAATCTAGCACACGTAAACAAATAAGCCTTCCAGGGTGAACATTGGGTAGTTAGATATCTGGCAATAGTACCCATTTCAGGGCCCATTTCCCTATAGCAACTAATTGAATCAAATGAAGAAACAGCAGCACTGTCCTCCTGCCTGTTTATATGGTTCAACCTTGTATAAATCTCAGTTTTAGCTACCGCTAGACCCTTTAAAATTAGATACTCTATAGGCAAACCCATCAAGGTAAGCTTGGTCTCAATCTGTTTAGACTACGAACTTATATGGGATTCTTCCCAAAGGTATACAAATAAACCTGAGTTTCGTTGAAATCTTAGGCAAAGCCATAACCCAATGACCTACTTCCAGACCTCATTATTCCAAGCCATTTGGCCAGTTCCAATTGTACAGCTGCTGTGGGCACACCATGAGGTACGTTTAACAGTGCTCTACAAAATTTAGATTGTAAAATATTCAAATCAAAAGAGTCCTGGATGGCCCAGATGACTACACCGTAAAAGAGCTGGCCTCTTGGCTTAGCCTCTATTACCTTCAAGGCAGGCACCACATGATTGTCTACCCTCCATTTTACGAAAAAAGCGCACAATAGCCATAGTGCTACCTCTTGCCCGCATATTGGCTTGATTGAAATGCTGATCCCACCTGAGAGAGACCTGAAAGTATAACCCCAGGTACTTGTATGACTTCACCTGTGCAATATCGTGTCCTTTTATGTTCCACCTATAAGCGCATCTCTCCTTGCCAAAGACCATAGCTTTCGTTTTCCCATAATTAATTTGTAATCTGTTCAGATCACAATATTCCGCTAAAGCTACGAACTGTCTTTGTAGGCCAGTTCTTGTCTGGGACAATATAGCTGCATCGTCGGTGTAAACAGCCGATAGCGTGAGACCCTAATTTGGGTGGAAAAAAAGCTTTGTTAGCCATAATAGGTACCAAATCGTTTATAAAAAAATTAAACAGGGAAGGGGCCAAGACACAGCCCTGCCGTACTCCTGTATAAACATTTATGCGCTTAGACAACCTTCCAGACTGATCCAGTCTAACCGCTAGGGTAGTTTTAGAATGCAACATTTTAATCAGACTTAGGAGGCATCTATCTATTGAAGTATTGGCCAATTTCTCCCAAAGTAGCCCTCTATCGATAAGATCAAAGGCAGCCCTCAAATCTACAAAAATGCAAAAAAATCTTTTGTTTAATATAACATACTTGTCAACAATATGAAGAAATATTAAGCAATGATTTATCATAGAATGATACTTTTGAAAGTCCGTTTGTTCAGTCAAAATAATCTCGTTCCCGGTTGACCATGCACTCAATCGCCTCAATAAATGCTTAGCATAGACTTTGCTAACTATACTTAGCAAGCTAATGGATCTATAGTTCCCTGGGTGAGCCCTCTTACCTTTTTTATAGATTGGGACTACTATAGCATCCCCCCATCCTTCTGGGACATCACCGGATTGATCAACATGGGTGAAGAACACTGCCAAAAGCGGAATCCACCATTCTGAGTGCTGCTTTAGTAATTCTGCAGGGACAAAATCAGCTCCTGGGGCCTTGTTGGATTTAAGCTCAGAAATTAATAAAGTAACCTCCTGATCTGTTACCGGGAGCCAAACTGGCACGTCTTGCTTGATCAAACTCAGAATTTCCTGTGGAACTTTAAGGGGAAAAATGGCACGAAAGTGAGTCTCCCACACATTTATTAGAAAGGCAACATAGCTGTTCTCCGCTCCCTATTGAGGGAAGAGTTTACAATTTCTCCCAAAACCTTTGAATCTCCAGCCTGAGCTGCGGACGCCAAAGAGACCCACAGCCCTAACACATATGCCCTTTTCTTTTCCTGAATCAAATTTCTATAAAGTTTTTTGAGTTCATAAAACTCACCAGGAATCTTAGGCAAGACCGCTAACCTATAAAGTTCGTACTTTCCCATTGCTTTACATTTAGCGTCCCTACACTCCATGTCATACCAGGGCTTAGATCTTTTATTATACTTTTCTTCTTTCTGTATACCTATACTCCATTTAGAAAGATAAAGATGAGAAAATTAAATTCCTTCACCGCATCCCAAGGAGTAGAGGCTTCCGTTGTGGCAGATTTTAGCCTAATACAGTCCTTGGTTATCAGGACATTGACCATTTTATTTGACAAACCTGTAGTACAACGGATTTTGGAAAAATACTCATCTGAGACTAACGGGCTCCTAGGCAAAGGACCCAACATTATACTGTTATGTGTTTCTTTAATATTTAGATGAACTATCATAGGGAAATGATCGCTATAAATAGCCGGGATAACTCCAAATTCTCTTATAAGTGGGGCCAAATTCATAGATACTATTACATAATCAACCACACTATTTCCATGGTGGGAGATAAATGTATATCCCCGGTCCAGATCGCCCGATAAGGAACCATTCAGTACAAATAAATCTGTACTAACAAGAAAATTGGCCATAGCGATACCAGAGGAATTAATGACCAAATCTTTAGAATGACGATTTAATAGCCCATGGATACTTCTTCTAGTCTCAAGATTATTGGCCATACCCAGGACTTCGTCACTTGAACCTATACGGGCATTAAAATCACCAGCCATCAATAAGTTGGCTGAAGGAAATTTGATCATGAGTTCCTCTGTAAAAGATTGTAATTGGGGCCAAAAGGCAACCTAAAACTACAGGCATTTATCGGGGGGATATATACTGAGACACATATAATCATCATGGTCCCTATTTTAATTACCACCCCAGATGCTACTGGGGGAGAATTTGTGTAGTGAATAATCTCAGCCTCCAAGTTTTCTGACACAAGGCAAGCCACACCACCACAAGGATGCCCCTTGGCTTGATGCGAGATTGCCTTGGTTGAGAAAGACCTAAAGCCTGGAAATGTTAATGTCTCTTTACTCCAGGTTTCCTGGAGCAAAAGTATATCAAATCCCTGCAAGTAAGAAAAAAAAAGAGGCATCTTTCACACAAGACCTCCATCTGGCAATATTCCAAGAACACACGGACACTCTGCCTGGAACACACCAGGGTTTTCCTCAACTATTTCCTGCTACCAACCTTCTATTAGGTTCCAACTGATAAGCGAGGGCAGATAACGTAGTACTACACCCTGTCGCCACTGGTATACATGTAAATCCAGGTAGCTTCGCTCCGTTAGCTATAACAGAGAATAGTCCGGCTTCGACAGGCACTCGACCAGCTCCTAAGGCCGTGTGCACAAGGGTGCACAAGTGCAACACCCCATGGCGCGACCATAGGCACCGCTTGTGCTTTTAAAGTCCCTGGGGCGAGAATGAAGTGGGAGGGTTCCCCGGCGTATTCACGCAGTCAGCTGAACACCTATGGCTTGGTAGCCGCAATTCCAACTCTGCCAATCTCCAGCTGCGCCCAGTCACACCCCCTCTAGGGTCCTGGGGACTGGAAGATGTGGGCAGTGGCTTCAGCAAGAGTCCCGCCATCCGTAGCTGCTCTCCCGCTCAGTATCCAACCACCCCACACTGTGTTCCAACGCCATTTGTGCTTTTAAAGTCCCTGGGGTGAGAATCAATTTTTGTCTCTGATAAAACAGTAATCTCCTGATCTGGGAAAATACTCATGTCAATTACTGTTTAAATCTCTGATGGTACAAAAGAAATTTATTAGCTCTCTCCCCCCCCCCCCCTTTTTCCCGCCTCATTTGTTCTAAATTCCGAGTTGGCATTAAAAGGTACAACTTCCATATTTTAAATGAAATAGACCAATATATTGACATAAACCCTGCTAAACGATTATGCTAATTTTCATTATTTCCCTAACCATGATAGAGATAGGCAGGCATTTTTTTCAGTGCCAGCAACTCAATGATAGTTCTAATCTGTGACTGATGATAATTCAAGCGTAGAAAACTCTTATAACACCTGGTTTAATACTCAACATGCAAATTGTTCTCAATCATTCTCCCTCTCCCCCCTGTTCGTTTGGTGTCAGAGATTTTTTGCCCTAAACTCTGACTTGGGTTTATAAACAAACATGCTGACTTTGCATAGTTCAGCACATATTTTTGACATACCAAATTTATTTATTGATTTTGATTTATATCCCACCTGATCCCCGGAGGCTCAGGGCGACTTACAACACACACATAAAATACAAATATAAACTAAATAATTAAAACCCCACAAAATTAAAACCACCCTCATCGCCCTCCCCACAATCTATCCCTGCCCATTGAATGCCTGGCCAAATATTCTTACACGCCTCCAGAAGACATTCAAACTAGGGCTCAGATGAGCCTCCTAGGGAAGGGAGTTCTAAAGCTGTGGGGCAGCCACCGAGAGAGCCTCTCTGCAGTCCCGAGTCGTATGAAACTGGGCCAGAGATAGAACATGCAAGAGGGCACCCTCAGCAGATCTTAAGGGCCATGAAGGAGCAAAAGGAGAAAGATGGTCCTTCAGATACGTACGGCCCAAGCTGTTTTGGGCTTTTTAGGTGAAAAGTACCTTGAATTGTGCCTGGAATGGTATAGGCAGTCAGTGCAGACTCTTAAGCACTGGTGTAATGTGCTCCCGGCTGCCCACCCCCATTAAGAGGTGGGCCGTTGCTTTCTGCACCAGCTGCAGCCCCCAGTCTTCAACGGCAGTGCCACGTAGAGCGCATTGCAGTAGTCCAGCCTTGAGGTAATGAAGGTATGAATGATGGTGGCCAAATCCCCATTGGAAAGAAAGGGACGCAGCCTTCTCACCAGATGAAGTTGGCACTCCTGGCCACAACGGCAACCTGACCTTCCAAATATTGCTAGCATTTCAGTTGCACACAAAATTTGTCAGGAACAATAGATTGTGTACTGAAACAATACCTAGATGGCTTAGGCCATTTTTACACAGGATGTGCCACCCCCGAGTGCCCATCTGAAGATGGCATGAGTGGATGTGCACTCCTGTGACCCATGGACTTACCCATTCATGCCCACGCACGGAGCATTGGGGAAAAACCCAAAATGCTTCATGCGTGGGCAGAGGCGCACATTCGTTCCGGCCCATCTGAAGCCCCCCTCCCACTCACCAGAATTGCAGGTATGCTCCACTGAGTGCACATAGACCGTCCCACTGGCCATGCCCGTTATAAAAAACGGCCTTAGTTTCATTTCAGCATTGAGCTTTAGCTTGTGCATTGCTCACAAATACACTTCTATACCCACAACAGCTTTTAACTCATTACTCATTTTTTATTTTACTATCCAAGATGAGCCAGAACCCAGTCTAATAAAAATAAGAAAGGGTTTGGGGATTTATGAAAGGTAATTATCTTGTAAAAATATTACATATGCCCAGGTTTTGTTTCAGGTTCTTTGCCAAGTATAGACAATAAAGAAAAGGTCTCTAGAGGAGTCATAAATTTTTTTCCCCCCACAAGGCCTATTTTCAATTTTAAAATGGAGACTGCTATTTAGTAACTAGACTTCCAGGATCAGTAAACAGCAGAACCTTTTCCCATATTGATATTTGTGAGATACTGAGAGTGCTGTAGGCTGAAAGATAAGAGCTGCTGCTTGAAAACTTATCGGAATGGAAAGCTCAAAGGAAAAGCTGTCTGTTTGTAAAAATAACTTTTTCATGTCAAAGCACCATGCTGGCAGTGATCCTCGTTAGGTAGTTACCTCAGATTTTATGAACGAATGTCTAGTTAAATGTAAAAGATTTGTTTTAAATAAACTTCATTTTGTTAGGACTAGCTAGTGGGAAAATGAATTATATCCTGCTCCTTGTATCACGCTCTGCATGAAAAACTCATCACTGGTTGGTTTAATTGGGATGTCTATCTAGGAAGCAGTATAGTCTGAGATTGAATGAAAATAAATGCTTCTTAAATGGGAGATTATTACCCAAAGGTTTTCGTAATGGTAGTTCTTTGGGCTGGAGTCAATGCATTAAGGAACCTGTCCAGCTCCCTAGCTAGATGTTAATAGCTCATTCCTGGCCAGAAGAACGCAACGTGGGGTGCTGGGTGAGTGTTCATCTTCCCCCCTTGAACCTCTCATGTGGGGTCCCGCAAGGTTCTATTTTGTCCCCTGTCCTGTTCAATGTGTACATGCAGCCTTTGGGCAAGGTCATTTGAACATTTGGTGTGCGGTGTCATGCTGATGACACCCTACTTTACCTGTCTTTTTCAGCTGACCCAGACCTAGCAGTCTTGGTGTTGGTGATTGTGGGAGCCGTCTGAAGCTGAAACCTGACCATATGGAGGTGATGCTGGTGGGTGGAGCTGAGGGAGTAGTAGCCCCTGTCATTGACGGGGTTTGCCCACCATTGGTCCCTCAGGTCCGTAGTCTGGGGGTGCTCCTAGACTCGCGGCTTGCCCAGGTGGCAGCTGTGGCGAAGGGAGCTTTCCGCCAATTAGGTCTGGTGCATTGGCTTAGGCCGTANCCAATTAGGTCTGGTGCATTGGCTTAGGCCGTATGTCTCAGACACAGATCTGGCCTCCATCATCCGTGTTTTCATCACCTCAAGACTAGACTATTTCAATGCACTCTAAGTGGGCCTACCTTTCGTGATGGTCCAGATATTGCAGCTGGTGCAGAATGCGGCGGCCCTTCTCCTTATGGGGGGGGGGCCGCCGTGAGCACATTACATCAATACTCTGTTCTCTGCACTGGCCGCCTATTGTTTACTGGGTCTGATTCAAGGTGTTGGTACTGACCTACAAATCCCTAAACGGCCTGGGCCCCACTTATCTGTGGGATTGCCTCACCCCCAGGCTCTGGACAGACCCCTGCGGTTGCCCGGGGACACCTCCCTCAGAATTCTCTGGGTATCCCGGGTGGTGATGATGAGGGGGGTGTTCTCAGTCGCTACACCGCAACTGTGGAACTCCCTCCTGATGGAGGTCTGCCTAGCCCCTCTTTCCGAAGATAGTTTAAGACCTGGTTGTTCTGCTAGGCTTTTGGCAAGGGTGAAGGTGAGGGGTTAGTAAGGGGGGAGGATTGTTGTGGCTCCTCCTGAGGTGGTTTTATAGATTTTATATCTTATGGCTTATGATTTTAAATTTTGGTGGTGGTTGTGTTTTGTTATTTATATATGCTTTAGTTTTGTTGTATGTCACCCCAAGCTACCCTGGTAGGAGGGGAAGGTTAAGAAATCCCCATAATAAATAAATAAATAAATAAATAATAGATATGGAATTATAAGATCCTCTGTCTCTCACTTCAGAATTTGACAAATAAAGTTTAAAGGCCAGATTTCTGCTGATATAAACTGGCAGGGCTTCATTGGTCAGAGGAGGATCTGACCCTAAAAGAGGAGATGAAATACAGTGAGCATATTTAAAACATAATAAGATACTGGTACTTTTCTTCAGAACAAAGTAACTTCATTACTTTATGTACTGTTTCCCCCCCCCTTAAAATGTTTCATTTGAGAGAAATTTAATCAGAATAATAGCACTAGGGTTCCCCCTCCCTTGCAAAGATGGCAGCTGCTTTAGTAAGGTGTTAATCTGCCTCACACTTTAGGCCCAGTCTTCCTCCAGTGAGACTTTTGCACTTAATTTCATTGCCAGCAGGATTAGGCCCTTGCCAGGGAACATCTTCCTGTGGAAGTGAAGTCCAGCTAAGCTAAACACACCAGGGAGTGAAACTTCTATTTAATTGTTGCATTTAACCCCTTACTGAAGCATTTATGTACAGTTCCAGCGTACTATGTCCATCTCTCAGGATAACTTGAGTTTTCTCTAACGTATCTAGAAGATGAATTTGTCTGAAATACAAGTCATCTTGCCTTTCCCAACGCAGATATTTTTTTCTTCACATTATCTAGGTTACTTTGCCAAGTCGTGTTGCATGGCATTGAACAAACATTCCATCCTTTGACATTCTGCTACTGTCATACTTTCCCAAAAGCCATGATCTCCATAAGCACAAAATGGATCTGGTGGCTGCAGTTGTCAGGGGCTATGCCATTCATTTGAACACTACTCTGTCCTCTCAGGATGTAGCGTATATACTCTCCTTTCCTTTTTTTCCAGCATTCTACTTACTTTTAGTCCAGGGAGAATGGAAATCATCCTAGTGACGTCCAAGAATAAGAAAGGAGTTCTCTATATGTAATTTGGCACTAAATATCTCTCTAGGCTTGCAAACAAAGCTCAACTTGTATCTCTCCAGACGATGCAAATACAAGCTGGTAGTTAGTGGAAGTGAGGCTGACTGCTTGTACTGTACAGTACACCATAGTGTATGTGTTGGGTTTGCTTAGCTCTCCATGCTGAGCAGTGCTTTGTGGATCTGTGCCATTTCCTGAGATCTAGCTACTTGTAAGGAGCACAGGAGTGAGGGATATCCAGGACGTAGGTGGGCTTGGGGCTAACAGTGTTCAGGGTCAGGGCTGGGAGGTATGACAGGAGGCAGGTTTGAGGGCAAGAACAAGGACTAAGGCAGGGAAAGAGCAAGGGAACAAGACCAGGAAGGGACAAGGCAAGGTTTGACTAGAATGGGACAAGAACCAAGAGGGGAGTGAGGCAGGAACAAGCAGGACTGTGACCAAGACAGGGAACAGGAGTGTGTGGGGCAGAGACCAGACGAGTGAGCAGAGCAAAGATAAGGAGTGCAAGTGTGTCATTGCACCTAGTTTCATTTTGCTACCAACATGCCTGTTATGCCTGCTGGCAGCCAACTAGAAAGCTGGGAGGCCACAGACAGGCGATGGGGGC
>QEPC01013002.1:9234837-9247345 GCA_003113815.1 Sphenodon punctatus | reverse complement strand
TGCCATTTCCCATTCTAGTGCAGTAAGGGCTACATGCTTCCGTAAACCATGCGATCACCGTTGCCGCAAGTGGGAGATGCGTGCACATGCTGATGGTAGCATATGAAAAGTGGTTCATCTTTGAAGAGCAAGGCTGGATGAGACACTTCTTTTGAAAGCCATGAAAAAATGTGGGCAATCGTAGATGAATCTTTCAGACTGTTATGAAAGCTTCTCAACTGAGATATCTTGTTAAATATTTCCTCTGTAGTTTATGGCTGTACACTGTATTTGGCATAAAATATATATGCGATTATATTTGTTTCTTACATGAATACAGAGCTGCCATAATCCATTTTATAAAACCCATAACAAGCTATTTAATCTCTTCCTCTAACTTTTCCTTTGTAACTGCTTTTGGAGTCACACAGCAATGGCTAGATTTACTAGTATTCGAGCACACCATGAGCATAGCCACATGAGCTGCAACGACCTGACTCCTGTATGCCCCATCACTGCCATCACATTTTGGGGCCAGTACAGGGAGCACGGCAGACAGTTGCCCCTGCCATGGGGAAGGTAGGTGGGCAGGCCGCTGTCAGACCTCCTGCCATGCCCCGGGGTGGGCTGAGGCACAGGCTGGACAAGCGGGTGCCTGGCCCTGCCTCACCCACCCTCCCCCAGTCTGCCACTATCCTGCCCCTGGGCGTGATGTAGCCATGTGGGAGTGGAGAAAATGCCCGCTGCTCAAAGCCCCACGGTGGAGCTCACCATGCGTCAGGGCAGACGGGGACCAGTCCCACGAGCAGCAGTGTGTTGGGCAGCCTTACCCCACTTTGGATAGGGCTGCTATGCCTTGTGTCCTCAGCCTTTTTCCTAAGCTGGCTTTTTTGGCACCGTTTCGGTACGGAACGGATTGATCTGTAAGGTGCTTCTTACGAGCACCTATGGATCGATCTGAATCCATAAGACCATCCCTAATGTTTATATAACCCATAACAGGAAAACCTTTTAAAACACACAGTGTTAAAATCTTTATATTTAATTAAGTTATTTGTTTATTTATTTATTTAAGCAACTTCTACCCCACCCCTCCTGCCCAAGGCAGCTTGGGGTGGCTTACAATAAAAAGTTTAAAACAGTATAAATATAAAAAACAACACGCATATAAAACAAATGCAACCATAATGGGGGACGTAAAAAATCAACATAAAATCACACACACGCACCCAACTTAACCCCCTTTAGGCTTAAGAGAGTGGGTTTCTTAAGCATCAAAGGGCATAATTATGGGAGCACATAATTTTTTAGATCTCACAGAGAATCCAATCTATAGCAGGGGTGGGCAGCCTCCGCTCTGGGGACCAAACACAGCCCATGGGTAGTGTTTATTTGGCCCCTTTCAGTGCTTGCCAATTTCTACCCCATGAACTGAAGGACTGGAAAAAATAAATAAACAAGTGAACACATTTGAATCACATAAATAAAATTACATGAGCTTTATTTCAAGAAAAATCTATTCTGTGAAAAATCTATTCTGGGAGCTGGTCTTCTTCCTCTACTTTATGAACATATAGGCTGCCCTCCCAAACCTCAGGCCCTCAATGGGGCATGTGGAACACAGCCACAGGCCGCAATCCTGAACCAACTGACTTCCAACAGGGTAGGACTGCATCTAAAATCTTCAACATAATCTTAACCTCTAGCTTTATAGCTGCTGGAAAACTCTCTACCATTTAAGTCGTAGGAAATAAGATTCAGTCATGTATATTAAGGATGAAAGTCACCCTTTGAATTTCCTGGCTTCTGATGTACCCTTAGTTTTAATTAACTCTAGCTTTCTAATTAAATTCCCATGTTTTGAAAGTATTAAGTTTTTTATGTTGTTGTTTTTACTAGTAAAGAAAGGACAATGACAAAAGACATAGGACATCAAATTAAATCTCAGTGGCAATGGTTAGGAATAAATTTATCAAAACATATGAAGACAAAGACTGTATCCCTAAAATAGGGCACGCTCTTTGTAGGACACTCCCATACCAACTGCCCTTTCTAATTTAATTACAGAAATCAAAATAAATTAGAAACTATTCTTTTTCAGCTCTCTGTTACAGACAGCAGCTTTTCAATTAATCATGACTGACTTAAAACAGGATGTTTGGGAATAGAAAAATCTGGAGCTAGCTCAAAATCTGGATACAGAATTCAAACTATAATTTGGGTTTATGAAAAAGGTGCGTTCCTATTCTAGTAATAAATATATATTACTATTTGACATGCCACTGCACATGATGGAATAAAGTTACGGTGGAGCACACCTCTGACTCTCATGCAATTATTGTTTACCGCTGTTTTAATCTCTGAGCTCTACACATAACTCATTCAATACCGTACCTCCAAAAATCTTTCAAAACTTGGATGGATTACGGAGGACTCTGGGGGAGATACCCTCTGATTTTGGCGGCCATCTCATTGATGACCTCGTGGCTTTCTGGAACACCTTGCTAACTGAGGTCATTGATCGGACGGCTCCTAGACATCCGCTTCCCAGGCGACAGGTATTTGGAGGACCTGCGGGTGCTGAAGCAAAATGGGGGGTGGTTGGAGCGACGGTGGCGCCGTTCTCACACTGAAGCCGACAGACTGCAGCATAGAGCTAGTTTACGAGCCTATGCTGTGGCTATGAGGACAGCAAAAAAAGAGTTTCTTGCTGCCCTCATAGCATCCGCTAAGTCCCATCCAGCAGAGCTTTTCTGGGTGGTGCGGGGGTTGGTCAGTCTGGCCTCCCTCCACCTAGGAGTGGAGTCATCTACAGCACGCTGTGATATGTTTGTGGACTATTTTGCAGATAAAATCGCTCGTATTCACTGCGACTTCAATGCTGCACTTATTACAGTAGGAGAGCCGGAGGTTATGGAAGCCCCATCTTGTCCAGTTTTGTGGGATCAATTCCAGTTGGTGGTGCCCGCCAATGTGATCGGGGTCCTTGGGGAGGTTAGGGTCACTTTTTGTGAGTTAGACCCGTGCCCGTCCTGGCTGGTGAAATCTTGCAGGGAGACAATGGGGCCGTTGCTGGCAGGGGTGGTCAATGCCTCCCTCCGGGAGGGCAGAGTACCGGGCTGCCTCAAGGAGACGGTGGTGTGGCCTCTGCTCAAGAAACCATCGCTTGACGTTGACTCCCTTGCCAGCTATTGACCTATCTCTAGCCTTCCCTTTTTAGGGAAGGTTATTGAACGGGTCGTGGCCCAGCAGCTGCAGGGGCATCTGGACCGCATCCGTTTCCTTGATCCCTACCCAGTCGGGATTTCATCTAGGATATAGCACTGACACTGCGCTTGTGGCCTTGGTGGATGACCTGCTCCGAGAGTTAGACCGGGGTCAGTCGACCCTGTTGGTGGTGGTAGATCTTTCGGCTCCGTTTGATACCATTGACCATGAGATGTTGGTGACGCGCCTGTGGGACTGTGCAGGAGTGGGTGGGACTGTTCTTGAATGGTTCTGCTCATTCCTAGCAGGAAGAACTCAGCGAGTGGTACTCAAGATAATGTTTTTCATTGTACTGAGACCTCTCGTGGTGTCCCGCAGGGTTCTGTCTTGTCCCCTCTTCTGTTCAACGTGTATATGCAGCCATTCGGTGATTACTGATTAGGAGGTTCGGCATGCGGTGTCATCAATAAGCGGATGACACCCAGCTGTACCCTTCTTTTACAACAGACCCAGGCCCTGCAGTCTTGGTGCTTACCCGGTGTTTGATGGCTGTGGGGGGCTGAATGAGGACCAACCGACTGAGGTTGAATCCTGACAAGATGGAGGTGATGCTGGTGGGTAAGGCGACGAGGGTAATGGCCCCTGCCTGCGTTGGTTCCTCAGGTGCGGAGTCTGGGGGTGCTCCTTGAAGCGCAGCTTTGCCTGGATGTCCAGGTGGAGGCTGTGGCGAGGAGTGCCTTTCGCCAGTTACATCTGGTGCGGCGGCTTTGGCCGTATGTTTCAGACTCTGACCTGGCCACCTTCATCCATGCTTTCATCACCTCTAGACTAGACTATGGTAACACGCTCTACGTGGGGCTACCCATGACAACGGCTTGGAGGCTGCAGCTAGTGCAGAATGCGGCAGCCTGTCTCCTGGTGGGATTGGGCTGCCGGGAGCACATAACACCAGTGCTCCGTGCTCTGCACTGGCTGCCAATAGCGTTCCGGGCCTGTTTCAAGGTGTTGGTTTTGACCTATAAAGCCCTATTAATGGTCTAGGCCCTGCCTACCTGCGGGACCACCTCGCCCCCTGGGTGCTGGATCGACCCCTGTGGTCATCCAGGGGTGCCCTGCTCGAGGTCCCCCGAGTTTTCGGGGGGGGGACACACAAGAGAGGGCATTCTCGGTGGAATTCCCTCGGTGGAACTCAGCTGTGGAACTCCTTTCTGGTGGGGGTGTGGTTGGTCCCGGACCTCCTCTCTTTTCGGAAAAGTTGTAAGACCTGGCTGTTCCGCCAGGCGTTTGGTGGGGGAGAGGGGTGAAAGGGTGGAGGGTGGGGATGGGGGTGGCGTGAGGATGGGGGTGCTAAATGTTGCCCTCCTTTTTGTAGTTTTAAAAATGTTTTATATTGAATTTTATTTGTGTTTTTTATATTGTAAGCCACCCCAGGCTGCCTGATGGCAGGAGGGGTGGGCTATTAAATTGAAAAACAAATAAATTAAATTACTATGATCCTAGCCTTGTTGCATCTCTTTTCCCTACATTCCTGGGAACTTCAGATTTCCTCTTAGCCTGAATACAGCACAGATGTAAATCATGACTAGCAACACAGGTAATGGAGAGACAGTAGTGAAGCACTTTAGGAAGTGTGGTGTCCTGTGTGTGTACATTTTATTTATTATCCCTTTGAAATCCCATCATTCTAATTACATCTCAGATTTGTAGACAACATCTGAAGTGACTGTGGGCAAGTCCGTAACGAGGAGATAAATCTTCAAAAGAAATCCTCAGTAGGAAATTGATTCTCCATAAAATCGTTATTCCAGAGATCCAAATAACAAGTGCTTATCAATGTTTAAAGTAAGGTCACTCCCATGTGGGGCTTGTGTATATATATTTGGGGGAGAAGATGAAGAACATCTGAGGAGGGATTAGATTAAATATAACTAGAATGAGCCAGGAAGCATCACATGAGTCAAAGGTTTTTATATCCAATGATACATATGGATATAAAAACAAGAAGCAAATGCATGCACAGTAAACTAGTATCACAGGAACAAGCACATTTCAGCAGTGGAATTGATTTCATCCTCTGATGACGGTCCACTATGGGCGTTTGTACACAGGAGACATTTCTCCCACAGCTTAAAACTCCCACTTGGGGAAACCCCCGCGGGGGGGGGGGGGGGGATACAGACTCTCCTTGCCAGACTGGAAGTTGTCTGGGTACCGTTGGAAACAGCACTGCCAAGCGACTCCCAGATGTTTTGAGTTGCGGGAGCCCCGGTGACCATTTTGCACATGCGCGCTCCATAGTCGGAAGCTCGGCAGTGCACCGCGGTGAGGGAGTCTGCCGGGGGGGGGGGCACAACAGCAGCAGGCAAGCAGAGCTTCAATCAAGCACCCCAAGGCCAGTAAGTACACGCAAGGCCCTGAGGGATAGGGGAGGTTGCATCCACTGCCCTGGGAGGGAGTCCTACGGATGGGAGCATGAATCGTTTCCCTATTCACTTCAATGGGATTCAAATCTGAATCCATAACGAATCCAGAAATTATAGATCCGAACCTGGAACGGATCTGGATCTGTAATTCAGTCCAGATGCCCCTTCCTAGAAAATAGCCCCAGGTCACCCTGTGGTAAGATCAGTCCTGGTTCTCCTACTCCTATATCTGAATACTGTGCTGTGCCCTTATCAGGAAAAAATCTCACCTTTTTGTGTCTGAAAAATATTACTACATAAATGAATCTGCATAATTAGTACTAAATTCATCCGTTTGAATAAAAATAACCATTTTGAGGGCTGTGGGATAAACTCTTCCTTCTGCAGATGGCTAATGAATCTGTCTTCCTTGTATCTACTATAAAGGAATTATGTACCCAAGACAGCCTTATTTGCATATTAATTTTAAGTTATTTCAGCCCCAAAACACTGTAATATAACAAATGTACAGAAGCAGAATCAAACTGAATGATAAAATATGGCCCCATTTGATTATTTTTGTTTTTGTTTTAGTGCAAAGTTTCCAAGCTGGAGCAATATTAGAACTTGCAACAAAACTGTGGTTAATTTCCTACCCTATACTTAAAAATCTCGCAGGTCTCCAACGTTCAAGCTAAAATTATTCCAGCTATAAAAGAACAGGCGCCGAGACCCATGCAACTCAAATTTGATATTCATGCCAAGGAATTAAATTTGCTTGAAAAAGGCTATTCAAGATATGAATAAGGCTTGATCTGAAAGGAAATCCATCACAAAAATAAAGGCCGTCTTCTCTTTGTGTGCATCCTTGTTTAACAAGTTCAATTGCAATATCTTCCTTTGTGTCACATGCAGCAAGAAGCCAAAAAATTACAACCTGAAGATGTTTTGATTGGGCGCCATCAACCAAATGCTAAGCTGTTCACAATATAGATGGGGGAAATGAATAGTCAGTCTGACCCAAAGGAGTTTCACTCAGGTCTTTAAATGGTAGAGGTCTAAAAGTTGTTGTTCTGAATAAATTGGCTAACCAGTTATGTTCATCTTGCAGGCCCCAGGTTCTTTCCCCCTCAAACTTCTCCACAGTTACTGTCAGCTTGTTTACACTGATACCCAGGACACAAGGAAAGGAGGGAAATGGGTACAGTTCACCAGGTCCTGGCAGACCAAAGGACCCACCATGGGGAAAAAGTTCAGACTAATTTATGGGATATTTAAGTTATCCTACAGAATCTTATCCCGGGGAGTATGTCCGTACCTATGCGGCACCTTGATCTTGCAAGATTTTTAACTGCACCAATCCAAAGCATTATTAGAACAGCAGCAACATTCTGAACAATGAGCTAGTCCCTGTCAGGGCTCAGCCCTGAACCCTTAGGGTTGGCTGGTGATGGTTCCCTTTCCATTGCGCCGCCACCACCTGGTCTGTTTGGTTTGGGAGTTTTTCCTTATGTTCTCTGTTTTCCCTCTCTCTCTCGCCCTGTGTGTAGCCACACCTGCCAGCTCCCTGATTCGCCCCAGCCTGCTTATGCTTATAAGGAGGGCTGGGAGTCAGAGGAAGCTGATGGAGCATCTGTTTCTGCTGACTCTTGCTGCTGCTATTCTGACCCATACCCTTGGCTCCTTCTTCACTCAGGTTGTCTTTCTCCTTGTTATTAGTTTGCTTAGTTGCATTCCTTTTCTTTGTTTAGCTTGCTATTCCTTCCCCCGTCTCTTGTTCCCTCTGTCTCCTTTGCTCATTACTCTGCATGTTTGTCTTCCTTGTAGTTTTTTACAGCTCTAGCTTCCCCTGGAGTTGTAGTTGGCATCTTGCTGTGTGCACTCCCTCCCTCCCCCCATTAGCACACGTTCCCCTCCATCGTTTCCCTAGGCTTCCTATAATTCCTACCTCGGAGTCTTGTTCCCCCTTCATAGCATCCCATTGTCCTAGTAGTTCCTTGTTGTGTGTTTTGGCTTCCTTTAGTTCAGCGTCTGTCTGGCTTGTTGTATCCCCTTTCGAAGCTTTTGTGTCTTTATAGTTGCCTTAGTCCTTCCTCCCTCTTAGTATCACCTGCTTGCTTTGTGTGTTGTCCTTTCCCTTCTAAAGCACCTGCATCTTTGTGGTCTTCTCAGCTCCTGCCCACCTATCTTGTTATACTTACTCTCTGATTTCTCCTTACCGTGCTAAGCCCTATCTGCCTAATTCCCCTACCCTTCCTCATAGCGTCTAGTCCTCACTTTGTCCTGTTGAATCTTCCTGCTCTCAGCTCCATTCTCTCATCTCCTTCCTGACCTCGATGATGAGCCATTTAGCTCTCCGAGGCAGTTTACCTGGCTCCGTGCTGAGCATTTCGTCTCCTGGCCATTGGAGAACGGCTGAGAGATTTCCTTTTATCTCCTGCAGCATTTTCCATCGTTTCCTCTGCTGTTCCCTTTTCTCGGCTTGCCCTTCCCTTCACCCCTTCCCTGGTGCCAACCCCTGGTCCCTAGCAGTCCTATAGGTTGCCTAAAAGCATCGCGACTGGAGATCACAGGGACAGGGGACAAGGAGCTGGATATCCTCCAGAAACCAATATTCTGAAAACTTCCATGCACGTTGCCAGTAACTGTGAGAGAAGCCAAGAGTAGCTTCAGCCAGGTAACACTGATCAAAAACCATAGACCATCTTCTATGGCACAGGATGCTGAAGTCATCTTTCTGTTTTGTCTAGCGAGCATGAACATGTAGAAAAATGGACTATGACAAGGTTGCATGTGATCCTGCAGTGGTAAAGGTCAAAAAAGGAAAGGGGTAAAGCAAGGGTGCAGCCCATAGGCCAAAACCATCCTGTGATCATTATTTTGTTTGGCCTCTTTCCCATTCCTGGATGTGGCCCATGGTTCCAGTTCTACTCTCAACCATTGAACGAGGGAACTTGGGAGAAAGGGAGCGGAGAGGAGAACATGCACTCAAGGATAGGGGAGGTATCCATGATCTGGATCTTCCCCTTCCATTCCCTGTCCTAAGCTCAGCCCTTAAATGCTCCCAACCCCAAATACAATTCAGTCCACTGAGCTAGTCCTCATTTTCAGAGTGACCCATGAGAGGGAAAAAGCTTCCCACCTCTGTTCCAAAGTGTTGAGGCCTACTTACTGCTGTATGTCTTTTTAGAGTTTGCCCTAGGTCCAGGAAAATGTTGCCCGAGGTCTGCTGGTACCAGCAAAGGTGTGAACACTAGTGGAGAAAAGAGACTGGTGTCGTTTGTCCCACAGACCGTGTGCTTAACTGGAACAGAAAACACAGGGCGGAAAAGGACAGCAGCTGCCCAGAGCATCAGCTAAACTACCACTAGCATCGCTGGATCTGCACTGACAGCAGCAACAGTGGGATATTTGAAAGTAGAACATATCCGCTGTCTTTATATGAGCTCCCTCATTAGAAGCGCCACCTCCTCCCTCCCTATTTTATTTGTGCAACAAAATTCTAATACTACTGCTGGATTTGGATATATCCATGAAACAGACTTTCCCCCCATACATCCATCTCACCACAATCAGCTACGCAGAAGAACTGAAAATAATCCAAATCCACAAATAGTTTTTCACTAGGCTCTCCAGATTACCTGGCTTGATGGGTCTTGTACCCACAATACTGTTCAGATGGTCCAAGCAACAATCCTTTCCCCCTTATTGTGCTATGAAAATAGAATCTGTCTATGAACTCTCTCACTATAGACAAAGTGGCCCGCCTCATCACCAGTGTCCCAGGGTCCATTCCCATGGGGGATTTAAGGAACATGACTAATATTCATCATGTGCGGTTGATTCATTTCATTACCTCTTGCTAGAGGAAGACTATGCATGCAGTGTAGGGTTTTTTTCCGCATGCTCCTAAGAATGTACATCAGCAGAGTCAAGACTGGTGTAGAGTATCTTGCACTTGGAGACAAAGGTGTGATGTTTGTGATGGTTCTTAACTGCTGCTCATCTCCTTTGGTTTTAGCTCCTGAGCTGGTCTCCAGGCAGCCCAGATGGCAAATCTACACTTTTGGCTCCCCTCACTCCTTCCATACTGCTTAGGTGCCCTGGCCTCTTGCTGTCTGATTCTATGGAAAAGTACAAGGAGCATGCATTGAAATCCAATTAACTCCCCCTCATGAGGAGTGATAAAGAACCAGTGCAGACAGGTTCTGGAAAGGCAGTAATAAAGACAACAAAATGCTGGGACGAAGTCTGGCTGTAGGAAAATGGATAATTCCAACACCAAAAAAATGGTGACTTTTGCAGCACCTTGCAACAAGGGCAAATACGAACACTACAGGATTGCAGAGTGAATCTGTGGCGACTGCACGGAGATGAATTTTACCTCCAGCATATACCTATTTCCTCTGCCACCAACTCTGGGCCTATTCACATAGCCTTCTTCCTCCTTGCAAACGTACCACTTGTCCCTTTGTGGGCTCATTCCCACACTGAGAACGGGGAGTTAGCCAAGCTCACATTCTGAGTGCTGCATGAAACTTTTACCACTGCCTGTATTTTTTGATAAGCCTTTGCTCTCTGCTACCTGTTGCAAGGGCTTGGCCACTGAAATGCAGGGAGATCTGTAGCTGTGTTGAATGCATTGCTAAAGGAGAGGGCAAACACAGATTAAGGAGCAAGTGGTGAGTTTGCAAGAAGAAAGTGTCTCGTGTGAATGAGCCCTTTAACATGCCACTTTCTTCTCACCCACTCACAGGGTGCAGCAACATGAGATGCCTTGGGGAGCCTTAACTCACTCCGGGCAGTCGTATGACTGCATCGTGTGGCCGACGGCCTCCAGATATTTCCCGTCACGGTGTGGAGGGTTGAGCAGCTGGCTGCTATGTGATGTGATGCGTCCTTGGTAAAAGGCTGAGAATGCATCATTTAGCAGCCTTGCCCCAAATGGGGTAAGGCTGCCCAAGGTGTGGTAGCCCATGTGCCTGCGTCCCTTCTGCCCCACTATGCGGCAAGCTCTGCAGCAGAACTTTGAGCAGCAGGCGCTGTTGCCCATCACATGTGGTCACATCACAGCCAGGAGGTAGGATTTTGGTCAGGCTGGGGGAGGAAGGGAGGGCAGGGCGCCAAATCACGTGGCCAGTGCTTCAACCTGCCCCAGCCGGAGACCCGACAGCGGTCTGCCCAGCTGCTCCCTGGGGGTGCGGGGGGGAGTGGGGGTGCGGGAACTGTCTTCCCAGCTCCCCACGTTGGCCCCATAGTGGGGCAACTGCAGTTGCCTGCCACAGGGCTACGTGGGGATCGGGCCCTCCACAGCTCATGTGGCTGCACCCACAATGAACCCAGGGCTTGTTCACACAACTGCCTAATCGGGGCAATAAAAACTTTGTTTGCTACATCCTCATTCTTGTTCAGACAAGCAGAGAGTTATAAAAAGGAAAAAGGGGGTGTCTATTACCTCTCAAGCAGCATGGGTATTCTGGGAATGGGGGTGGTTAGCTCACGACTGTGCTGGTTTGAAAAGGTACTAGGTCAGGGGCCACATCCCAGTGGCTGTTTTTCCAAGTTAACAACCTCTGATCACCTGCTTGTGTGACTGGTAGCACTCCAGCTACCTCTCCTCCTCATTGCCCTGAGGCTTCCCTGAGTCTCCCCTCAGCCCTTCAGCCTTCTTTACACAGGTTTATGATCTCAGCACACAGTTCTGAGGACTCCATGCATCACTAACCGCAGAAAAAGAGTATTTCCTTCCTCTCTCCACCCAAGAGAGCCACCTTTGCTGCTGGGCCTGAAGGATAGAGCAAGTCATGAATTTTGTGGTGACACCTGATGGCTGGGTGTGGTATTGCAGATGGAAGAAGCCATCATAGTTCAGAACTCAAAAGCTGAATTCTGTTTTACTTTTTCTCCAACAGCAGCTCTAATTCAGAGCACTCCAGAGTCTGAGATCTCCAAGCAGTTATGCATATGGTAAAAAGTCACCCATTTGGGTAGTGGAGAATATGGACTCAAACCAGGAAATATGCACTCAAAACAGAGCTCTGCTGCAGGAGCACAATCCAATGGGGGCACAAATGATAGAATCTTACAGATGGAAGGGGTATCTAAGGTCATCTAGTCCAACCTCCTTGCTTGGATACAGGATGGCTTACAACTATGACATCCCAGAGAGATGGCTGTCCAGACTCCTTTGGAAAACCTCATGATGGGGAGCCTACAACCTCCCTAGTGCAGTTCCATTACTGCACAACTCCTACTGCTTGGAAGTTTCTCCTGATACTTAAACAAAATATACCTTCCAGTAACTTGAACCCAATATTTGTAGTCCTGCCCTCTGTAGCAAGGCAAAACAGTTCCTTGCCATCCGATTTGTGGCAGTCCTTTAGATATTTGAAGATTACTATGAGTGATTACAGACATTACGGGCGGGCGGTTCACCACAGTGGATTCCCGGTGGGGATGAACAAAACAACCACCACCCCCCCAGGGTGAATAAAAGCCCCAAACAGACGTAATGGGACCGGGACCACGGCCGGGAATCGGGCCGACAGATCACGGATCGGGGGAGCGCAACAGACGTGACGCCGATCCCCAGCCATGGGCAAAACTCCCAGAAGCCACCGGGCAGGGGCGGGACACAGACATGGCCGCCTGAGGACAAACGAAACCAAAAGGCACAAAAGGGAATGGCCATACAAGGGAAACGGGAAGGGAGGGGGGAGAGGGAGAAGAGGCTGACAGGTACCACACACAGCAGGCACACAGCCAGCGGAGGCACAGCGAAACACACAGCATGAGCACACGCCTGGGGGCACACACACACACACACGCACACACACGGGAAAGGCCGGGAAAGGGGGCACGGGCGCCCGGAAAACACACAAGGCACAACGGGAACAGGGGGGGGGACACAGAAGGGGGGG